>JARFIW010000951.1:3952500-4270000 GCA_036346225.1 Platerodrilus igneus | reverse complement strand
TATATATATATATATATATATATATATATATATATATATATATATATATTATTATGATATATGTATATATATATATGTATAGTATATGTACTATGCATGTATATATAGATATATGATGTATGTACGTATGCATATATGATATGATGTATATGTACGTATGCAGTATATATATGTACGTATGTACTATATTAGTATATATGCATAGTATATATATATGTATGATATATATATGCGTATGCATATACGTATGCATGTACGTATGCGTATAGTATGATGTATAGTATCTATGCTTGCTATGACGTATATACGTATCGTGTGACGTATGCTGTACGTATGCTATGTACGTATGCATTCGTATGCGTTACGTATGACGTATGCATATGCGTATGCGTATGAGTATCGTATCGTATGCGTATCGTAGTATGCGTATGCGTATGTATGCGTATGCGTGCGTATCGTGTGACGTATGCGTATACTGTCGTATGCGTATGCGTTCGTATGATGCGTATGCGTATGCGTATCGTGTACGTATGCGTATGCGTAGTAGCGTGATGCGTATGCGTGTGCGTACTGCGTATGCGTGTGCGTAGTGCGTATGCGTATGCGTATGCGTATGCTGTGTCGTATGTATGCGTATGCGTGTGCGTATGCGTTGCGTATGCGTATGCGTATGCGTTGCGTGTGCGTATGCGTATGTGCGTATGCGTATGCGTAGTGCGTATGCGTGTGCGTGTACGTATGCGTAGTGATGCGTATGCTGTATGCGTATGCGTATGCGTATCGTATCGTATGCGTGATGCGTATGCGTATGCGTATGCGTATGCGTATGCGTATGCGTATGCTGTCATTGCGTAGTGCGTATGCGTGCGTATGCGTGTGCGTGTATGCGTATGCGTATGCGATGTCGTATGCGTGTGCGTATGCGTATGCGTAGTGCGTATGCGTAGTGCGTATGCGTATGCGTTGCGTATGCGTATGCGTATGCGTTGCGTATGCGTAGTGCGTATGCGTATGCGTATGCGTATGCGTTGCGTTGCTGTATGCGTATGCGTATGCGTATGCTACGTATGCGTATGCGTATGCATGTATGCGTATGCGTATGCGTATGCTAGCGTATGCGTGTTGCGTATGCGTATGCTGTCGTATGTGCGTGTGCGTATGCGTATGCGTATGCGTATGCGATGCTGTGCGTATGCGTACGTATGCGTTGCGTATGCGTATGCGTATGCGTGTGCGTATGCGTATGCATGTGCGTATGCGTTGCGTATGCGTGATCGTATGCGTATGCGTATGCGTATGCGTATGCGTATGCGTATGCTGCGTATGCGTATGCGTATGCGTATGCGTATGCGTATGCGTTCGTATGCGTATGCGTATGCGTATGCGTGCGATGTAGCGTATGCGTATGCGTATCGTATGCGTATGCGTGTGTACGTATGCGTATGCGTATGCGTATGCGTATGCGTATGCGTGTGCGTTGCGTGAGCGTATGCGTATGCTGCGTATGCGTATGCGTATGCGTGAGTGTGCGTATGTCGTATGCGTATGCGTATTGCGTATGCGTTGTCGTGTCGTATGCGTGTGTATGTAGTAGTATGTGTATGTGTGTGATGTTGTGTGTGTATGTATGTATGTAGTGTTGTAGTATGTATTGTATGTTGTGTGTGTGTGTATGTTGTGTGTGTGTGTGTGTGTGTGTGTGTGTGTGTGTGTGTGTGTGTGTGTGTGTGTGTGTGTGTGTGTGTGTGTGGTGGTGCGTGCGTGCGTGCTGCGTGCGTGCGTGCGTCGTCGTGCGTGCGTGCGTCGTGCGTGCGTGCGTGCGTGCGTGCGCGTGCGTGCGTGCGTGCGTGCGTGTGCGTGTGCGTGTGCGTGTGCGTGTGCGTGTGCGTGTGCGTGTGCGTGTGTGTGTGTGTGTGTGAGCTTACTTGGTTATTTCCGGTAAGTAATTCACTTGCCGTGAATTAATTTAAACAAGATTGCAAAGAGCCTTCGCCTTCTTCACATTGGCATCTTAGAATACTAGTGCTTACATCTGTCTCATTTATACTATAGTCTATATTCATTTTCCTTTCTTGCTAAATATCAAAATCTCTATAAGAACCATCCATGTCCTTATCGCCATTAAAAAGGCAAGATGTATCATTGTTTAGTAAAAATGATTTTTCTAAATCCCCTTTCGTAGTAATATTTTTATTATTTAGAAAAGCCAAAGGTGACCCTACGTAATCAAACAATTCATAAATATTGTCGGAGTGTCTATTATTTCCCCAAATTGTTTCGTTGGATGGTTGATTGTAATTTGGGTTATCTGTAGCAATTGATTTAATTGCGGGGCTGTGCATTACAATACCATAAGAGTCTGTTCCCTTAAAATTTTTCGTATGTTTTTACGTGTTTTCATCGATGTCTTCTAAATCAACATGCGATTCATATTTTGAATTACTCTTTTTAACTTCAGTTTAAATTTGTAAACAACATTTCTAAATACATATTTACAATTTTTTATTTTTAACCTAGAACTCATATCGGGCTATACTTATTAATATTTATTTCTAAATAGAGCACCTTTTCCAAAGACCAACCGGACCCGCATGTTTCAAATTCCTCTGATTTTGTTCTTATGGTTTCGCTTAAGACCTCGTACATATTTTCCAGATTACTAGAAGACGTTATAACCACATTTTTTGTGTTAAAGGATTTCACATCGGTAGTCTCTTCCCCCATTTTGGTGTAAACGCCGTAGAGTTCGCAGTAGACTTTTATTGCTGTATGTTGTATTCTTTTTCATTTATTAATCGAATAAATCGCTCTTTCTGCTTCAAAGAAACTCAGGGCACTCCATCGTCGACACTGGTATTCTTTATGCGATAGCTAGCCATGCAGTTGTTAAACGCTGTGCTAACCATTTCTACACCATCGTCGTTAGTAGTGGTAACTGATGCATTTTATGTTTGTTGCTCCGTAGATGACTGGGGTATGCAGACTTTAACACATCCATGTCGCATACTTTACACATAATTCGTGGTTGTTTCGTACAAGGTCCTTTAACAGCTGGCGGAGCTGAACGTTTACGGGTTTATGACATACGGTGCTGTTTTTCCTTGTGTCGCTGTAAGTTGCCCATTCTCGTAAAAGCGATACCGCAAGACCCACAGTTAAAGAACTTTGCTGCAGACGGATGTATAAGTTTAACCCTAGGCGATGTTACACCACGACATTTGTTCTGGTGCCGTTTGAGAGCATCCCTTATGGTAAAGTAGACGTGACACGGCTCGCATTTAAAAACGTTTGCGGGTACCATTTTAGTACAAAACAAAATCCGCACTATAAGACTTGACTTGTAAGCGAACTAACTTATAACTAAAGAGTTTACTCCAGCGTACCTGCTTTATGTACCCTATAGAATGCAAACCGAAGGTTTCCGAAGATACCCGAACGAAGTTGAGGATTCAGCGGGGAACTAAATGACGTCATAATCCTCGCTGCTCGTCCAATACATTTAGCGCCAATGCATGCACCTGGTTCGCTTCGTCGATGGTGCGAGTGCAGTTAGTAAAAACATCGGAAAACGTCTTCCACGTTATACGGATCGCGTGCATATTAAAAATCCAAAAGGGTGGTAGCACACGCACACAAATTGTATGCAAGTCGTGCTGTAGAAGATGCAGTGCTACTATAACCAAAAACACTTTAAACCATTACTAAGGAAATACCAACTTGTTGTCTACAGGATACTTACTAATAAAACAATTTAATTTTAAATAACTTCTACGTCATACTTTAGGAAATGGAAGCTTAAATATTTTCTAATTGAATCACCAAGCGAAAGTATATGCTTAGCGGTATTCAAATTATCCATTAATTTCCTATTTTTACGAGCGTGGTTAATTATAGATTAAAATTTAATTTGTGCACGTTCGAGCTTCCGTAAACTAACATATTTTAGAGCAACAATGCGCTGTATAATACATGCATACCCCTTCGCCGCGCTACTGCTATTCTTGTAATTGCTAGAAAAAGTCACTCTCCTTTTTACTGTTAGGACCGATGCAAAGCACCAATTTTTTTATACTTTCTATAGCACATCGCGCGCTTTTTCGTATGATAATTAAATTTTGCTTCTGTAGGCTTTTACACTTTCGCATAGCGGTCGATCGCACGTAATGATTTCTAGAACCGGTAAGTACTTGATATCGTCCAAATAGAGAATTAGATGCTCGATGTCCGTCAACTTCCAATTCCCTCGTAAAAGGTAGAAAAACTCAGTCAATCATCCATTATACTTCAACCCGCTCCTGTTCTGATAATTTACAAACATTTTCAAACGACAATGGGTCGAGAATTTTAAACCTCCGAGGGATCTTTAAGTCGTGATCAATTACACATCCGAGCTACGCGTAAACTAACATATTTTGCAGCAACTGTATAATACATGCATACCCCTTCTCTGCGCTACTGCTATTCTTGTAGTTGCTTGGAAAAGTCAGTCGCCCTTTTTACGGGTAGGGCCGCTAAAAAGCACCATTCCATACTTTCTTTATAAGTGTAGCACATCGCACACTTTTTGTCGGATAATTAAATTTTTGTTTATGTTGTAGCAATTTTATTTTCCACCTAATATATATATCTGTATAATCAATCCTTTTATTAAATATTAAATAATATAATACATTATAATGTTATCCAATCCACTTAATTTAATATAATCTATTGTCCAATAAAGAACTAGTATTTAGTTCATGTTAAAAGTTAAATTCTACGGAGACAATATAAAAGCTTTTGTTTGGTATCCTTCTTAAAGCCCCCTCTACTCAATAACTGCAAGGTAACTTTGTTACTAGGCAGCAACAAGCTCGGCCGGCACTTCTAACACAGCTGGGGTTCAAGCAGGTCGATAGTTGTTCTTAGGAGCGATGTCCGTGATTGATTTTTGCTGTTGGAAGCGTGCACGATGGAAGATTGCACGTGTATGCTATCTTCATAAATTGTTTTGGATGGTCCATTTTTGTGTTGAAACCAGTCGTGAAGAACGATGAAGTTTTTGTTAAAAGCCCATTAGGAACAGTAAGTGAATTTGTTTCTATAATAATATTAATTGAAATTTTCAGTGTAACTTTGGGAATAATTTATTTTAAAATATATTGCAACGTAAATTATAAATAAGCACTTTTCTGAATGGTATTCATGCGAAAATTAAATGAAAACAATTCTATTCTTGTATAATATGGAATCACATTTATAATTTATTCAAGTTAATTACAAACAACATTTGCTTCCTTGTGGTGTGACTTACGCCTGGAACATCTGTAAATTGAAACGCAGATAATGGAAGCCAAGTGACGTGTTTTTCAGTATGCAGCGCAGCTGTTTGTTTGGAATGGAATTTTCCGTTGTTAATACATGCATCAGCTTTCAAGCAAGTATTTAGGTGCAAATTGGAGTTCTGGTATGTACAAAAAATTATGTTCGTATGTTGTTTGAACTATCGACGTAGTAACGAGATAAATTTTACTTTATCGACTTGTGTTAACTTTGAACAGGTCAAGGACAGACCTCAATTATATTTTTCGTAGTTATACGATATGAATCTGTAATTTGTTCCTACAAATTCTTTTATTAACTCAATGAAACATCAGAAGATGTCACTACTAATTAGATAAAGTAAATTCTTCTAACTTTGAACCTTTAGTAATTAAATTTCTACATTTGATGTTTTATGAATAATTATCTGTAATTATTTACTGTGAAATTAAGGTAAATTTACCATAATTAACTCTTTCTATAAATAAGCAATTTTATGCTTTGTCAATCTGTTATATAAACTTCATTAAATAGTAATTGGTACGAATATATTCAGTACCATTGTAATTAACTCTTCCTAATTTAAATTAACTTATAAAGGAAGACATATTTTTTGTAAAAATTACTTTATTGGATACCAAAAAGAATAGATTTTTATTTTCGGACTAAAGACTATCTTTTATTTAAGAGGAATGAAAGTCGATTCTGATTATATTTAATTATTTTTGAGTTTGAATGCACAAACAGTGCTTTTCTTTGTTTAATCTGTTCACAGGTGCAGTGCAGGATTGCTAAGGTCAAGGTCGAGCCATAAGGTAAGACACTTTAAAGATTAGGTGGTCTTTAAAAATTATATAGCGGTTATAGGAGAAAGGTTTCCGCATTAGCCTTGTACAAGGGACTTGTATCAGGTCTTCTCAGTATAAAAAAATACGGTGGCGCCTTATTTTTATTACTAGTGGTTGCAATTACACCCCGACCCACAGCTCATTCTCTACCCAGAGCATATAGTTCGACTAGCCGCTTTGCCTTTGAGATTTCCTCAACTTAGAGCCACTTTCCATCTTAATTTGCCGTGGGCTCCATTTCTAATTATCGGAATTTCTCGTTAAACTAAATCGGAATGTAAAAGGCTTCAATGTAGGCCTTTACACTTTCGCTTATTTAAACATCTAATACAATTGATTAACCACTTTCGATTATTCTAACGGAGACCACCATACGCACCGTTCTTTTTAATTCCAACGATCCTATGGGCTTCACGCACTAACACCTGACGTATCTTTCCTACTATTTGTTAAACAAAACTACCGGTATTACCATTGTGGACGTAAGCAGATGTTTGTGGATGTGTACGAGTATGTATCCATATACATTAACCAGTCTAAGCTATTTTATTTAGTCCACGAAAACTACTATTTTCTAAACCACAATTAATAATCGCCTTTATAGGTTTAACATTTCTACCATTACCCAATGACTGGTGCTACGTACATGGAAACTTTAATTTCTTATTGGAGAATTTTATTCTCCACGCACTGCTGCGTAGTTGCATGCCTACCCTTTTGAGTATATGCTCGTTATAGGTTGTAAGACCCTCGGTTTTATAACTACACTTCGTGAGACCCCTTTAATCTTTTTAATCGTATCTTTCTCGCCTACAATACAGTAGGACTTAACATTACTACCAACAAATTCTAATACTGGACCCCATTAAATACGTCTTTAATTTTCCTACAACTTTTTGTTGACAAGTGTTATATTGTATTTATTATTTGCGGGTAGTCACTCTTTTAAGATAAATATATTTTGCTAAGTATCAACTAATATTAAATTTTCTAGGGACCCCAAATCTGTAAATAGATTTTAAATAGGACCACCCATACAAAGTTATGCGTTTTAAAGACTAATTTTGCTCATCTTTATTTAACACCATTTTAAAACCTTTTCGCTACCCAAGACATATGCCTTAGCCAACCGTTTCCCAAGAAATCTAAAACCGCAGTGTCCCGCGAATACCACGTGGAGATAACACGTATACTCTGTCAACCAGGATAGAAGCCGGAAGGATTTGGAAGGTGGGAAAAGAACTTAAAAATTATGGAGTCTTAAAACTAATATATACAATAGATTTACAAAATCTAAACAACTATCTTATATCTTTACACCCTCCATGCGTAGATTGTTGTACTATTAGGAATGATATACCTTTTGTCATCTTCGCTCGATAAACTAATTTTATTAATTATCTGCGTGTACAAATCGTGTTTTACTCCGGATACATACACCGGCAAGTACTCACACCAAATAAAGAATTAGATGCTTGGTAACTGTTAACTTCCGCATCCCTCGTGTACGCCAAAACACACCCCAGCCCGTGTGCACCCCCATGCGCACCCTGCGCACGACCCTGCCCATGCGCACCCCTGCGCGTACGTACCCTGCCCATGCGCGCTGCCCATGCGCACCCCTCTCTGTGCGACTGCTATTTCGTGGAACGTCACAGCCTTTTATAAATAAAGAACAATGTTATATACTATTATAAAACGTTTATTCTGACATTATACATAACAAATTTAAAAATATTTAATGCCAAGCATGGAGTCATTTAAACTTAATTTTAATACAAAGTTATACACAGAAGACAGTCCTTTCTTTATGCTTGTTTGGAGTGGCTTTAATTTTATCTAATTTTATTCGCAGCTTAAAATTTAAATCGATACCCAAGTCCTCTATCTCCTTTTCTAACCAATAGTTTGATACATAGAGACCGTCTAGGTTTTCGAATTCTAAAATATACCGAAGTTTGCCTCTATATTTAAAGTCTTTGATTCCGCCGACAACCAGATCCATTCCTTCGTGTAATTCTTGCAGCTTGTGACAATCTTTTAATCGCAGCTTTCCACTATATCCTGCATACGTATCTTGTTAGCTTGATCGACTTCTTCTTGTCGGTATTGGAGGAAATCCTTTTCTCCCACACACCGTTGTGTAGTTGCATATCCACCACTTTTGGGAATATATGGTTGTTATAGGTTGTAAGACCCTCGGTTTTAAATGATCCAAAGGTTCTTTACTAGGTAAATATACAATGTTTAGCGCAACCTCTTTGCGTGTCGTGTACACAAAGATTACGAAACCCGCATTCCTTAGTTCGTCTTTGTTATCTGCTATTTCGATAAATACGTTTTAGAATAACCTTTTAAAAATATACGGATTTAGTGCCATCCTTTTCCGCAAGGACGCCTACATAACTAAAGAGTCTTTTTACTAACCACAAATGCATACAACTTGTAGAAACCAGATGTATCTAAGTCAGTCCATCGGCACATAAAATAATCTTTTAATTCTTCCTCATTTTCTCTAATAAGATGTTCTTTGTCTAACACATCTTTGTATTGATCGCGTATTGTCGCAGTGTTTTCCATGTAGTCTAATTTTCTCCTTTTGCATCCATTTCCTCTAATTCAGTTGTTTTCCTTCCACTTACAGCGTATGGTATACATAATGGGGCAATTTCCTTTAGCGTAAACGGTAGAGTTTACTACCAATATTTACGCGTTGTCGTACAACCTCTGGACGAATGTTAGGCGTATCTATCAATCCCAAGTCCGAAAGTACTATTTCTTTTGTAATTGTAGAATATGGTGTGGCAGATTGTGTAAAATATGTACTACCTGCTTTAATATAGCACTTGTGTAAGATTTCTATTTTATCTTGGACATCTTCCTCTACTATCTCCAAATAATTTACAGGTAAATAGTTAAAACTAAAGCCGAAAGCACATACTTTATCAATTTTCCTTTTCCTCTGGTTTTTGGACAACTTAAATTGCAAGCCTGTCAATTTCTTTGTATTGCCATTCCCCCAATACACGTACTGTAGCAGGTTATTATACACTAAACAGCAGCTATTTTGTAGCTTGTCCGATAGCTTACTCCACATTTTGGTAAGTGGTACCGAGTACATTGGCGCCTTTAGGAAGTATAACACTATCCTCCAATAAGGTTAAACAGTCTTTTAAGGGTTTATACACCGTTCCGCACTGACATAGCTTCCAATTGCACAGTTGTATATTGTCGCTTCCAATCGCGTAATACCATGTTCTTTGGCCAAAGTAGACGCAAATGTTTCCCTTAAACGTACATCTGGACAACGTAAAAAATCTAGTATATGATCGCCAAGTTGTTTATTAACACCAGGACTTGTTATCTGGCACACAAATTTGTTGTAAATCTTAATTCTTGCATTGGTTGTTAGCCATGTTAAACAATCAATCCCGCAGTTTTATCGTTGTCAACTATAATATTACACTTTTCTTCGTATTCGCCCTTATAGCAAAAGTTATGGTTTGTAGTTAAATAATTACACATCTCCATCTTGCTAAATATACCCGCAAAATCTTGGGTTACATCCATGTCAAAAAGATAGAAATAATCTTTTTCGACTTCGTCTAATATATCTGGTAGTTCCTCCAATAAAGTTTCCAACTTAACATCTGCTAGTTCCACTTTGTATGGAACACATATAGGATTTTGGAATTTTTATTAATGCATTCGAGGTCTTCTTTTCCGATAATTTCTTTTACTCTCTGGCCTATCTTGTTACTGCTTTCCAGAGAAAACGGAAGCTTAGCTTTAACACCATGCCTAGCGGAAACAAATCGGTTGAACTTTCTTCGTAGATAGCTGTTAAATGCACCACAAATTTCTTTTTTTAGGATAAACATCCGTTTGTTTGCAGATGCTTGTTCGGTGTCAGAAAGGTCGCAAATTTTAACCAACATTATATTGTCACAAAATGGTTCTGTAATTGGTGTGTGTAGTCCACCAGTCAGCATCTTTTCGCCTTCGACATAACAAATATTACCAATATCTGTCACCAGATTATTGTTGCACATATTTTCTGCCAACAGCCATAATCCAAATCGCTCATTTGTCGGTTTCACTTTATTCCCAAGAAGTTGAGAAACGTTAATCACCTTGGAGACGCTCATGTTTACCGTTCTAGCTACTGTCAAATACTAAATTGAATACGAAAATTTGTTCCCTTATGTATCCTACAGAGTGGGGCGTATATTACCGAAAATAGTCAAATATGTCGGACACCGCCATATCGCTTACATTCTCTGGTTTAGGAACTGTTTTGTTATCCGACCTAGGTCGGCAGGGTTGCGCATCAACATATATCCGGATATATGTAGGTTCCTTATATACCAAATTTAATCTCCCTCCTCACATAACCACATGACCATATGACCACATGACCACATGACCATATGACCACATGACCATATGACCACATGACCACATGACCACATGACCACATGACCACATGACCATATAACCGCATGACCATATGACCTAATTGTTTTTTAATGTGTTTTCTCATTAAAAACCCATTAGCACTAATTGCTTTTTAATGAGTTTTTCCATTAAAAAACCAAGTGTGGACCTAGGTTAGATAAAAGGAAAAATTAATAGGTTAGGCCAGCGCCGCGGCGCTGACCTAACCTATATATGGCGGTGTCCGACATATTTGACTATTTTCGGTAATATACGCCCCACTCTGTAGGATACATAAGGGAACAAATTTTCGTATTCAATTTAGTATTTGACGGTAGCTAGAACGGTAAACATGAGCGTCTACAAGGTGATTAACGTTTCTCAACTTCTTGGGAATAAAGTGAAACCGACAAATGAGCGATTTGGATTATGGCTGTTGGCAGAAAATATGTGCAACAATAATCTGGTGACAGATATTGGTAATATTTGTTATGTCGAAGGCGAAAAGATGCTGACTGGTGGACTACACACACACCAATTACAGAACCATTTTGTGACAATATAATGTTGGTTAAAATTTGCGACCTTTCTGACACCGAACAAGCATCTGCAAACAAAGGATGTTTATCCTAAAAAGAAATTTGTGGTGCATTTAACAGCTATCTACGAAGAAAGTTCAACCGATTTGTTTCCGCTAGGCATGGTGTTAAAGCTAAGCTTCCGTTTTCTCTGGAAAGCAGTAACAAGATAGGCCAGAGAGTAAAAGAAATTATCGGAAAAGAAGACCTCGAATGCATTAATAAAAATTCCAAAATCCTATATGTGTTCCATACAAAGTGGAACTAGCAGATGTTAAGTTGGAAACTTTATTGGAGGAACTACCAGATATATTAGACGAAGTCGAAAAAGATTATTTCTATCTTTTTGACATGGATGTAACCCAAGATTTTGCGGGTATATTTAGCAAGATGGAGATGTGTAATTATTTAACTACAAACCATAACTTTTGCTATAAGGGCGAATACGAAGAAAAGTGTAATATTATAGTTGACAACGATAAAACTGCGGGATTGATTGTTTAACATGGCTAACAACCAATGCAAGAATTAAGATTTACAACAAATTTGTGTGCCAGATAACAAGTCCTGGTGTTAATAAACAACTTGGCGATCATATACTAGATTTTTACGTTGTCCAGATGTACGTTTAAGGAAACATTTGCGTCTACTTTGGCCAAAGAACATGGTATTACGCGATTGGAAGCGACAATATACAACTGTGCAATTGGAAGCTATGTCAGTGCGGAACGGGTGTATAAACCCTTAAAAGACTGTTTAACCTTATTGGAGGATAGTAAGTTATACTTCCTAAAGGCGCCAATGTACTCGGTACCACTTACCAAAATGTGGAGTAAGCTATCGGACAAGCTACAAAATAGCTGCTGTTTAGTGTATAATAACCTGCTACAGTACGTGTATTGGGGGAATGGCAATACAAAGAAATTGACAGGCTTCCAAATTAAGTTGTCCAAAAAACCAGAGGAAAAGGAAAAATTGATAAAGTATGTGCTTTCGGCTTTTAGTTTTAACTATTTACCTGTAAATTATTTGGAGATAGTAAAGGAAGATGTCCAAGATAAAATAGAAATCTTACACAAGTGCTATATTAAAGCAGGTAGTACATATTTTACACAATCTGCCACACCATATTCTACAATTACAAAAGAAATAGTAATTTCGGACTTGGGATTGATAGATACGCCTAACATTCGTCCAGAGGTTGTACGACAACGCGTAAATATTGGTAGTAAACTCTACCCGTTTACGCTAAAGGAAATTGCCCCATTATGTATACCATACGCTGTAAGTGGAAGGAAAAGACAACTGGAATTAGAGGAAATGGATGCAAAAAGGAGAAAATTAGACTACATGGAAAACACTGCGACAATACGCGATCAATACAAAGATGTGTTAGACAAAGAACATCTTATTAGAGAAAATGAGGAAGAATTAAAAGATTATTTTATGTGCCCATGGACTGACTTAGATACATCTGGTTTCTACAAGTTGTATGCATTTGTGGTTAGTAAAAAAGACTCTTTTAGTTATGTAGGCGTCCTTGCGGAAAAGATGGCACTAAATCCGTATATTTTTTAAAAGGTTATTCTAAAAACGTATTTATCGAAATAGCAGATAACAAAGACGAACTAAGGAATGCGGGTTTCGTAATCTTTGTGTACACGACACGCAAAGAGGTTGCGCTAAACATTGTATATTTACCTAGTAAAGAACCTTTTGGATCATTTAAAACCGAGGGTCTTACAACCTATAACAACCATATATTCCCAAAAGTGGTGGATATGCAACTACACAACGGTGTGTGGGAGAAAAGGATTTCCTCCAATACCGACAAGAAGAAGTCGATCAAGCTAACAAGATACGTATGCAGGATATAGTGGAAAGCTGCGATTAAAAGATTGTCACAAGCTGCAAGAATTACACGAAGGAATGGATCTGGTTGTCGGCGGAATCAAAGACTTTAAATATAGAGGCAAACTTCGGTACATTTTACAATTCGAAAACCTAGACGGTCTCTATGTATCAAACTATTGGTTAGAAAAGGAGATAGAGGACTTGGGTATCGATTTAAATTTTAAGCTGCGAATAAAATTAGATAAAATTAAAGCCACTCCAAACAAGCATAAAGAAAGGACTGTCTTCTGTGTATAACTTTGTATTAAAATTAAGTTTAAATGACTCCATGCTTGGCATTAAATATTTTTAAATTTGTTATGTATAATGTCAGAATAAACATTTTATAATAGTATATAACATTGTTCTTTATTTATAAAAGGCTGTGACTTTACCACGAAATAGCAGTCGCACAGAGAGGGTGCGCATGGGCAGCGCGCATGGGCAGGGGGCGTACGCGCAGGGTGCGCATGGGCAGGGTGTGCGTGCGCAGGGTGCGCATGGGCAGGGGTGCACACGGGCTGGGGTGTGTTTTGGCGTACACGAGGGATGCGGAAGTTAACAGTTACCAAGCATCTAATTCTTTATTTGGTGTGGAGTACTTGCCGGTGTATGTATCCGGAGTAAAAACACGATTTGTACACGCAGATAATTAATAAAATTAGTTTATCGAGCGAAGATGACAAAAGGTACATCATTCCTAATAGTACAACAATCTACGCATGGAGGGTGTAAAGATATAAGATAGTTGTTTAGATTTTGTAAATCTATTGTATATATTAGTTTTAAGACTCCATAATTTTTAAGTTCTTTTCCCACCTTCAAAATCCTTCCGGCTTCTATCCTGGTTGACAGAGTATACGTGTTATCTCCACGTGGTATTCGCGGGACACTGCGGTTTTAGATTTCTTGGGAAACGGTTGGCTAAGGCATATGTCTTGGGTAGCGAAAAGGTTTTAAAATGGTGTTAAATAAAGATGAGCAAAATTAGTCTTTAAAACGCATAACTTTGTATGGGTGGTCCTATTTAAAATCTATTTACAGATTTGGGGTCCCTAGAAAAATTTAATATTAGTTGATACTTAGCAAAATATATTTATCTTAAAAGAGTGACTACCCGCAAATAATAAGTACAATATAACACTTGTCAACAAAAAGTTGTAGGAAAATTAAAGACGTATTTAATGGGGTCCAGTATTAGAATTTGTTGGTAGTAATGTTAAGTCCTACTGTATTGTAGGCGAGAAAGATACGATTAAAAGATTAAAGGGTCTCACGAAGTGTAGTTAAGTAAAACCGAGGGTCTTACAACCTATAACGAGCATATACCTCAAAAGGGTAGGCATGCAACTACGCAGCAGTGCGTGGGAGAATAAAAATTCTCTCCAATAAGAAATTAAAGTTTCCATGTACGTAGCACCAGTCATTGGGTAATGGTAGAAATGTTAAACCTATAAAGGCGATTATTAATTGTGGTTTAGAAAAATAGTAGTTTTCGTGGACTAAATAAAATAGCTTAGACTGGTTAATGTATATGGATACATACTCTCGTACACATCCACAAACATCTGCTTACGTCCACAATGGTAATACCGGTAGTTTTTGTTTAACAAATAGTAGGAAAGATACGTCAGGTGTTAGTGCGTGGAAGCCCATAGGATCGTTGGAATTAAAAAGAACGGTGCGTATGGTGGTCTCCGTTAGAATAATCGAAAGTGGTTAATCAATTGTATTAGATGTTTAAATAAGCGAAAGTGTAAAGGCCTACATAAACAAAAATTTAATTATCAGACAAAAAGTGCGCGATGTGCTACACTTATAAAGAAAGTATGGAATGGTGCTTTTTAGCGGCCCTACCCGTAAAAAGGGCGACTGACTTTTCCAAGCAACTACAAGATTAGCAGTAGCGCAGAGAAGGGGTATGCATGTATTATACAGTTGCTGCAAAATATGTTAGTTTACGCGTAGCTCGGATGTGTAATTGATCACGACTTAAAGATCCCTCGGAGGTTTAAAAATTCTCGACCCATTGTCGTTTGAAAAATGTTTGTAAATTATCAGAACAGGAGCGGGTTGAAGTATAATGGATGATTGACTGAGTTTTTTCTACCTTTTACGAGGGAATTGGAAGTTGACGGACATCGAGCATCTAATTCTCTATTTGGACGATATCAAGTACTTACCGGTTCTAGAAATCATTACGTGCGATCGACCGCTATGCGAAAGTGTAAAAGCCTACAGAAGCAAAATTTAATTATCATACGAAAAAAAGCGCGCGATGTGCTATAGAAAGTATAAAAAAAATTGGTGCTTTGCATCGGTCCTAACAGTAAAAAGGAGAGTGACTTTTTCTAGCAATTACAAGAATAGCAGTAGCGCGGCGAAGGGGTATGCATGTATTATACAGCGCATTGTTGCTCTAAAATATGTTAGTTTACGGGAAGCTCGAACGTGCACAAATTAAATTTTAATCTATAATTAACCACGCTCGTAAAAATGGGAAATTAATGGATAATTTGAATACCGCTAAGCATATACTTTCGCTTGGTGATTCAATTAGAAAATATTTAAGCTCTCCATTTCCTAAAGTATGACGTAGAAGTTATTTAAAATTAAATTGTTTTATTAGTAAGTATCCTGTAGACAACAAGTTGGTATTTCCTTAGTAATGGTTTAAAGTGTTTTTGGTTATAGTAGCACTGCATCTTCTACAGCACGACTTGCATACAATTTGTGTGCGTGTGCTACCACCCTTTTGGATTTTTAATATGCACGCGATCCGTATAACATGGAAGACGTTTTCCGATGTTTTTACTAACTGCACTCGCACCATCGACGAAGCGAACCAGGTGCATGCATTGGCGCTAAATGTATTGGACGAGCAGCGAGGATTATGACGTCATTTAGTTCCCCGCTGAATCCTCAACTTCGTTCGGGTATCTTCGGAAACCTTCGGTTTGCATTCTATAGGGTACATAAAGCAGGTACGCTGGAGTAAACTCTTTAGTTATAAGTTAGTTCGCTTACAAGTCAAGTCTTATAGTGCGGATTTTGTTTTGTACTAAAATGGTACCCGCAAACGTTTTTAAATGCGAGCCGTGTCACGTCTACTTTACCAGAAGGGATGCTCTCAAACGGCACCAGAACAAATGTCGTGGTGTAACATCGCCTAGGGTTAAACTTATACATCCGTCTGCAGCAAAGTTCTTTAACTGTGGGTCTTGCGGTATCGCTTTTACGAGAATGGGCAACTTACAGCGACACAAGGAAAAACAGCACGGTATGTCATTAAGCCGTAAACGTTCAGCTCCGCCAGCTGTTAAAGGACCTTGTACGAAACAACCACGAATTATGTGTAAAGTATGCGACATGGATGTGTTAAAGTCTGCATACCCCAGTCATCTACGGAGCAACAAACATAAAAATACATCAGTTACACTACTAACGACGATGGTGTAGAAATGGTTAGCACAGCGTTTAACAACCGCATGGCTAGCTATCGCATAAAGAATACCAGTGTCGACGATGGAGTGCCCGAGTTTCTTTGGAAGCAGAAAGAGCGATTTATTCGATTAATAAATGAAAAAAGAATACAACATACAGCAATAAAAGTCTACTGCGAACTCTACGGCGTTTACACCAAAATGGGGGAAGAGACTACCGATGTGAAATCCTTTAACACAAAAAATGTGGTTATAACGTCTTCTAGTAATCTGGAAAATATGTACGAGGTCTTAAGCGAAACCATAAGAACAAAATCAGAGGAATTTGAAACATGCGGGTCCGGTTGGTCTTTGGAAAAGGTGCTCTATTTAGAAATAAATATTAATAAGTATAGCCCGATATGAGTTCTAGGTTAAAAATAAAAAATTGTAAATATGTATTTAGAAATGTTGTTTACAAATTTAAACTGTATTAGTAAAAATTGTTTGTAATAAAAAGTTTTAAGAATTGTTTTTAGATTTTCTTTTAGGTATGAGTTGCAGGAAATTTATAATTTAAAGGGTGTGTGTAAAATGGTAAGGGGTGGTCCCTGTTTTAAATCTGTTTGCAGATTCGGATTCTACATAAAATTCTAGACTAACAAGATGTGCTACATGTATAAAAAAATTTATAAGGACGCTACAGGTAAGAAAACTTAAAATCAGGGTAGCTCTCGGGGGGATGGTGTTATGTGAAAAATTTAAAGAGATTTGTGTAGCTGAGAAAATTCTAATATTGATTGATACCAAACAAGGTAGGTTTATCTCGTGGGTGGAAATGTGGAGAAAGATTTATCTCGCAGAGGGTATGTGTGTAATTTTGCAGGGCGTGGTCCGATTTCGAATCTGTAAACAGATTCGAATTCTGCGTAAAATTCTAGACTAGCAAGATGTATCGCATGTATAAAAAAATTTATAAGAACGCTCAAAAGTCGCTACAGGTAAGAAATCTTAAAATTGGGGTAGCTCCCTGGGGGATGGTGCAATCTAAAAAATTCCTAAAGATTCGGGTAGCTGAGAAAATTCTAATATTAATTGATACCAAACAAGATAGGTTTATCTCGAAAGATGCAATGGCTAGTCGAAGAAAACTATTTGGTTCAGATGTGGGAGCAAAGAGCAAAATTTAGAAGATCAGGACTTTAAAGGGGTATAACTTTGCAGGGCGGGGTCCTATTGCAAATCTGTTTACAGATTCGGGTTGTGCGTAAAATTTTAGACTAGCAAGATGTATTGCATGTATAAAAAATTTTATAAGAACGCTCAAAAGTGGCTACAGGTAAGAAATCTTAAAAATGGGGTAGCTCCCTTGGGGATGGTGCTATCTAAAAAATTCTTAGAAATTTGGGTAGCTGAGAAAATTCTAATATTAATTGATACCAAACAAGATAGGTTTATCTCGTGGGTGGAAATGTGGAGAAAGATTTATCTCGCGGGTGGAAAGAATGCGGGTGTGACGTAATGAAAATGGTTGGGGTAAAAAATTCCACAAGGAGGTGATTCATCTCCTCCTTGTGGAGATTCATCTAAATTTCATCTCCACATTTCCTCCTTATGGGAATTTACATGTAAATTTGGTCCAGATGTGTGAGGAAATGTGGGATTCTGGAGGAAATGTGGCGGTGATTCGTCACTAAATGCACTACTCTCGACCAATATTAAATATTACACTATCTACTACCTGTTTGTAGTCCATTTGTTGTTTTCTATTTTTTTAGTTTTGTGTTTTTCCTTTCTTATAAGACGTTTTGATGATTTATTTTCTTCCAATTCTTCTGTTTTTTAGGAATTTGTGTTTCCGATATTGGTAAACTCAAATCATGAAAGACCTCATTTCGATATGAAATATGCATACATTCTTGACATTGTAATCTATTGACTCACCTCGAAAAACTTATGTAGAGGGAAATACCAATTCGGACTGATGTCGTAAAACTATATAGTTTTTCTTTGATCGCGTTCAAAAGCTGATTTATCTGCTTTACAACAAGTTTCAATTTCTCTAGAATTACTACTTAATGACTTCTCAAGTTTTCTTTGCGTACTGTTTCTAACAAATTCCATAGTAATTCATGTGCGTCATACTGTTGGCCTCCAGCAAATTGTGGCATACTTTGTTTGAGTTTTGAAAATAGCATGCTAGGATTGTACGCTTCTGGTCCATCACTTTGTAATTATTTTAGCGTTTGTACCAAAATATTTGTAAGAGGTCACTGTTCTTCTAAAGTTTCGTCAAATGAATCTAACATCAATGAATCTTTATTGTATAGATCTAACCTGTCACCTTGTTGCTTGAAATATTGATTAGCTTCTAATGTTTCAGGAAGTAATTTTAATAAATATGGTGTTTGCCCAAGACATTGCATAACTGAATTGAAAAAACAAGTATTGCCAAAATTAGTTAAACCACGTATTGTAATAAAAAATTTTTCTTGCTTGATTTTTTATTATATTTATTTATCCTCGTGACTATCAGCTAATAAATTACACCTTTAAATTTCTTAAACCCTAACCTGATATCACAAGGTCGAGAATTTCTTATTATTAATGCAAGTCCAAGGTAAAGTTCGATGGAAAATGGCTTGAGAAAAAGAAAAACTCTTAAGACATAAACGGCTAGTCGAGTGTTAGCTCTGGGTAGATCATGAGCTTGGGTCATGGGTTGTTAAAAGACCAAAAATATATTTAATGAGCGCAACCGTATTTTTCAATACAATAACCAACAAAATTTAACTGTGCTTGTATAAGGGGAATGCGGAAACCTTATGTTAACACCACTAACATAGCCATAAAACCTGAATTTCACTCTTTTAAACACACTTACCAAGACCTCAAACACCAGATGTCATACAGATGTCTCGGCTTGACCTGTGAACAAACAAAGGTACAACATGGACACCATTTGTGTCCTCAAAAATATTTGCCAAAAATAAAATAATAGAATTTAAGCTTCTAAAATATACACCCAGGGAATTTGTTTTCATTACACACAATTTCTGATCAGGGATGACTTGTAATTTTTACTTGAATTTTTAATTAATAAAGTCATTCAAAAACAAAATAGATTCTATTTAAATAAATTTCTGGATTCATGTTACTATAATATTTAAATTCGTATCTTTATAAAATTTTCTCTTAATAATTTTTATGGAACAGAAATATACTAGTAAAGAATTGTATTTAATAATCCAAAGATTTCTGAATGGATCTTTCTACAAAATTTAAATATGCTGACTTGAAATTTTCTAAGTATTTCATAATACATAATTTTCTTTAAGCCATAGAAGTACTTCTTCAACCCTCACAGTAAAATTTAATTATTAGAGCGTTGCTAAAATATTATATAGTTACTCTAAGCTACTTTTATTTAACAGTTAATACTCGAATTCCACATGTCGACGAAAAATGAAAGTTCATGAACTCAAAATATTCAAACATACTTTAAATTAACGTAAGACAACATGTGAGGTCTAAATAGGACTGAATTTGTTTTTTATATATCTGACATAAAATGTCATTCACAACTTTTTAAACGTACACTTTGCGTGCACGTGCAAACATTCTGACAAACAATAGATTTGTTATTTAGTTCGCTGTTTCCTTAAAAGCTTTTTACGTTACAAAATTTTTAATGTTCTATTTTCTTATTGCAACTTAATTAAAATCAAGGTGATTAAATTCTAAAGAACACTCACGTGTTACGATACTGCTCTGAACGAAAGAAATAGGACCTTGACCTCAGCTGTCGGAAATTTCCATAACCATCGATTATCAAAGTTCTTCTGAACACAACTATTATTTAACGAAACTAACTTCTGCTTGATTGAATTTAGTACTCCAACAAAATTTGGAACCTATATAAAATTGCCTTTTATGGAACTGCATTATATGATATTATATAAGATGTAGCCATATATAATATTGCCTTAAGATACTGTATTAAGATATTGCATTAAGATATTGCATGTATTAATGATGTGGGTGAGTTTCCATTTTATTTAATTATTCATCTTTTTTTTCTTTACTCTGTTAGAGGCCACGTGCCTACACACGACCATCTTGACTCCACCATCTTGTAGAGCAGCTTACCCGTTCGAACGCTGATAATGAAGTGAACAAATTGACAACTCGACAAAGCTTAGTAACGAACCTTAGACCATAAAGGTAAAGGAATCTATATGTTATTATTAATTTTTACTGAACGGAGATTTATAAATTAAATATTTTAAATTATAGCTGTTTTATTTTTATTTTAAAGAACGAAGTGTAACTAGAAAAAAAATACGTTACACAGCCTCTTTCCAAGAGAAAAAATTGGAGGTATAGAAGAATTTTTTCTAACAAAACTTTAACGACTGAAGAATCAAAACTACTCATATTAACTGTATAAACACCTAACTACTCAATACAAGACAGCACAATCTTTAACTATAATTAACAACAAGTTTAACCAAAAAAATAAGAATCATTCACTAAATGATATGGGGGATATTAATGTATGGGAATGAGTGATCAGTAACTACGCGTACTACACGTCTATAAAGGGACAAATTTGAGAAGTCATAATCGGTATTTACATTTAATCAGTTAAGAACATTTAGGGGAATCTAACACTCACTAGATGCATGTTATCAAAAAGTTCCAAACACAATAACCATATCAAAGACTAAAATTTAACAAAAAGCAAAAACATTTTTTAACTATAAATTAGAACTAGAATTAATAAAATTGATAGTATGACAAAATCACTATTAAACAAGAATCCGTACAACAAATACTCTTCTTAACTTTACTTTACTTGTCATACATATTTATGTACATATACTTCCAAATGCTTATTATATTTACACTAATTGATGAATTTAATAGGTACCAAAGAATGTTTATTACTAAGTTCATTTACGAAACAAATCACTAATACTCGAGAAGCAGACAAAGTAATAACAACACCTATCCATCAACAAAATACTTATAATCCTTGAGTGAGCACCTCATAATATTTTCTGTATTACCACTATCATACAGACTCAACTATCTCACTCAAAGTTCTATAACTTTAGTGATTCAACACTAAAGAACTCCAAAATCACCAATAAACTATAATTTGAGCCAACTGGGAGACATCCACCAGCAACTCACTAAAAACTTCTCATGAACTATTTTAGCTCATCTAAACTCTCAACAAGAATAAGCACATCAAGCTTAGTCTCAAACCACTAAACCAAAATATAAGCATTTCTCTAATACTTACTACACCATCTCACCTTAACTGTATTACTATATGCTTACTACATTACTACTCATTCTCTATATTCTCAAACAAATACTTTATCACCAAACACGTACTTCATTACTATATACGTACTTCAGTACTATATACGTACTTCATCACTATGTACATACTTCATCACTATATACATACAACATATCCAAACACATGCTGCACTCTTAAACTCCTCAATAAACGCATCAACATCAAAAAAAATCTAACATTATCAAACATCATTATCCAGATCAATAAACACATCATTATCGTCATCAAAAACATCATTAAACACATCATTAACGTCATCAAATACATCATTAAACACATCATTAACGTCATCAAATACATCATTAAACACATGCAATATCAAAATCAATAAACACATCAAGCTCTATTACCACTAAAACCAAAAATTACTTTAAGCAAATCAAAAATTTTAACTAACTTTAATCTTGTCCTACTTAGGGATACAAAACATGGACCAAAAAAATTACGACTGACATCAACTATAATTGGAAAATACTTAAGGAACTGAAACATTCTGAACATCTTCATCTTCAACATCACCTATCGCAGAGTTATTGGTACTAAACATTTTTTTTGACTTAAATTTGAAGATACGGATAAATTGGAGGGAGGAAATACAAAATTATTTTCTACTTTACATTATGTTAACTATAAATAAATGTTCTGGTACACTCTTACACTACTCATAATCAAACAGTCGATACAAACTAAAGTGCTTCACAACGCATAAATTTGCTAGAACGACAAGCTCCTCCATGAGCCTCACCTAGACTTATAAACAAAATTGTTAGAATGACAAACTCTTCTATGAGTCTCACCTAGACTGATAAACTAAATAAGCAAAAAGAATTACATCATAACTGACTTCAAATAATCTCAATTGACGTTGCCAAAACTGCTAAAGCGACAAACTTACCACGATTCTCGTATAGACTGACATAACGCTGAGCGACCAATCCTTCCTGAGTTTCGTCTTGACTAACATAATGCTACGCGATAAACCACAACGACAAATCTCGCTTAGATCATACATAACTTAACATACTACGTTGCAACGCGGATATATAAGGTTATCATAAAGTAAGGGATATATTTTAAATTATGATAACTTTTTAACAAATTAAGTTAATAACAATAAATAAATGAAATCTAATTGCTTATGAAATGGGATTTAGTATGCCCAAAACAGGTTACGGCAATTGCTCAATATGACCTCCATTTTGTTGTTGTAAGATCACCATCCTTACCTCCAAATTGTACACAGCATTTCGTAACATTTCTGGTTGAATTGTACCAATTTGCTCCGTAATACTGTCTTTTAATTCTTGTAGCGTAGTTGGTCGTCTTCTAAACACTAAACTTTTTAAATAACCCCACAGCCAGTAATCCGCTGGGTTTAGATCAGGTGATCTTGGTGGCCATGAATTTACGAAATGTCTGCTTAACACGCGATCTTGAAAAACGTTGGTTAACAATTCTTTGACTGGTCGAAAAATGTGCGGGGGTGCTCCATCCTGCATAAAAATGATGTTTTCAATTCCGTAGTGCTCGTTTTGCAGCTGTGGAATAACATAATTTTGTAACACTTGCAAGTATCGTTCACCATTTATTCTTTTTTGTTATTGAGATTGGCAATGTTTAATTAATCTTTCGTCGCGATGGTTTAACAGTTGCTTACATTATTCGAAATTAAGTTCTAAACCTAAATCTCTTGACATTGATATTATGCTCTTGAGGCATTGCTAACTGATGGTACTTCCAACAGAGCAATCACCTAGGTACAACTATTAAAATCTGTATCAAAGGATTTAGTTAGTTCGTGACTAGCCATACATCTGTACGTCTGGTTTAGAGTGTATTACTTTATTGCCAAAACTCAAGAAACTGTACTGTGGGTAGCATTGACAAATTAAAGATTATAAAGACGGTATGTATTTCTGAACATAATCTAAAAGAATTAAACGATTGATTGTGATAAATGCGTTTTTAAAATCTATTTTAGGAGGACTTTATTGGTGGATGATACCATTGGAAAAGTTGTATCATATTAGTGACTCCTATGTGTTAGAGGTGCATAAAAAAGGTCCTTGAGGCACAAGTATACTTGCTGTTTTATGAACGAATTTAGTAATTTGTAGTTATATAGTGTTACTTTATTTTAATTAATTATTTAAATGAGTATTTATACGAAATGGTCGAGATGAATAAAAATTTGTATAATAAAAAAAAAGGAAATAAAGCTAGGCGTGCAAGGTGCTTGGTTATATATTAATTATTGTTTTATTCTACTAGAATGTGTTATAGTCCCGCGCAACCTCTATGAGCCACTACCACAGTTGGCAACACATACTAACCACGTACACAATATTGCACAACAAGATATTACGTCATAATTTGCCAAATTGTATCACATGGCAAATATGTTTATAGTGATACAAAATGCACCTTAAAAAGATAAAATGAACTTACTTAAAAATGTGGAACGTTTTACGATTCTGCGGTCATCCTTGCGCAGGGGGGCATACTCATCTTAGTCTGGGTGTTATTTGGGCGTTGTTGGCGTGGGTTGGGTTATGCCCTCGTAGAAACCAGATTGCCTTGTCTTCCCTCTTCTTCGTTTGTAGCGGTACGATAAGGATACAGATAGGACACGATAAAAGGCAAAGCTAAGGAGGAAACCTGCATCCTAAAAGAGAAAAGACAAAGGAACGATACAAGTAAACGTCACTGTTCGATGTCTCGTTGGCTAGTCATGATGTCCGGCCGTGTCGAAAACCTCACACTTACCCCATCACTCCACGCCTGCGCATTCTTTTGCGTCGACGCAACTATCCGAGATGCCGGAAATAAACAAGTTTATTTTTTAAAATATTGGCACGAATTCAGTTACATATTTAAAACTGTAAAATGCCAATTTTGGCATGTAACAAATTCTTAATAAAGGTGCATGTCAATACTTTAGTAAATTTGCATTTGGAAAGTCTGCGCTATTATTTGTCGATAGACATACGATTTTATTTTCCCGTAGCATGTAGTTGATAAAGACGCTTTTTTTGGTGGAGAGTGGGTGCTCTTCTAGCCGTAATTGGTGGTAAAGAACATCACTCGTGGGAAAGACATATTACTTGGGTTGTGAACAAAAACTCCAGTCTATGCTAGCTAAGTAACCAAAACAAAAATAGCAGATTTATATAAAACGTAAGCAAGTTTTAGATAATACAATTATGAAATTATAATGGATGCAACGAAATTGAGTCGAGTTCAAGTCTAGTATTGAGAAATATGTTTACGTTTGGCAAGAAATTTTGTTGGTTCGTATTAAAGATGGTGAATCCACGTGTCGTCGACTAAAAAGGTGTTTGGTAATTTTTTTTGTTAAATTAAAATGTCGTTGAACTGGGGAGAGTACTATCCTTTTAAGACACAACAAGTACCAACTTGTACGAGGATTACTTTTTGTTAGAAAATGTGCCTCTCGAAACAGAAAAATAATTAATTAGATAATGTAAGACTCGAAAAAAATTTTTGAATAGCGAATATAAACATTTTCCTATTAAATACATCGTTTTATTTAATATGGATAGGGTGGTCTAGCAATTTTTTGTAGCCTATTTTTTTGTATTGATTAGTCGTTAGGACAACATTTCAATTTAATATATGTCAAGATAAGTATCTTGTTTTTCATGTTTGTTTAAAACAAATTGCACTTATGTTTCAAATAAGTTTTGTGATAAAGTAACTCTTGGTATAAAGTAAATTCACTGAAAGAATATTAGAAAGATAAAAGTTTAAAACTAAAATAGTTGATGTGAGCCGAATCAAAAATCTCTGATGACAGCGTGTAATTGGTGTAATAAAGTATTGAGTAATTTCTTTGAAAGGTGTACCCTGTTAGTAACTGTAAATGTTTTTGCCAACCTAATATTTTTGTCAACGTTAAATTTCATGCTATCGTATTAACACTGTAAAATATTTTTCTTAATTTTTGTACATAAAAGCAAAGAAACAAATTGCATTAGATACTAGTCAAGTTTTATAATAGTTTTATTTCTAAAAATTTAATAAGAGAAATAAGTGACCTGTTTGATTCCGGTAGGGATAATTAAATACAAAGGAAGAAATTAGGTCCCAAAGGCCCAAAACCTATGTCGCGAAGCAAAAATAATACAATAAAATGACAGTTGACAATTTTGGAAGACTAAATCACCCTGAAGCAGATATAACTGATTCACGCGAAAATTAAATAAACAAACCTTTGAAACCTTGTTTGAGTACAAGTTATATAAAATACATTATAAAGTAGTGCTTACGTTTTGTCTTAGTACATTCCTAGACGAATGTAAATCAATTTTGATCTTTGACATAAAACGAAACTATGAATTTCCTTATGATGAAGCTGTCATTGAGATTGATAGGATATATCCAGAGGATATTCAAATCGTTACAAACAAAAGGGTTGCGCAACTGTAGAATTGCATCGATTTTATGTTAGACGTATGGATGTAATCAGCTTTCGTAAAAAGGGAACTAGCATTAATAGTACCATGCAATTTTTTTATTTCATATTAAAGGTCTTTTTACAGCTAGGAAAGCGCATAGCATTCAGGTGTACAAGATAATACTGATTGCACTTCGTTATATCGTGTTTTGAAAAAAATAATATGCTAGCGGTCATATCAAACATAAAAAGGAAATTGTAAACGAAATACATAAACCAGCAAAAACAAATTTTAAAAAGCGCAAGGTGATTGCAACGGGTATAGACGACCTGCTACAAATCGACTTAATTGAAATGTTACCAAATTCGCAAGCAAACCTAGGATAATAGTATATTTTAATAGTCACGTTTACTTCTCCAAATATGTATGGTCTGCACCCTTAAAAATAAAGCAGATGCTAATGTTTCTGCTGCAGGAAGAACATTTTGAGTGGATTTCAAAAATCACAAAGAAACGCATTTAGGAAAAGGATATTACAACAAGCACTTTCAATCCTTAATGCAGAGGTTCGGCATCATCCATTATAGTATTTTTTCTACAAACATAGAATTCTAATTCCTTAAAATTGTGCTGAATAAATATTTTATAGTTTTCAGTTCCCTGTGTCTGAAGCGCTATATTCATAAAGAGCAAACTTTGCGAAAATCAAACTATAGCAATTTTTACAATAGCAAATAAAATACGAATGTCCGATTGAAAGACTAACATGACTCAATTGTTTGCGCAAATTGTAGTCCATTGTCATATGTGGCGCATTGAAGTATTACAGGGGAATTAAACTAGGCAAGGACAATTTATGTGTAAATCAGCTGCCAAACTTTGTTGTGCTTTCCCGAGTTTCTATACTATTGCGCAATTGTTTAATATAACGTATAATTACACGGCAAGTTACGCGCCATTTTGTATGCAATACCGAACACGTTTAAAGGTGATGCAATGGTCAAATTTTTATGCACAATGTAAATAAAAACAATTTACTCATTTAAATCGCACCTTGCAGCCAAATCCCAGGGCCATCGCGTTTTGTGGGTCACATCACGCCATTGTCGACTCCAAATTTTATCCGTCCATCCTAAACTCCTTACATTCGTAGGTGAACGGTAAGGAACAACCAGGTAGAGGTACACGAAGGTAAGGTAGAAAGGAACCTACACATCTGAAAAGAAAAGGCACACTACACAGATAGATGTTCTTGGCTTTAGGTCTCGTCGCTTAATCGCGTCTTCTAACACTGCACGCACTCTGCCATTTCACTCCGCGCAGGCGCGACCCGAGGACGACAGAAATTGACAAGTTCATTTAAAAATATCAGCGGGAATTTATTTACAAATTATAACTAACCCTAAGGCATGTACATTGCCAATTTTGTCATGTAACAACTTTTCAATGCGTCAACGGTTATTTAGGCTAAGCTAATGGAAAATGTACAAACGAACACTGAAAGCCTAATTTTGTGTCATTCTTTCAGCTCGGGTTATTTTTAGGAAGGTTTAGATCAGTTTTTAGGCCTTAACTTAATGAGGCATAAATTCTTAATAAAATTATATAGATATTGTGCTGTCATCTTTTCTTTACGATCTTCATTTTTAGCATTGTAGTACTTTTAATCAATTGTAAGGACAATATAGATTTTCAATGTTTGTTAGAGTTTGTTAAAATTGTGCTAATTAAACCTTTCATAACTTTTAGATCTTTGTGGTCTACAATGCTCTGCCCATAGCCAACAGACTTGGCGAAAATTAAACTATGGAAATTTTGCAGGGGCAAATACCATATAAAAATCCATTCGAAAGACCAACATGACTCAATAATTTGGATAAATGATAGTTCTTTGTCATATGTGCCGTATCCAAGTATTTAGATGGCCAATAAGTCCGCAGAGACAATATCTGTGAAAATACAGCTGCCAAGCTTTTAAACGCATTAACGGCTAAGCTAAAGGAAAATATACGAATGAATACTCAAAGCTTAATTTCGTCTTTTTTTAGCTCGGGTCAGTTTACAGCGAGGTTTTGAGCAGTTTAATGGTTTAACTTAATGAGGCTTAATGGGCAACCGAGATTTACAAATTTTGTAATTGACATGCTTTCTTTATTATTTTCATTCTCAGTAATGTAAACTTTTTAATCAATTCTTGCTAGGAAAATGCGGAATTCCAGTTCTTCCTTGAATTCATTATAATTGTGCTGAATAAACTTTCCAGTTTTCAGTTTCCTGAGGATAAAGCGTTATATCCTTAGAGCGTAAACTTAGCGAAAACCGACAGATAAGATACGAAAATCCGATTAAAATACCCACATTACTAAATCAATTGAACAAATGGTAAACCTTTGCCATTTAGCCATCTGTGCCGTATCGATGCATTAAACGGATATTAAGCAAGGCAAAGACAATTCTTGCATAAATCTGCTGCCAATCGTTTAAATATATCACTACATTTGTTTTTACTACAGTGTTCTACCCGAAGGTACTACATTAGACGGGAAGCGGATTTTTTTACCTGCAAATTTTAAATTTTGCCGAATCCTTGCTATTCCAAACAGGATAGGGATCTACATTTTACTTCTCATTCGAACAAGGACTTATTTTTCTGAAAAATACTCGCCCAACATTTTTCCAACGGGCCGTGTCAGAATTCAAACCTTCGATCTTGGACATAGCAGTCACACGCATACCAACTACGTCACGAAGACGCTTTTTAAATGTAGTTTTGTAATTTTTCGAACGCTCTACCCGAACATACTCAATTCGACAGGAATCTAGTTTTCATTACCTGGAAATCTTGCATTTTGCAGAAGTCTTGCCGTTCCAAGTACAGTAGGGATTCTTAACGTGCCTGACAACACACACACACGGGACCTACATTTTACCTTTCATCCGAAAAAAGGCGTAGTTTTGTGAAAAATGATCGCTTAGCATTTTTCAAGCGGGTCGTGCTGGAATTCGAACTCGGCACCTATCAAATAGTAGTCACTCGCATACCAACTACAAGACGGAACAGCTTCTTTTAAATGTTACACTACATTTGCTTTTCCAATGCTCCACCCGAAAGTACTACATTGGCTAGGAAGCGAGTTGCCTTTTACCTGGAAAATTTAAAATTTTATCGAACCCTTGCTCTTCCAAGCAAGGTATGGATTTTTAACGTGCGTGACAACACTCATACACGGAATCTACATTTTACCTCTCATTCGAACGACGGCGTATTTGTGTGAAAAATGTCCGCCTAACATTTTTCAAGCGGACGATGCAGGATTTCAACTCGGGACCTTGAGCATAGTTGCCGCACGCATACCAACTACACTACGGAGCCACCTCTTTTAATGTATCAGCGGGTATTTAGGTTAAGCTAAAGAAAGTAATCAAATGAAGATTATGAAAACCTTCCATAGCTTTTTATCCCTGGGGTCTAGGACGGTATATCCTTAAATTGCTAACTTATCAAGAATCAAAATATGGCAATTTTTACAAGAACAAATAAACTACCAAGATCTGATTGAAAGACTAACATGGCTCAATAATTAGGGTAAATGGTATTCTTTTGCCATGCGTGTAGCATGGAGGTATTAAACAAAGCAAAGACATTGTTTGTGTAAATCATTTGCCAAACTATTAAATATCTCGGCTGCTATTTAAACTAAGTTAAATCAAAGTATACAAGCGAACACTGGAAGCTTAGTTTCGTTTTCTCGTTTTAGCCCGAATCAGTTTTTAGTGAGGTTTTGAGCAGTTTTTGGTTTCCACTTGATGGGGCAAAAAGTTGTAGCGGAGTTATACAAATGTTCTAATTGGCATTTTTTTACCATTTCCATTTTCGTCATTGTAAAACTTGTAGTAACTTGTACTGAAAGTGTAGAATTCCGATCCTTGCTTGAGTTCCTTTAAATTGTGCTGAATAAGCTTTCCATAGTTTTCATTTCCCTGAGGTTTAAAACGTTTATCCCAAAAATCCAAGCATAGCGAAAAACGACTATGGCATTTTCTACAATAGCAAGTAAGGTACGAAAATCCGATTAAATGACTCGCATTACTAAATAAATTGGGCCAATGTTGGACTTTTGCCATCTGCCCCGCATCGAAGTACTAAGCGTGCATCAGACTAGGCGAAGAAAATTTTTGTGTAAATCAGCTGCCAAACTTTCAAATGCATCAGCGGCTGCTTAAACTAAGAGCTGAGAGCTTAATTTCGTTTTCTAGTTTTAGTTCATATCTTTTTCTAGCGTGGCTCTTAGCGGTTTTTTAGTTTTTAACTTAATGAGACAAAGTTGTAACTTTGTTATGCAAATACGGTAACTGGCATCCTATCGTTACATCTTCATTCTCAGCACTTAAAGTTTTGATCAATTCTAATGAAAATATAGAACTCCGATACTTACCTGAATTCTTTAAAACTGTGATGAATAAACTTTTCATATTTCACTTCTTTAGGGTCGAAAGCGCTATATCCAAAAGAGCAGACTTAGCCAAAATCAAACTGGTAATTTTTACTAGAGCAAATAAAATATGAGAATCTGATTGAATGACTAATATAGCTCAATAATTTGGACCAATGGTAGTGCTTTGTCATATCTGCTGCACTAACGTACTAGATCGGCATTAAGCTAGAAAAGAACAATATTTGTGCAAATATGCTACCAAACTTTTAAATGCATCAGCAGCTATTTACGCTAAACTATATTAAAATATACAATCATCATCATTAAGTCTTCAGTCTTGGAACTGGTTAGACGCGTACGATCATTGTTTCTTATTATGAACTAACCTACAGATTTCCCTGAAATTTACACAGTCTGCATATATCACTATCTGATCTAGGTCTACATCTACCTCCTTTTTCCAATCGCTGCTTGTAATATATCCTACACTATTCCCCATAAATGCCTTAGAACGTATTCTGCCCTTCTATGTCTCCCATCTGAAGCACAGCGTTCCAAAAAGGCGCTACCGTTTTTCTGTCTGCTTTTTCTACTGCCCGTAATTCATAGGCATACTGTGCTGTGCTCCACTTAACAATTTTCTTCTTGTTTCTATGTTTGTTGTCTTTCAACATAGACGCTGTTCTTTCTTATTAGTTGCATTTCGGTTCCCTTCTATTGTTTTGCAATTTTATACCCTATTTCTCCGACAATTAGTGGTTGTAGGGGGGGTCTTCGTGGCGTAGTTGGTATGTATGTGACTACTACGCCCAAGGTCCTGGGTTCGAATCCCGACACGGTTCGCTTGAAAAAAGTTAGGCGAGCATTTTTCACAAAAATTCACCCTTGTTCGGATGAGAGGTAAAATGGAGGTCCTGTGTGTGAGTGTTGTCACGCACGTTAAAGACCCCTACTTTGCTTCGAACAGCAAGGATTTGGCAAAATTCCTAATTTTCCAGGTAAAAAAAATTTGCTTCTTGACGAATGTAGTACCTTCGGGTGGAGCATTAAAAAATCACATGTAAGGTTGTGAAGGGGAGGTCCGGGGTTCGAATCCCGACACGGTCCGCTTGAAAAATGTTAAACGAGCATTTTTCACAAAAATACTCCCTTGTTCGGATGAGAGGTAAAATGGAGGTCCCGTGTGTGAGTGTTGTCACGCACGTTAAAGATCCCTACCTTGCTTCGAACAGCAAGGGTTCTGTAAAACTCCAAATTTTCTAGTTAAAAAAAAACTCGATTCCTGGCCCATGTAGTACCTTCGGGTGGAACATTGAAAACTCACATGTAAGGTCGTGAAGGGTGGGTAAGTAGCCTGTGCCTGCCAAGTTCCCCCAACACTTGAACATTTACCGATTTAATACCTTTTCCAATATATCTTTTCGCACAGTCAACATTAGTTGCAGATATTTCACAACCAACACCTGTAGTTGTTTATAATAATCATCAGATTTATCTGCGCTTATTTTTTCGTCAATAGGTTTTCCGTCTCAAAACTGGTTGGACACGTACCTGTACTTATTTATATTCTGAGCTAGCCTACTCAGTTCCCTGAAATTCTCACACAGCCTGTATACAGCTCGGTTTCTATATTGTTTTCCAATTTTATGCCTTATTTCACCGAGATTCAGTGAAGGGGGTTAGCAGCCTGCAGCTGCCAAGATCTCCCAACACTTAGACATTTGCCGTATTAATAGTTTTCCAGTAAATCCTTTCACACAATTAACATTATTCGATAATATTGCCCAACTAATACTTGTAAATGCTTATAATAATCATCATGTTTAAGTACAATTACTTTTTTCGTCATTAATTTATCCATCTTGGGACTGGTTGGATGCGTACCTCCATTGATTTCTATTCTGAGCTAGCCTACACATTTCCTTGAAATTCCTACAGCCTACCTATCTGTGTGCAGTAGTCTAACCTAGGTCTACCTATACTTCTCTTTTTACCTATCTCTGCTTCTAATATATTCCGCACTATTCCTATCATCCTATCATCTTATCTCTCCTATTTTTACCGTTTTCCAGATATTTCTTTCTTCCTATACCATTTTTAGTGCCTCTTCGTTTTTAACTTCGTCTGTCCATGATATCTTCATCATACGTCTGTAGTACCACATTTCAAAAGCTTCTACATTTATCTTGTCCGCTTTTCCTACTGTCCAGGGTTCACAGCCGTACAGCGCTGTGCTCCACACATATGTTTTAAGCGATCTTTTCCTTGTTTCTATGATTGTTGTCTTGGAACACAGTAGTTCTTTTTTCTTGTTAAATGTAGCACGACCTTGTGTTAATCTTTGTTTTATATCTTTTACGCTTTTCCCATTTTGCATTATTTGGCTTCCAAGGTAGCACAAATCCTTAACCTCTTGTAAGTTCGTGTTACATATTTGTATTCTTGCTTTTGATTTATTTCCCCTCCTTTGCATACTAGAACTTTAGTTTTAGTTTTGTTAATTTTTATACCGTATGTCTCTGTTAGAACCGTTTCCATTTCATTAAGAGCAACTTTTAACTCTTCCTTGCTAAATGCTAATACTGCTATATCATTTGCCAATCTAAGCATATCAATTTTTTGTCTCTGCATAGTAATTTCTAATGTATTCTTGCATTTGACAGTATTAATTGCCTCTTCAATGTACAAGTTAAAAATTAGTGGGGATAGGAAACATCCCTGTCTCACTTCTTTTCATGATGTTTATTTCTCTACGTTCCTGCTCTAGTTCTATTACTCCTGTTTGCTCTTTGTATAAGCTATGTACTATCCGTCTATCCCTATAACTCATTCAAATTTTTGTGAGTATTTCGAACATTTTACATTGTCGAATGCTTTTTCCAGATTTACACACATTATATACACGCTTTCGCCTTTTTCCATTGTTTTCCCCATTATCACTCTCAGAGCTAAAATAGCCTCCCGCGTTCCCCTGCTTCGCCTAAACCCAACTAGTATTTTTTCAGCTCGGTTTTCCGTTCGTCTTTATACAATCCTGGTTAATATTTCTGAAACGTGTGCTGTCAAACTTATTGTTCGAAAATTTTCACATCTATCAGCGCCTTTCTTTTTTGGTATAGTTACTATGCTGTTACGTTTGAAATCTTTGGGTATCTTGCCTGTCTCCTACATATAGCTTACAAGTTGGAAGAGACGTTCTGTTACTCCTTGTCCAGCGGCTTTTAGAGTTTCTGCTTGCAACTTATCTGTATCCGGCGCTTTGCCATTTTTTAGACACTTTGATGCTAATTCAAACTCATCTCTAAGTATAGGATATCCCAAGTCATAATTTTTAATGTCTGATTCTTGTTCTAATGCAGTTAGTTTCACTCCTGCATATAAATTCCCATATATTCATGCCATCTACCTACTTTCCCTACATTTTCTATAATGACGTTTCTTCCCGTGTCCCTTTTATTTTTGCTATACGGTTTTATATCCCTAAAATTGATTCCAATTAGTTTGTATGCTTCATCTGTCCTTCCTACTTCCATCTTAGTTTGTACCTCTTTGCACTTTTCATCAATCTATTGTTCTCTAGCTTTCCCGCATTTGCAAATAATCTCCCATTTTATGGCCTTGTATCTCTGTTTTTCTGTTTCGTCTGATTTATTTTTGTATTTTTGTTTTTCTTCTATTAAATTTAGGATATCCTTTGTTAGCCATGGTTTCTTATTTTCTTTTTGTGTATACCGCAGAATATCTCTGACTGCCAGGTCTAAGCTGGATTTAATGTTATTCCATTCTGTCTCTACTTCCTTAGTATCTGATATTTTTCCGGTATTTTTCAACAATTCATTTGATTTTTCGAATTTTTCTTGAATATATTTATCTTATAGTTTCTCAAAGTCAAAGTGCCTTTTCCGTTCCTTTTTTTTCAAATTTTTTAATTTAAGTGCGGCCTTCATAATTACGATGTTGTGGTCAGTATTTATATCTGCTTCTGGGTAGCTTCTACAGTCTTTTACTTGATTCATAAACCCTTGTCTAACAAGAATGTAATCTATTTGATATCTTTCTACATTTCCTGGCATCTTCCACGTATATTGTCTTCTAGCATGATGTTGAAATAATGTGTTTGTGACGATTAAATTGTTTTTGTCGCAAAATTCTACCAGCCCATTTCCCCTGTCGTTTCTCGTGCCTAAACCAAATAAACCTACTATCGCTCCTTCCCTACCCTCACCTACCAATGCATTAAAATCCCTCGTAATTATTAAATTTTCATGTCCTTTTACGTATCTTAATATCTCTTCGATATCTTTGTAGATCGCTTCTACCTCTTCGTCATTGTCGCTAGAGGTGGGCATGTATACTTGTATTATTACTGTGTTTACCGGTTTAGATTCTATTCTAACCTTGAGTACACTTTCGTTCTTTTGTGAGTAATTTTCTACACAGTATCCTATTATTTCCGCATAACTATCCCCACACCCAAATTTCCTTCCTCTGCTCCTGCATGAATTACCCTAAAATCTCCACTCTAAAAATCCCCCGCCTCTGGCCACCGAAATTTGCTGATTCCTACTATGTCTAGTGCTAACTTATTCATTTCTATTTTTAGGTTGTCTAGCTTACCTACTTGCTTCATGCTTCCAACATTCTACGCTCCAACTTGCATAATGTTCGCGACTCTTATTCTGAACTTTCCGATCGCATCCTCTGAAGTAGTCTCTTCCATGAAATCCGAATGGGGGACTATTTAAACTCCGGAATCTTTTATCCCTGAGAATGTCATAATTTTATTATACTTTTATTATACTTATTATTATATAGCGACCCCTATAGCTTCTGCCAATCTAAGTACCGAAAGAGCCGCTGCCCTCTTTCGGGGACCTGTCTTAGTCTGATTCCTCACTAATGACCCTACTACTTTGGTTGGACCTGTAGTTTAGCTCTTTAGCTCATTAGAACACGCAAACCATTTCACCTGTTCTAGTAATCTAGAACTTCGGCAAGGTGCAGGTCCATTCGAAATGGAAAAAAGATATACAAACGAACACTTAAATCTTAATATCGTTTTCTCGTTTAGCTGAGGTCTGTTTTCAATGTGGTTTTAAGCAATTCTTTAGTTCTTAACTTAATGAGGCATAAATTAGTAATAGAGATATACAAATACTGGCATTCTTTGTTTGACATTCTTTGTTTACTATCTGCGTTCTCGGCATTGTAAAATTCTTAATCAATTCTAAGAAAAATGTAGAATTTCAAATCCTTTCTCGAGTTCGTTAAGTTTGTGCCGAGTAATATTTCTATGGTTTTCAGTTTCCTGGGGTCTAGAGCGCAATATTCATTCAGAGCAAAGTTAGCGAAAAAAAGACAATGACAATTATTACAAAAGCAATAAAATATGAAAGTCCTATTGAATAACTACCATGGCTAAATAATTTATGCAAGTGGGTAGTCTTTTGTCATCTGTGCAGCATGTAAGTATTAAGTCAAACCAAAACAATTTTTGGATAAATCAGCTACCAAAGTAGTAAATGCATCAGCAACTATTTAAGCTCTAGTTTGTTTTACCGTTTTAGCTCGAGTCCGTTTCTGTTTCTAGATAGCTTTTGAACAGTTGTATAATTTTTAATCTAATGAGGCATGAAGTTGTAACAGATATACAGGTATTGTAATTGAGATCCTTTTTGCACCATTTTCGCTTTCAGAATTGTGAATTGTTTAATCTGGGGGAAATATAATATTGCGATCCTTAGTAGTCCTCATTAAAACTGTCCTGAATAAACTCTTCATATTTTTCAGTTCTTTGAGATCTAAAGAGATATATCTATAGAAAGCAAACTTAGTGAAAAGCAATCTGTAGCAGTTTTTCTACAAGAGCAAATCAAATACGAAAATCCAATAGAAAGACATATATCTCAATAATTTGGGGTAAAATTCTAGTCTTAGCAATCTGTGCCGCATAAAAGTATTTACCGGATACTAAACTCGGCATAGGTCATTTTTGTATACTTAAGTCAGCAGCTATTTAAACTAAGTTGAATGAAAATAAACAAATGAAAACTGTAAGCTTGATTTTGTTTTCTCAGTGTAACTCGAATCAATTTCTAGCAAGGTTTTCAGCAGCATTTTAATTCTTAACTTAATGAGATTGCAGCGGAGTTATACAAATATTGTGATTGACATTTTTCTTTACCGTCTTCGTCTCGGTATTGTAAAATTTTTAATTAATCCTAGGGAAAATTTAGCATTGCAATCCTTGTTTGGGTTCGTTAAAATTGTGCTGAATAACCTTTACATAGTTTTCAATTCCCCGAGCCCTAAAACGCTATATCCTTAAGCTCAAACTTAAAGACAATCAACCTATGTCAATTTTTGAAAGAACAAATAAAATACGAGAGACTAATTGGAAGACTAACATGACTTAACAATTTGGGCAAATGGTGGCCTTCTGCCGTCTGTGCGGTATGGAAGTATTAAACTAGGCAAAGACAATTTTTGTGTAAATCAGCTCCCAAGCTATTAAATGTAACTACTATCTAAACTAAGCGAGACAAAAATATACAAGTTTAATTTTGTTCTCATTTTAGCTGGAGTAAATTTCTATCGTGGTTTTATACTTCTTAACTTAATAAGGTTTAAAGTTATAACAGAGTTATGCAAATATTGTAATTGAGATATTTTCATTACCATTTTTGTTCTCAGAGTTGTGAAATTTTTTTTCGATTATTAGGAAAATGTAGAATCCCTATCCCCGCTTGAGTAAAAATTGTACTGAATAAACTGCCCATAACCTTTAGTTCCCTGGGATTTAAAGCGCTATATTCTAAGAGAGCAAGTAAAACGAATTTCAAACTACGGCAATTTTGAGAAGAACGAAAAAATACGGAAATCTGACTGAAGGACTAACATTGACTGGGTAATTTAGGTAAATGAAAACTTCTTGCCGTCTATACAGCATGGAAGTATTAAGCGGATACTAAACTGAGCAAAGATAATTTTTGTATACAACAGCTACCATACCTTTAAAAGCATCAGGGCCTATTTAAGCTAAGCTAAAGGAAATATACAAAAATATATATCTATACAATATATATATATATATATATATATATATATATATATATTTCTATGACAATAGGGTTATTTAGGAGAATATAGAGTCATAAGGGTTGTACACTACATGTAAACAGCACTAAAGTCCAAAAAACCAAACAATTTTATCATAACAGGTACGCAATTAACCAATCGAGCAAAAAGCTAATATCAAACACACTGTATATAAATCACAACTAACTTTAATTAATGAAAGAAAGCTCATTTCTCAAAAATCAAATCATATTTAGTAAGATAATTAACTTATTGCTATACAATTCAATTTAAAATAACAATGCAAGCATAAAACCGGAAATAAATACGTATGAATAACATCTTAAACGCAACGAGTCTTATTGAAATAAAGACGCATTAGTGTAAGAAAATAACCATGCATACTCGCAATAAAAGAATCTCATTTAAAACAAACCTGATTCATAAACGCAGCAAGTGAATTCAATTTACGCCATGATAAAGATTTGACTACGTGATCTCTAAATTGTAAACATAAGAAAATTCGAATAAAATCCAACAGATTAGGGAAACAAAACAAGAGAACAGGCATTTAGATACGTGATAAATTAAACAGAAAGTCTGAATAAATTGCTATGCAAACAAGCGAGCGTGACTTGAAAAAGGTACAAAGATTTTATACTCAAAAGAATACACTATACAAAACTTAATGTCTACGTGATGTACTAAGCATTTCGACGAGAATTTGAAGGTAACTTTATAGAAAGTCCGATGGTCTGCATGATAAGGCAAAGTGCAACGCCTCAATCAGCAAGGTGAACTTGAAAAAACCAATCATACATGCGAGGAGGAGGATCCTTTATATAGGACACGAATTTGATAAACAATCAATCCTTCAACAAAGGCATGTTTTGTACCAGTTCAAATTAGAATATCACGCAAAGTGAAAATAGTGAATTATATAAATATAATTTTAGTGAAAGTCGTGATAGAAGAATTTGAAAGTATTAATACTAGTGCAAGTGTACGATAGAATTTGCCGTTAACTTTGAAACGTAAGTTAAATTTTTTAATTAAACATAATTTTAATATCTAATAACTTAAGACTCTAAATATTCGACCAGAGAACCAAATAAGTACTCTAAATGTTCGACTCGATCTAGATGTTCGACTAGATCTATATATTCGACGAGATAACCAACTAAGCCATCTAAGTATCCAATGTTTATGTATAAACCACTACACAATCTTTTAAGTACTAGTACAAAACATTAGTCTACATAAGCATCTGAGCATTGAAGGGGAAAACTAATTAAGAACATCAACTAACGGTTAAACTGGACGTTTGGCTGAGCTGAGAAATAAACAAGAGAGCTTAACTGAAAACAATCCAGGGGTACTGGTCAATCATATGCAGCAGCAGTTCCAAGAATTAGAAACACGCAAGGAAAACAGTTCAGAAATAAGAACATTTTTTAATTGCATAAGGCATTAATTTCATTTTGAATATTACATTTGAAATATTTATATAAAGGGTCATCAAAATTTTTTTAAAAAATTACGTAGAGAGAAAGAAGGTTGTTTGAACGTTCAGAAGCTACTTCCAGTAGTATATAGTGGTATTTTTGATGGTTTTAACAGATGTAAAGAAGTTATAATTTGGGGAGAAACAGATTTATATAGCTACGTTGATTCAGGGGTTTATTTTCGAATAGCGAATCACATTATAAGATTCGTAAAGCTGTGAAGTGTATATATATATATATATATATATATATATATATATATATAAACTCGGTTGTTTCAGTAAAAATAAGAAATTTAAATTATTTATAAGACGCTTTATATCAAAAGAAGCAGTATTGAAAAGCTCTGCGTGTAATGTAATTATTCCTAAACAAAGAGAAATTACGTGCAAAGTTTATATTAATTAACCCTATTTTAAGTAACCGGTAGTAAAACAAAGTGTACGTATAATAATTAATATTTAAGTTGTATTCGCTAAAAATGAAAAGGATAGAAATCAATTTTAATTGGAGTTAATTAAACCGGTAATAACATATAATACCTATAGAAACTTGTAAAAACCCAAGATTAAAATATCACGGAATAAAGCTCTGAGAATTAATATTATTTTGAACACCTGCGTAGTTTAAATATCACATTCGGCGTAAAGTTTACAGATAATTAATGTTTCAAAGAATCTTGGGGAAAACGTCGCATAATAGTTACGAGAATTGCTAAAGCTGGGTTATTTCACACTCCATGTGGACTAAAATAATCGATAATAAAGAATATCAATTTGCACCAATACGAACAGGTTAGAGAAGGAAAGAGAAATGCGTCAAGCAAAGACACATATTGTAAAAGGCGGGATTTAAACAACGTCACGAGGGTCACAATTGGTTGAAAATAGGATGCAAATATCAGAGGTAGAACAACAATTTCTGTACAAAATTAATTAGTTTTTCTCGGACATGCTTGCGTGCCGTGTGGAAATTTTCTGAGATTTAAATGGGGCGAGTGAAAATTCGTAAAATCGACGTGCGAGCGACAGACTGGGAACATGGCATGAGAAATTCTTTAGAATTACCCGTTTTGGGGAACAGACCGATAGACAGGCTTTTGCTATATATACCGAGATGAAGATAAACAAGCTCTCTTAGACTTTTGACGATTCGATGCGTTAAAAGCTCGTACATACGCGACTTGATTGAAAATGTTAAACCGTGCATTTTAGTTTGATTAAATAATTTAAAGTTTGCTAGTATATTTTAGTGATTCAAAATAGCTTGTTATTTACGTGCTAACATGAATGTACTTCAGTGCACTTAGATACAAGGTAATAAAATTTAGTTTCACTGTATCAATTAGCAAAATTTACAACGACGAATGTATACACAAAAGTAGGCAGTTTTGGCGTATATTGGTGACAGAAGCATGAATTTCTTTGCTATTTTTCGGGGGTGTTAATAATTAAATGGTTCAAATACGTTTCTGGATCCATGAAACAAGGGTCAGATAAACACAGATGAGTTCCGGAAAGGCCCAGAAACGACTTTGAATGGATGGTGATGGAGAAAATTTTAAAAGCGTAGAGAATCAGAAGCCGTAAATATAATCCTGTTGAATGGTGTGATTAACTAAAGAAACGATACTTCGAAGCTACGAGGACAGTAACCTTCAGGTAAATTATACTATTTTGTTTGACATTTTTGTGTGTATTGAATGACTTTATAATTGATTTACTTTAAATGGACATTAGTGAAATTGTTCTAACCATAAAAGTTTAATTTTAAGATGAAATTTGCTTGTTTAAGTTAAAAGGGTATTTTGTTTTGATGTTCGGGAATATGATGAAAATTTGGGTATGTCTTTGAGCTCAATTAGACGAACCTGGTTAATTAACGTAAAGGGTGGTAGATGCTCCTTTATACTCAGACTCCGGTCTGCTTATATTGTTATATTAATTAGTAGGCATCCAACAAGGACTTTAATTTTGGATGCACAGTAAAATGATAATAAAATTAATCTTGAAATTCTTTTTAAAACTGAAATTTATGCTGAGTTTTAATTTTGAAATTTTAATGTATTCTGAATATTGATGTAAATAGAGTTAACGTTGATGTTTGTGGTAGGAATGTGTTGTTTAATTTTATGAATGAGGAGGTTTATAAAATTAGGTGAGCAGCCGAGGCGAAAAGCGTAGTTCACGGATTTTAAAGGTATCACAGCATTCTTGACGCCCAAACTGTGGGGCTCGAATGTTTTTTTGAAAGGGCCTGTACCTGTAGATATGAGAAGATTCACAGCATTCTTTGGCGACCCAAAAGTGAGGCTCGAGTTCCAAATAAAATTTTTGTGATTTTATTCCAGGAAACTGGCGATCTGAGAGAGAGAGTTTCTGTGTGTGTATAAATTTAAGAGTATTTTAGAGTGTATGTGAGTGATTAGAACGTATGCAGAGAAAAGAGTGGTTAAGGAGTCAAGGAGTGGAAATTGGAAGTGACGATAGTGCATTGTGTGAAAAAAATTCGAAAATGGAAGAAGCTGGAGGCAGTAGAGATCAGTCGAGGACGGAATCAGGGGATCAAGGAAACGAGATGATATTGAGAATGTTAGAGAGGATGAGTGAAGAATCTAATAGAGCTAGGGAAGAATCGAATAGAGCGATGGAGGAGTCTAACAGAAAATTAGAACTGCTAAGCGATGAATCGAATAGAGCGAGAGAGGACTCAAATCGAAAATTTGACCGAATGAATGAGACATTAACAGGAGTTAGGGAAACCCTAAGTGAGAAAATAGATAAGACGAATAAAGAAGTTTCAGAATTTAAAATAGTCTTACCGTAAAGATGGGGAAGTTGAAAATAGGGTAGATAAAATGAGCGTGATATTACAGGTCTTCGACAGGAAATGGGACATTTAAGGTCCGAAGTACGCATGTTCTGTGAAGAAGAGATTAATGTAAAATGACTGAAGTAACGGACTCATGTAGGGATCAGTTAGGCCGGGTAGAACGCGAAGTTAGTAGTATCAAATACAACATGTCAAATTTAACGGGGATGGTCCCAGATTTTCTACAGGTGGAGTATCATTGGACCAACACATGAAGTTTTATGGCGATAACAGGGTAAATCCACAAATTTTTATTAATAGTGTAAGAAATCTAGTGGGAAATTTATTTGACGAACAGACTAAACTGAATACGATAAAGGCTTTATTAAAGGACAACGCGGAAGCATGGTACAATTTAGTAGGACAGGACATAGACACGTATCAGGACTTTGAAGACAAATTTTACAACATTACTGGAGTGATCACAAACAGGATCAGATTAGGGACGACTTGATTACAGGAAAATTTAAGGAGAGTTTGCAGGTTCTAGGAGCAATATGCCATCCGCAAGTACAGTGTGGCCAAACAACTGAATCCACCATTGACGGACAGACAGATTATTAAGTACCTATCACGACATTTTGAACTGGAAATTAGACAACACGTGGCCTTACAAAACATCACAGAACGGGAGACATTTTAGAGTATTTGCAGAGATATGACGATGTATGTGTAGGACGGACAAGAGAGATACGAGAACGAAACGTTAACACAGTTAGGTTTGACAACAGGACACCGAATTATCCGAGACGGCCTGACTACAACAGAAATTTTCGACTGAATTGGGAACGACGAGGACAGGAATACAGGAGCAATAGTGCGACTAGGGGACCGACGCCAAGACCTAGTTACACGCGACAGAACAGTTTACCGGAAGTAAACAGGACTGTGACCAGCACGCCGAATAGAGACAGGGACACGGATATTAACACGAGGAGGACGTACGCACAGGTTGTAGAAGGACAACCAGGACCAAGCACGGAAAACAGGATGAGACAGGATTTTTAGAACGTGACAGACCACTAGATTTCTGTGTAAATGTATACGAACATCCACGTGAATTTTTCAAAATTGAGGAGGAAGTAGAGCCAGAAACTGAGGAAAAATTATGTTTGCCAATTATTAATTTAGAAATTTTGAAAATAATGTAGAAGTATTACTTGATACAGGGGCAGAGGCGAGTTTAATATCGGAGGAATTCGTCAGCAAAATTAGGGATAAGGTTTGTGATAGAATTATGCCTATAAAGCGTAGCCATTTAGTAGCTCCAAATAAAAAGAAGTTTGCTGTAGTAAATAGTGTTGTGGTGCTTAGGATAGATATAGGAGGTTTAAGCTGTGAACAGGAGTTTGTAATTGTGCCTGGACTGAAGTTTCAGAGCATTTTAGGTGTTGACTGTATGATGAAGTTAGGGTTTTGATAGATATGGAAAGGAAGGTAATAAGGATTAAGGATAGGGTAGTGCCATGGAAGGGCAGTTATGAAGTCACAGAGGATGACACTGGGTTTAGTATTAATGTAGTAGAGGTAGAAGATGATGAAGGTAAACAGATCAACACGATAATATGTCCAGAGGAAAGGAAAGTAGAGGTTCAAGCTTTAATACAAAAACATGCAGAAGTAGTGGGGGTAGAAGCAGCATATCAGGAGCAGGTGAAGGCGAAATTAAGTAAAGATGGCAAGTTTGTTTTTAATAAAGTAAATTTAAGGGATTCATTCTGGCGGAGTCCATTACACAAAAATTCTAGAAGGTACGTAGGGTTTTCCATAGAGGGAAAAATCGAGAATTGTAAAGTAGTATCGTTTGGTTTGTCGGCAGAAAGGGAAACAATAATAAATGAGAAACAGACAAGTGTAGGGACTGAAGAAGAAGTAATATTTAAGAGTCAGGATAATAGAGATGATAAGTTTATTGTATGTGAGATAATAGGGATGATAAGTATAGATATAGAAGGGGGAGAAATAGGGATGAAGAGTATTAGGATGATGAGAAGAAAGACTTGGAGGGTCAAGAAGAGAGTTAGATTTAAATAACTTGATGAACTAAGGATAGAGATAGGTGAATTTTAGTATAGATATAGAATAGAGAGTAGATATAGGTGTATAGAGAAGAGTATAAGTAAGTGTTTAGGGAAAATAGAGCTAGATATAGGATAAATATGGGAGATAATTAGGAATAGGTTTAGGATGAGAATAAAGAGTAAATGTAGGAAGAAAATAAGATAGGTTAAGTATAGATATTTCTTATAAGATTGGTGGAGAGTTAGGAATAGAGTAAGAGTAGGATAGGTATATAGGATTAGGTAGGGGGAAGTAAAGTATAGTGAAGATTAGTTAAAAGTTAGAAATAGGATAGATATAGGATGTATATAGGATTAGATGGATAAGTAGGATGAAGTTAGCGATAATTTCAGTTTATAGAATTAGGTGAGAGTTAGGAATAGGATAGGGATATAGGTAGGTGTAAATATTTTCTTTTTGATTGGAGACAAAGTAGGTAAGTTAGATAGATAAGGGTAGAGAGAGATAGGCAATTTTTTTTGTAATTTTTTGTCTAAATGCTTTATATTTGCATTCAAATAAGTGGGATTATTTGTATTCAAATAGGGGGAAAATACTCATATTTAGACCAGGGTAGAAAATTAAATAATCACATCAAATAATTTTAATCACCGTGTATAAGGAATTTCATTAAATAATACGCGTTATTAAAACCATGAAGCATAAATAAACTCGGTTGTTTCAGTAAAATAAGAAATTTAAATTATTTATAAGACGCTTTATATCAAAAGAAGCAGTATTGAAAAGCTCTGCGTGTAATGTAATTATTCTAAACAAAGAGAAATTACGTGCAAAGTTAATATTAATTAACCCTATTTTAAGTAACCGGTAGTAAAACAAAGTGTACGTATAATAATTAATATTTAAGTTGTATTCGCTAAAAATGAAAAGGATAGAAATCAATTTTAATTGGAGTTAATTAAACCGGTAATAACATATAATACCTATAGAAACTTGTAAAAACCCAAGATTAAAATATCACGGAGTAAAGCTCTGAGAATTAATATTATTTTGAACACCTGCGTAGTTTAAATATCACATTCGGCGTAAAGTTTACAGATAATTAATGTTTCAAAGAATCTTGGGGAAAACGTCGCATAATAGTTACGAGAATTGCTAAAGCTGGGTTATTTCACACTCCATGTGGACTAAAATAATCGATAATAAAGAATATCAATTTGCACCAATACGAACAGGTTAGAGAAGGAAAGAGAAAATGCGTCAAGCAAAGACACATATTGTAAAAGGCGGGATTTAAACAACGTCACGAGGGTCACAATTGGTTGAAAATAGGATGCAAATATCAGAGGTAGAACAACAATTTCTGTACAAAATTAATTAGTTTTTCTCGGACATGCTTGCGTGCCGTGTGGAAATTTTCTGAGATTTAAATGGGGCGAGTGAAAATTCGTAAAAATCGACGTGCGAGCGACAGACTGGGAACATGGCATGAGAAATTCTTTAGAATTACCCGTTTTGGGAAACAGACCGATAGACAGGCTTTTTGCTATATATACCGAGATGAAGATAAACAAGCTCTCTTAGACTTTTGACGATTCAATGCGTTAAAAGCTCGTACATACGCGACTTGATTGAAAATGTTAAACCGTGCATTTTAGTTTGATTAAATAATTTAAAGTTTGCTAGTATATTTTAGTGATTCAAAATAGCTTGTTATTTACGTGCTAACATGAATGTACTTCAGTGCACTTAGATACAAGGTAATAAAATTTAGTTTCACTGTATCAATTAGCAAAATTTACAACGACGAATGTATACATAAAAGTAGGCAGTTTTGGCGTATATTGGTGACAGAAGCATGAATTTCTTTGCTATTTTCGGGGTGTTAATAATTAAATGGTTCAAATACGTCTCTGGATCCATGAAACAAGGGTCAGATAAACACAGATGAGTTCCGGAAAGGCCCAGAAACGACTTTGAATGGATGGTGATGGAGAAAATTTTAAAAGCGTAGAGAATCAGAAGCCGTAAATATAATCCTGTTGAATGGTGTGATTAACTAAAGAAACGATACTTGAAGCTACGAGGATAGTAACCTTCAGGTAAATTATACTATTTTGTTTGACATTTTGTGTGTATTGAATGACTTTATAATTGATTTACTTTAAATGGACATTAGTGAAATTGTTCTAACCATAAAAGTTTAATTTTAAGATGAAATTTGCTTGTTTAAGTTAAAAGGGGTATTTTGTTTTGATGTTCGGGAATATGATGAAAATTTGGGTATGTCTTTGAGCTCAATTAGACGAACCTGTTTAATTAACGTAAAGGGTGGTAGATGCTCCTTTATACTCAGACTCGGTCTGCTTATATTGTTATATTAATTAGTAGGCATCCAACAAGGACTTTAATTTTGGATGCACAGTAAAATGATAATAAAATTAATCTTGAAATTCTTTTTAAAACTGAAATTTATGCTGAGTTTTAATTTTGAAATTTTAATGTATTCTGAATATTGATGTAAATAGAGTTAACGTTGATGTTTGTGGTAGGAATGTGTTGTTTAATTTTATGAATGAGGAGGTTTATAAAATTAGGTGAGCAGCCGAGGCGAAAAGCGTAGTTCACGGATTTTAAAGGTATCACAGCATTCTTGACGCCCAAACTGTGGGGCTCGAATGTTTTTTTGAAAGGGCCTGTACCTGCAGATATGAGAAGATTCACAGCAATATATATATATATTATTTAGTCATTATAAAAATTTTGGTAAGTTGATTTATCTCATTCAAGGAGGAAACTGTTAGGGGGTTAAAAACTTCTTTGTTGTCGTACCCTCGTGCACTCGGTGTGAACTGAACTGAGCTAGTCGAGACATATAACACGAATTGTGTATAAAATTTAAATTTAATATTATTTAGAGGTACAGAGTCGAGGCTCTAGTTAAAAAGAACACAGCAAAGAATCTATGGCAACCAAGCGTAGGACTAGTGAGGCGATATCACCGTCTAAATTATTATTATTATTATTATTATATATATATATATATATATATATATATATATATATATATATATAGTCATATATATATATATATAGTGTGTATATATACTGTATACATATATTTCTTTGGATTTATAGGTTATAATAGCGTCCAACGTAGAGCTCGAGTCAACAAACCAATAAACTCCGCAACTGTAAGAGCGACCCCAACATGAGGAGCTCGAATTCAAATAAATTAAATTTTATTTCAGGAAACTGGCGACCTGGAGATATATATATATATATATATATATATATATATATATATATATATTGCAGTGATTATGCTCTAAAATCGAGCTGCATAAATTTGCAGTGTACCTACTGTAAAATAAAGTTAACACCTACAAAAATTAAAAAAAAAATTTCATTACAATATCTCCTGAAAAAGCTTCCCTAAATCAGCATACCGCGGCTAGCTCTGCTTCCAGCTTCTTCCGAGATACTTACTCATCTTTGAAAAGTAATTTGTTTTACATTTGCTTCTTACTTCTGTAAAGTCTAGTATGCTCTACATGCGAACACGTGATTAATTACAATGTCTCATTCTGTGTTCAACGTGTATAATACGGGAAACAAGAAAGACTGCAGCAGCAGAAAAATAAGAAGTGCTGTATACATGCCATGATCAACGATTTTGATAGCGACCATTGCTATGCACCACAGGGATTTGGCACACATACCGACGTTGTTGTTATATAATGTACTTAGGTAAAATAAATGTGCTATGGCAACTTGGTACATGCCTGTCAGATATCCAATACATATATGTAAATGTAAGTAATTAGTGTGTGCGTTTGTCTTTTCTCAGTCATATTAATTAAAGCTTTAGAACCACTCTCTCCTGCTACTTTTACATTAGAAAGTTTCCTAGTGTTTTTACTTTGTATTTTCCCACAATGGATTAACATTGTTTATGAGCCAGTTGGTACCAAAAGCTTGTTCTGGAGTTGACTAAAAAAAACGTAACTTGGAATTAGAAATGGAAATAAATAAAGTTCAGATTAGTGAAAATGAACATCGTATACTTCTATTTAATGGTAACAACTGTGATAATTGGAGCTTCAAACTAGAATCTGTCTTATTGGCTTCTAAATAATATTAAACAAAGTAATAAAGATGGCGAATGGAAAAGGAAGACAATAAAGCCCGAAATATCACTCCACATCACTCCACCTCCCTCCACATCACTCCACATCACTCGACACCCCCCACATATCTCCACACCACTCCGCATCATTCCCACCACCAGCATCCTCCACCAACCTCCACATCCCTCCACATCACTTCACATCCCTTAACCTTCTTCCAGATCACTCCACTACCCACCACATCACTCCACCACCCACCACATCGGTTCACATCACTCCACACACCTCCACATCAGTCCACACATTTCCAGATCACTGCAGATCCCTCCACATCCTTCCATACACCTCCATATCCCTCAACATCCACCTCTACTTACAGAAAAAAAAATCTTTTTGAAGCGGGATTCGAAACCGTGGTGTCCGCATACAAAGAAAGTACTGTAACGTCCATACTATCGAATCATTCCAAATTATTACTGGCTCGTATTATTGTTTAATGCACAGATTTCACTTTAATCTAATTTATTGTGGGAGGAGTTTTTTGGTGGTAAATACTCCTCATCCAACTACTCGTACGGAAATACGCCCTTCTGCGAAATTAGTTTGAACTTTTGTCTTCGGGGAAATATTTGGGAGCTCGACGAATGGTCCCGGCTGTAGATTTTTTGTTAATATACCCAAACTAGATGCCATAAACCTTCACGAGTGTATGAGTCGCAGCTGGATACACGACTTATCACCTGTATCATTTTCTTCCTCCTCTTCGAGTTGATTATCGTACAGCCTCACGTTTTACGTGAATGATATAAACGTTTATTTGTTGACGAGTATTACGGTAAACAGCTCCCTGTGACAACGCAACTCTTTGACAATAAAGTGAGAGTCGTTGCTACTGAGGTTGTGGAATACAACAGATACAAAGCTGGGCAACCTGTATTTGATGTTTCATTTTGCATGCGCGGCAAAGCGCAATTTTCCAGTATTGTGGTTGTGGTCTCTCACTCTATCATCACCCAGAGGTTTATAGAATATGCCACAATTGGCGACAGCGTAAAAAAGTAGCTGATCTAGAGGGTATACCGCCGCGATCTTAGACGCTATTGAGTTTTTCTGGAAACCTTGCACACTATTCTGACACCTCCTGGATATAGATAAATTTGAATATCAAAGGAAGCGTTTATTAAAAACGAGAATTCATTCGATTCTTAAATTCGATCGCAAAATGTTATTTTGATTTAAGTAGCGAGCTGTTGCTTTGCGAAGATAATATTTGAAGTATGCAGTAAGCATACTGTAATTTAATAAGTATATTGTTACAATGAATATAAAAGTGATGTGTTAAACGCAAATTACAAAAAAAAGGAAATTATTAATTACAATAAAAAGGAAAAATTCTTTAATATAAAGTTATTTTAATAATTTTATTAAATAATCGAAAAAAAGATTTAACCAAAAAATGTACTTTGGTAACTGCTGTTTGACACGAGGATTTTAAATATGGAAAATCTTGTAAGCTGACTTGGATATCAATTTAAAATAAGAAGATATTTAATTACGAGGAGCGTTTTTGTAGATTTTGCAAGTATTACTTTAGATTTATTTTTAACTGATATTGGAGTATATATATATATATATATATATATATATATATATATATATTTAATTTAAAGCAGAATAATAAGTGTTAATAATATAATAATTTTTTGTAAAAGTTTTTTTAGCAGGAAAGTTTGTATTCAGAGTTTGGAATACTCTGACCTTTTAATAGATTATCTGTCAAGAATTTTTTGGCCAAACAAACCATACAAGTGTAGGAATAAACAAAGTCAAGTAAAATATCCATAAAAATGGAAATTTAGTTCTGTAAATTTAAAATAAGGTCAGGTATATTTTTTTATATTAAATACTTCTTAGAAATTATTTTATGTTTGAAAGAAACTATGTTGTAAATGTTCTATATGCTTTTGTATGAAAGAAAATATTTCATACTGTATAAATACTTTGTGATATTGCTGTTTGATTTCATTTTGAAAAACTCCGTCAATTCCGTTGAGCTATCCAGGCAAAGTTAGAAAGGAAGGTAACTGTACAATTTCAAGTTTTACAAATTGCTGTATCTGTATCACAGCACTCTATTGGTGACGCTCTCAACGCGGCGTTGTAACGGCATTCTTTTAGTGGCGCCCAACGTGCGGCAATTTTCACAGCCATATATGTATATACATATATATATATATATATATATATATATATATATATATATTATATATATATATATATATGTATATTCAGATAGAAAAGAAAGAGATGAAGAGAGAGAGAGAGAGAGAAGAGCGCGAGAAAGCGAAAGAGAGAGAGAGAGAGAGAGAAGAGCGCGAGAAAGCGAAAGAGAAAAAGAGAGAGAGAGAGAGATTGCAATTTAAAACTGCTTAATTTATGAAAATACCTTTCACCGATATCTACGTATCATGCAATTAAGTTAATATCATAAAACGTTACTTATAAAATTTAACTCTTGCTAAAGCTTCAATAAGGATTACTAGGGTTTACCACTCCTTTGAAAATCCTAATTCATGTAATGAACGCTTGAATGAAGTATACAATAAATAAGCTGATTACATCAAAAGTACCATTAGCCCCTAGGAGCGTTGACTAACTTTTAGTTAGTAGAAGTAAACGGGGATTAATACAAGAATGTTTACCCGCTAAATTGTTACACATGTAAACTAATTTATGATTTAATCAGCTCCAACCCAAATATTCTACATTAATTCATATTTACAAAATCGCTCATTGAAATAATATCTTACTTTTATTTTGCGTTTGTTATTTATTAGAATATACAGAACATAATTACGTAGAAATTAAGGTAGGTATAATTGTTATATATTTAATCTGATTATACTTATAGAAAGCATTTCTGAGGCAATGCTAAAAGTCTTTTGTAAGAAGATGTTCGTGAAATTATAAAGAATCTGCGAAAAATAACCAATTATTTTAATGCCGAATATCTTTTATTCGATCACAGACTTTTAGCGATTGCTGACATTTATAGAAACATTATATTCTCTTTAAGCGCTTTTTTCTATTGAAAATGTATTCGATCAAAAGCAAACTATCATGCTTATTTTTTCTTTTCAGTTTTTGCTCCTAAACTAGCATTTAGTATAATTGGCACTTAATATTACGCAAATGATCCTAATTTATTTGAAATATATATTGAGAACACCTTGTTTGATCATTACACAAATTTAAATCAGAAACAAGCAAAATTCTACATGAAAAATTGTTTGCTTAAGTACATTTGGTACTTACACATTTAATTTATGGTATTAAATGATACCTTAAATACACAATTTTGAAAGATCTTTATGGATTTATTTTTTCTACTTTAGTAGCTGTATTATAGCGATAAGTATAAGTTCCAAGCCCAAACCAATCTAACGATCAAATAATAATCTACTAATCAAATAATAATCCCTTCGTACCTGTAGCTCGCTGCTTGTATATTAGTAGAGACAGCCACATGCCAAGCGAAACAGTTTCATGCGCGAGCAAAATATGTATGGCAAAAAGAAAAGTCAGATTCTAATACAGATTTTCAGGGTGTTTGATTTTCTATGCGCCCATGTTGATTCAGTTGGCTCGACGGCAAAACTATCTACGAATTAAACGTGACACATAAAATCCAAGTAAAGTCAAATACAAATAACCGTAGCAATCTTAAATTAGTTATTTTAAAAAACAGTCATGTAAAATACTTGGAGGTTTAACACGTGATAGTCATAATGTCTTTCGGTGATTACAAATATCTATTACGAAGAAACTATGACCAGATACAACCCTGCGATTACCGGCAAAAACACAGTGGAGAAACCCTTTCGTTAATTTTTGATTTCTTTGTTGCAAAGTTTGAATGGAGGACACCGCATTCATTGCTATTTGAAACGGCAACAATTCATGAGAAGACCTAATGTGTGTTATGGTATCAAGCCACGACAAGGTTAGCGATTACTGTGCAATGAAATTTAGGAAAGAAATAAATACAACCCGCACCTGATAACAAAAGTTCCACTCACCAATCACCGAAAGTGTGATCAATCGCCCACGAATAACGAAGCCATCTGTATTGATGCAGGAAGAGAGTGCCGAGGCAGTTCAGTAAGTATTTCTGCGAGCCCTTTCAAGTCTACTCATCGTGCATCTCTAGAACTAGGAATCTCGCGTTCTACATTACAAAAAATTACCAAACAAAAGACGCCAATTACACGCATATAAGGTCGAGGTACTACATTGTTTAGAGACAAATCACGGCCCTCGTCGCGATGCCTTTGCGAATGAGATGTTGCACAAAATTGACGAGAATAATAAATATCTTAGCGTGTGTGTTTTTATCTACATCTCCGAAAAAGTAAACAGCTATGATATAATAATATAGGGTTTGAAAAATCCACATGTTGTCAAACAACATGCTGTCATTGGTCCTTTTTTCGTAGCGAAAATAACAGATAGAGTCTACCAGGATATGCTGCAATACTTTGAGACACCTCAACCGAATGACTTACCTTCTAAAGTGATTTTCCATCAGGATGGCACATCACCACATTTGGGATTACTCCTCGAGGGTTCCTCGATCAATCATTTGCTGATGTGTGAATTGGGCGTGACGGTTCTACACTCCGACCGTCGATAGCTCATGATATAACTCCCTTACAGTTTTTCTGTGGGTTTTGTGAAGGACAGTGCATGCAGTAAGTATTTTTATATTTTAATTTGGGGGAAGATGATGTGATAAGGAGGTCATATAGGGGATAACGAGCACGATATTCTGCAAATAAAAGACCCAAAACCAGAGAAAATTAAAGTTTTATAATGCTTAATTTTTTGAAAATAAACACTCTGTATAATATGCTAATAGTACGATAGGCATAGCATAATTTATTTTTTGCAATATATAGGTGAAATCAGTGAAGATGCAAATCATCCCTTGACAAAAAACCCGTGTTTCTATTTACAAAACGAAGTATTATTCAAATATTTAAATATTTGTTTTCCTAAAACATGAAACGTCATTTAAAAATTCGTTCTGTAACTTGCCCGAATGTATTAAATAACATTACGCTTTTACTGATAACGTTATTGAAAGTACTCGCAGGCCACTTGTTTCCGTTAAGAGCGCTTTTAATGAATAACATATAATCGAATTTTGAACAAGGCCTGGAGATGATTCATATTTATAATATTTTAAAAGATACGTAAGGTCTATTTTTGGTAACTTTTTCTTAGTTAAACGAGTAAGCGAAATTCCGATATTATTACAAAAAATGGTTGTTTCGGTATGTAAATATAATAGGCAAATCTTTCTTAAACTAAAAATACACGAAAAGTGATATAGGTAAGTAACGAAAAGTAATGATTTTTCACAATTAGGCAAATGCCGCGAGGTTATTTAAACCCACAATATTTACGCTTTCGAAAGGTTTAAATTAAAGCAGTAAAAGGGATAAGGTATTTTTAATATAACAAAAAGGTTTAAATACGAAATACACTATAATTTGGTTCAAACGATGTACCGAAAATTTTAAACATTAAGTGAAACTTCTATGGTTAGGTTTTGCCAATAAAACTTGTTTAGAAAGTTTTTTTGTAAACAGATGAAAAATACGTGAAGTACGGCCATCTAAAAGATAAAAAATAAATGTTACTCACCTGATAGGAAATAGACATTTTAAAATCCAAATAATGTCACGTAACCCCAAAAATAAAATTTTACACAAAGATTTAATGTAGCACAGCCGATTTTTTGCAAATCTGACTATTCAAACCATTAAATTACACAAAAGTTTCATGCAGAAAAACGATCATTAAAGAGCAAAAACGCGCATTTTTAATTCTACAAAAAAACAGTACGTCGTCCTTTTAATGGTTAAAGTAACGGTAGTGGCAAGCAACTCCTAGCAAAGGAGAACTAATATTTTTTATTAAATGATAGGAATTTAAGGTATGTTTATATAAAATGTTTTAAATTACTACTACATTGGCTACATTTATTGGTTTGGATGATAGGTAGAAAAACGAGAAGCTTTATTGGATAATTATATTTATAAATTGAAACAGCAAACTCTAATTACTAATACTAATTAAATTTTTTTACAACGAGTAGCCGCTAAAATGGGCGCCAAATTATAACGCACAACCGTCTTCCAATAAAATCCCGAAAAAATAAATATAGGTAAAACACTTACCCCATCATTTTGATTGGGCGCGGCCGTCGTCCTCAGGGAGTTGGTTCTTCTCTGTTGTCCTTGTGGTTTGTAACTGCATTTTTAGATATTGTCGCTGGTGATGCTTGACAATATGATAATAGAGATAGGTAGAAATGGTGGGATCAAGAACGAAGCAGATACGACAGCACTATACAGCAGGCGGTAGGGAGTGTTCACTCTACGGTAGGTGGTACGGCAATGTTTTGAGCTATGCTACATTCCTCGCATGGAATGTCTATCTGCTCTATTCCGCTTGCGTTGATTTGAGCCGAACTGATTCCCACGTACATATTGTTGTCAGTATGCTTACGACCGCATAGATAAGTCAATGACGTCAACAACCGTGCAAACACCAACAAAGCATGGTTTTTACGGCGTTAATGAAGTTATGGTAATCGACAGAAAAGTTTTCACGCCAAGTTCTAAGAAAGTCCTTATATCTAAATTAATGATATACTGCCTAAGAGCTTTAACATAAAGCGTAACACAGTGTAAACCAAGGCTGTATTGCATCGGCCTGGGACAAAGATCAACAATTAAATTGGGTGGGTGCAAACTCGAATGGATATACTGTAGAGTGTAAACGAACCGTATTGTTACTATGTCTTTGTCAATTCTGATAAGCACGAGGTCGTTTGTTCAACAGCATCTCCTTAGTACTTTGTAACAGGGTGTGATACCTCAATTACATCAGTAGTTACCCTGGGTATCTGCCGCAATTCACTCTCCCTTGAAGTCTGCTTTGTTTTCGCTTTTGCGCTTATACGCGCTACCCTCATAATATTTCTTCGTATATTTATGACTACAACATAACACTGCATTCACCGAACCCGATTACTCAGATTACTAATAAGTTTAAACTCATAGCCTAAAAAATAAATCAACAATATCTCTTACACAGTTGAACCTTTTTCGTATTAGCTTGATGCAAATTGCTCAGTTTGCTTTCGCCGTACCGCTCACTTCACGATATCATCAACGCTTCTGTGAAGATTATGAAAACATTTTTGCAGTCTAATGTTTTCGTCTGTAGAATATTAGAGTACAAGAAAACAGCTTCATTGTATCCTGTAACAATATTGGTATTCAGACAACTACTAGTTTGAAATATTGAAATTTTCTCATTCTTCTTTCTGCTATCGTGACAATTTCGAAGTTAATAACATGAAATATTTTTATCAGTGACATGGTCGTTTTTATGCACACTCGTCAGTCAAGTATATAGTGTAACGCGCTACTACTACCGCGTTTGTTTAATTTAAAACAAGTAATAATAATGGTCTTTATTACTCACTGTTCACAAGTCTAATTAACAATATATGCCTTATTTATAGATGTTTTCAGTCCACTTAACAATGAAGCACTATTACACTAATGAATTTACAAGCACTAATATCTTCTTAAACTAACTTCTTTACCCTAGGTCCAATAACCACACTAACACAACTATTTGTTTATACACTTCTATTTATTTATGTATACTGCAAGCTGCATGTACATTAGACACAGCATATCATTTATGTATATATTCTAAAAACTCAACTATGTTTACTTTACAACGATATAATTTATATTAGACATTCAAGAATAGACTAACTCTTACATTCATAAGCGGCCTTATATATACCCTGCATTAAGATATGACTCATTATCTAGAACTTTGTAGAAGGATTCTCGAATGCTGAAGAATACGCTGTGCCCCGGGCGTTTGTATGTTTGACGGGTTGCCTAATAGTGGATCGCAACACTGCCCCCTCTTTAAAACCGTTACGTCTCGTAACTGTAAATCCATCTTGACGCCAATTCGATGACTGGTGACGGTATCGGCAGCTATCTCCTCTGGTGCATCCACCGCGTCGTTGGAAGTAACAGTCAACACTCTTTTCATGGTCTTGGTAGGCAACCGGTTGATAACAACAAACAAGAACCTGGACGTTGGTTCCCTGGAAAACTACTTCTAGCATATTTCGGACTATCCTCCAATCCAAGCGATCCAGTCCACAGCCCAGCTTGGGCACCGCTAGTCTCGTTACTCCATTTTCCATCATCTGCGCCTTAAGATTTAGCAAAGCCTCCCATAGATGTCCATAACTAGGTCTCTGCCATGAAGAATTTTGGTGACCAGATAGTAAACATAACGATTTTTATCTTGAAGAACCAAAGATTTTCCTACAGTTGGCTGCTGTTGTACTAATTCATCCACACATCCAAACTTTTTCTTGAAAACAACAGCTATTCCCTTGACATTGCCAAATCTTGAGCTACGCAATGTGCAAGGGAATACTCTTCTGGTGCTCTAAACAGATCTTGCTGTTTTTCAACAACAACGCCAAATCTCGCATTAGCGGAACCACCATACGCCGCCATAAAGCTCTCAAAATCTGCATTTGGCTCATGATTAATAACTTGCCGAACACCATTATCATTATTCGAGTCTTCCTGGTTGTTGCCAGTGTAGGGTGTTAAACGGTCAAAGTGTACCACTTTCGGTTTACCACGAGGGATCTTCTGATCCGGTACACTACATCATTAATCCTTTTAACACTTCGTACGGCCCTTCCCATTGTCTTTGTAGTTTTGGCGACAATCCACGTTTTCTTTGTGGATTGTACAACCACACTAAATCTCCAGGTTGATAACCACCTTCTTGTGCTCTCGTGTCATATTGTGATTTCATTCGATCGCTTCCTGCCTGTATATTCTTTCGGACGTTTTCGTGAATACTATTTGATCTTTCACGAAGCTTACTAACGTAATCTTCACCGGCGATCTCGTCTCCAGGTTTAAATCCAAACTGAAGATCACATGGTAGCCGCAATTCACGTCCTAGCATTACGCAAGCGGGCGAGTATCCTGTGCTGTCATGTACCGAAGATCGGTACGCCAGTAGGAACAAATGTAGATATTGGTCCCAGTCCCGTTGATGTTCAGAGACAACTTTGGCCATGTACTTTCCTAACGTTCTGTTCATTCTTTCAACCATTCCATCCGATTGAGGATGAAGTGGCGTGGTTCTAGTTTTCCTGATTCCAAGATGCTTGCAGACGTTTTGAAACAACGCTGATTCGAAGTTCCGACCTTGATCGGAGTGTAATTCCAACGGAACTCCAAAGCGACAAAACAACTCCTCACTAGTACATCTGCAACCGTCTCGGCTTCTTGGTTAGGTATAGCATATGCCTCCGGCCATTTGGTAAAATAATCCATTGCAACCAAGATGTATTTATTCCTTTCTCTGATTCAGGAAACGGACCAGCTATATCAATGGCTATCCTTTCAAAAGGATTCCCACGTTATACTGTCTCATTGGGGCTTTCCGTTTTGAGACCGGGCCATTTGCAGAGGCACACAATTCACATTTCCGGCACCACTCCTTCACATCTTCTTTGCAGTTCACCCAATAGAATCTTTCTCTCACTCTTTCGAGAGTTCTTTTCACGCCAAAGTGCCCTCCGGAAATACCATCGTGCAAGTGCTGCAACACTTCCGGCACTCTGCTTCTCGGCACTATCACTTGAAGTCTCTCAGTGCCATCTTCAAATTCCAGGCGTCGTTTCAAGATTCTATTTTCCATCATCAAGGAGTCCCACTGTGACCAGTATGCCTTCAGGCTCCTACTTGAAATACTAATTTCTTCCCAAGCTGGTCGTTGTCCTCTATTTTTCCACTCAATAATACGTCCCAATTCGGCGTCATTCTCCTGGTCTTCTCGTATTCTTTCGAGTTGCCAAGTATCATCGGTTACCGTCATTCTATGGATGACACTTATTTTCTCTTCCATCTTGGAGCAATGATTGCAGTCCATCGGACAAGGTCTCCTTGATAGAGCGTCTGCATTCCGATGGCTAGTTCCTACACGATGTTCCGTATCAAAGTCATATTCCTCCAGCCGCTCTATCCACCTTGCCACTTGCCCTTCAGGATTTCGAAACTGCAGTAACCATTTCAGTGCGGCATGGTCTGTTCTCAACAGGAATTTACGACCGTATAAGTACTTATAAAAGTGCTCTACGGATTTGACGACGGCCAACAGCTCCTTCTTGTCACACAATAGTTCCTTTCTGGCCGCGACAAGACCTTGCTGAAATACCCAATAACTTTTTCTTGTCCGTCCTGCACTTGAGAAAGAACGCCTCCTATAGCTGTGTTACTGGCATCGGTATCCAACACAAACTTTCCCTCCATCCGCGGATAACTCAAAATTGGTGCTGTAACTAGTAGCCGTTTCAGTTGTTCAAATGCTCTGTGGCAGTCGTCATTCCAATCATATTCTTGTCCATCTTCGGTTAATTTTGTTAACGGTTTGGCAATGTTCGCAAACCCAAGTATAAAACGTCGGTAATATGTGCACAATCCTAGAAAACTGCGTAGTTGGTGTATATCTGCTGGTGTAGGCCACTCTTGTACCGTTTTTATTTTGTCAGGGTCAGCTCTTATTCCGGTCTCTGAGACGACATGTCCTAGGTATTTCACCTCTTTTCCAAATAGGTGGCACTTCTTGGGGCTTAATGTAAGGTTTGCCCGCGTAATCTTTGGAATATCTCCTCTAGGTTCTTAAGATGTTCTTCAAAAGACCGGCCTAACACTATCACGTCGTCCAGGTACACCAGACATGTCTTCCAGGACAGTCCACGCAGTACCGACTCCATCAATCGTTCAAAAGTAGCAGGAGCATTGCATAATCCAAATGGCATGACCTTGAACTGCCATAATCCAGTTCAATTGTAAACGCAGTCTTTTCTTTATCGTTTGGCTCCAAGCCTTCCTGCCAGTATCCGCTTTTCAAGTCCAAGGTCGAAAACCATTTAGATCCGGATAGAGTATCTAAGGTGTCATCAATTCTGGGCAAAGGATAGCTGTCTTTCTTTGTCACATTATTAAGCCGCCGGTAGTCTACACAAAACCTTGTCGACCCGTCCTTTTCTTGACAAGCACTACCGGGGATGCCCATGGACTATTCGAGAGTTCAATCACTCCCTGTTCTTTCATATCGGTGATAATTTGCTCGGCTTCCTTACGTTTTGCCAAAGGAAGCCGCCTGGGTGTTGTCTTATCGGTTGCGCATCTCCAGTATTGATCTTGTGTTGCACAACATTCGTCCTTCCTTTCTCACTATCATCCAGTGCAAACACACCTCGATATCGTCCGACCAGTTCTTTTACCTTGCCCAGTTGGTCGCCATTTAATCCTTGACACGAGGGTATCAACATATCCAGCAATTTCTGTGAGCAACCGTTGGTTGGTTTATTTTTCGTGTCGTCCACACAACGTTTAATATGACATACTGGAATGCAACTTCCCACAATCATGCCTTTCTTCAGGGTCACTGTATGGGGATTAATGTTCAGCACCCTTACTGGTACCATATTTCGAGACTTTACCAGCGTTCTTCCAATCAGAAGTCCCTCCTGACCCACTCCCGATTCAGTTGCTTCCATCATGCATACTTGTCCTTCCCGGAGCGTACCATCCGGGCATCCCATTACTATCATTTCTGCCTTCTCGGGTATTTTCATATCGCAAATCATTCGAACTTGCATCGTCTGGTTACTCCTACCTTGAAATGGAATCTCATCATCATCTATCCGAAGCACATTTTCTTTCATGTTTACATGAAACCCATATTCTCTCATGAGATCCATTCCCAAGATCACTTCTTCTGTAATTTCAGCTACCAACACTTGATGATTAATTAATTTGTCCCCAATTGTCAACATAACGGCAGTCTCTCCGTGAGTACAAATTTTCTCACCACTTGCCGTTCGAAGACACACCGATACAGGTAGCATTTTCCACGACCAACCAAATCTGGTCTCACAATAGTTTTGTCGCTCCTGTATCCACGAGTAATCGGACACCCTACCATTAATTCTTCCATCGATATAAATGCTGTCCAGACTCCCCATCGACGATGCAGCACGGATGATAATCTCCGGGGCACTACGTTGTGCTGTCGACGTTCGCCCCCTTACGTCGACTTGCTTTAGTTTTCCTGCTGCTCAACCGGTTGTTTTTTTGGTTGAGTGCAGCGTCTCTGTATATGACCAACTTCGCCGCAGTTCCAGCATCGCAGACCCCATCTCCGCGGTCGTTGTCTTTCAAGCTTTTCCACACGGTTGATTATTTCCTCTATGCTGTTCTGCGCTTGATCAGGTTCCTCTAAGGCAGACCGAACTTTGTGACTCATTCTGTGTGATGTCTGCTTAGCTGCTTCAAATTCAAGCGCATGAGCCAGTGCGTCATCTAACATCTTTGGCCGTGTTAATCTTAGCGCTTGCTGTATTTCGCCATCTTTAACGCCATCCACAAATGTTTGTACAGCCAGTTGTTCGAGGAAACTATCTGGTGCCGTTGGATATGCCAATCTAACTAATCTGGCGATGTCAGCTTCGAATTCTTGCAGGCTTTCATTTGTCTTTTGCGAGCGGTTCTTAACTTGTGCGTGGTAAACCTGTTGAAGGTGAGCGTCTCCATATCTCATCTCAAGCTTCGATGTTAAGAGGCCGTAATCATTCTGCTGGTGATCGGGAATCGTTTGTAAGATGTTAAGAGCTTCCCCGTAGGGCCACTATTAGAGATAGCCTTCTCTTTGTTGCACCAACCGTTGGCTATTGCAGCAGCTTCAAATTGTTTCAAATATGTGGGCCAAGGTGTTTTACCATCGAATGTAGGTGGTTTTACTTTAAATTTAGACGGAATTGACTCGCTTCTTTCCGTGGTTCTTATTTCTGGAATGTTCTGATTAACAACTTGGCTTGGCAATTCAAGTGGCCGCGTTGTTAGTGAAATTACTTGTTCTTGCAGCCTCATCACATCTTCTTCCATTTTATCAATTTACTGTCCAACTTTTGCTCAACTGTTTTACCTGTTCAGTGAAATCTTCTTTCAATGCAATGGAACTTTCCATTAATCTTCGTTCTAACGTGGCTGTATTTTCACTTAACTTTTCCTCTATTTTCTCAGCATTTTCACTAAGTGTCATTTCCATGCCGTATTTAAATTCTTTAAGGGTCGATTCCAGTTCAACTGACTTCACTAAGTTTTCGTTTAGTGTCACTTCCAGTTTAGCCGACCTCTCCTCCATTTTCTCAGCATTTTCACTAAGTGTCACTTGCATTTCGGATTTAAAATCCTTAAGGAAATTCATTAAACTTTCTGCCTCCATCTTATTTTGACTCCTTGTAACTGGCATATATAAACTACTTAAATGTCTTTAGACTTGTGTTTTAAATTAATTACTATATACCCCACAAATGCCTGACACCAGTGTAACGCGCTACTACTACCGCGTTTCTTTAATTTAAAACAAGTAATAATAATGGTCTTTATTACTCACTGTTCACAAGTCTAATTAACAATATATGCCTTATTTATAGATGTTTTCAGTCCACTTAACAATGAAGCACTATTACACTAATGAATTTACAAGCACTAATATCTTCTTAAACTAACTTCTTTACCCTAGGTCCAATAACCACACTAACACAACTATTTGTTTATACACTTCTATTTATTTATGTATACTGCAAGCTGCATGCACATTAGACACAGCATATCATTTATGTATATATTCTAAAAACTCAACTATGTTTACTTTACAACGATATAATTTATATTAGACATTCAAGAATAGACTAACTCTTACATTCATAAGCGGCCTTATATATACCCTGCATTAAGATATGACTCATTATCTAGAACTTTGTAGAAGGATTCTCGAATGCTGAAGAATACGCTGTGCCCCGGGCGTTTGTATGTTTGACGGGTTGCCTAATAGTGGATCGCAACAATAGGAATTTGACTTGAACGCGAAAACTCTCAAACCCATATATCTTTGTGTGATTGAAATAAATTATTGGTTTACGAAGCCGTTACTTCTGCAACATGCCTATGGAAGTAATTGACAGCTTCCTATCGTATATTTTCTTTTATTTGAATATAAAGCAACAGAAAAGTATTTTACTCCGACACGATATCAAAAAAATTTTGATGGGTTTCGGATGGAAAAGGTTTTTCTATAACTATGATCTTGTTGTTAAATGTATCAGTGGGACACGACCTTTCATTTTCTATAAAGCCGTATATGTTTACTGAATAGAATGGAACGCAATAACAGCAGTTTCTGCGTCGTTCTATGGTAATGTCTATCTGAGGAATTTATCAGACACACAATCAAGATGTTTACCGATCACACACGTGAATCTAAGTTAAACGGTTTCTTTTTGGGCAAGCTTTTTGCTGACGCGTTTAAATTAAAAATCTGAGATTGGATGTCGTATACGCTGTCTCTACAGCTATAGCAATATTAACAGCATGCTGTAGAAAGCTTTTCATTGTGTAATTGAAGCTCAAATCCCAAGAAACACAAGCTATCTGAATCACAAATTTTTATTTAGTATACAAAGCTTTTCATGTAGGTGTTGTAACTCATTGCAGCGGTCGCCTGACAGCGTTAATTAACAGTACTACAAAAATTTAGGGGGTATTTACTGAATGCATCTGGAATGCTATCCGGAAAGTTTTTAGAATTGAAAACGTGTAAATTCTAGCGATGTTGTCTCCAATATTAAAGTCATAAACCTGTTTGAATTATCGCTTAGTTTAAACACATTTTTGAAATACCAATATGAAATATGTATACTCTTCAGTTCTCGGGAATTTTTTATTGACTAACGTTAAAAATTACTCAGTCTAACGGTATAGCAGCAGCTGTATGTTTGTAAGTGGTAAGTAACTACGATACATTATTTATTAAATCATCTATAAGAACATTTTCATCTAACACACGTCTGGAATTGCTTTTCATAAGCCCATTTATATCAGGGTTATATCTAACACCACATTAGTCATACTCCTTAACATCTTTAAGCATTCTATAAATATATATTGCCGTGGAACCTCAGTAAATTTCGTGCCCCACCTGGGCCAACATATAAAAATTTCAAAAAAATTCAAAAATTTAAAAAATTTTTACCCTTTTATTAAGGACGCCTTCGAATTTCTTCTGCTTCCCTGACTAGCTCAGCAATCGGCCTCTTCTTGAATACCTAATTTTACATTCATAGCTTTTTCATACTCACACCATCAAATAAAATTACCAAATAATACAACAACCATACAACCTTATATTTACACCTATTAACAGATAAAATATATTTACACATGCTTCCAAACAGTTTGATACAATAATTATCAGCTCAATATATCGAATGTTTTAAAGTCCTTGATTTTTAAAATAATTTTAAACAAATTCGATTAGATATGAGTAGATGGGCCCCACATGCAGCCCTAAATTGACTTCACACTGGAGTATTGTGAGATCATTATAACCCAGTTTTGTTTGTACATGCCTTTTAAACCTTGCATTAATTAAAACAAATTTACAGACCCGTTTACCCTTTACAACACAATTTATATCCTGAATAAATTTTTAATATATTCTATATACACCCTTTCTCAAAACTCAAAATTAGTAAATTGTCCAATACATGTATCTTTTAAATCAAGTTTCTACAACAATAAATATACCACCAAAAAGTCAACCACACAACACAAAATTTCCACAAATGTTTATATAACAACAGAAATTTCAAAGTAATTACCTGGAGAATTCTTCATTCGCATTCCCGTTGGAGATGATTACCACAAACCCCCCGGCGTTGTTTCCATTTACTATGCTGCTTGCGGATCCGCAGGCCTATACCATCTGATATCTCTGCAAGCTATTTACTTCGCCTCACAGTACCATTCCATACCCATATATCATGCATACAAACTTGATTACCAGTTTTGCTTACCCCCATATATCATGCATTCACTTAATAATTTTTGTCGTGGTAGCCGGACTTTTTATTTAAATACGTACTAACTCGTACATCACGTCAATAACACGAGATCCGCTACTACAGTTTTATACTTTCAACTATGATATTAAAGGTAACTTTACTACACACACAAACTACTATCAAAAGCTTTATTATTATGGTGGTCTGAATCAGTATTCAGCACTAGATCGTAGTAAAAGAGAAAAGAGCTTTAATATCTTCGCTCCGGTATTTATATTCTTATTCAAACCCCCTAACGGACCCGTTTCATTAGGAAAGCTTATTTTCCAAAGCGGCTTCTCAAAATTTTGAATCTAACCGTCTCTAAATTCTGCAAAATTTCTCCCGTTCTACGTGCTATATTCAAAGAATTCGATATCTACATTACCGTGTACGTTCCTTTCAAAAACTGTTGGCTTTCAACCAATGACAAATTTTTTTGTTGTCACCAAACTCCTTCTAAGCGCTATTCATCTTTGTCCTATACATGCTCGCTGTCTCCTTCCAAACTCCACTTGAGTTACAGAAGAACGATATCGTCGACGTCTTACATCTACTTCACGTGTATACCTTACGTGACCTTCAATTCAACGCTTGCTCTATATTTGTCTCCATCTGTTGTATATTGCTAATTGTTTATTTCACTCGCTCCTTAAAATGTTCGTTACCCTAGCTGTTTATACAAATTGACGGTTGCAAACAATTTTTATGAAATCTTATATTAACGTACGTTCGAATTCTTCGAACATAACATTTAACAAGCAGGTGTTTCTGTTAACTATTGGCCGTTTAAAAATATCAATTCTTCTATTTTCTGCTTCTTCGTATCTGATAAAACTGAGCGTTGACTTTTAAAACGAATATATTTGCGTTAGAAATTATTGATTTTCTTATGCAAGCAAGCTCCCTTTTGCTTATATATATTTGATTAAAATAACTTATGATTAATTATGCGTATTCTTGAACTTCTATATGCTTTGAAGCTTTCTTCTTTCATGTAATTCTAACATTCCAATTATTAAATATAAAAATACCTTAATACTCGTCCGTTTTTACTAAATGAATTAAAATTAATTTGGCGCGTATATAATTTGCTCTTTTCTATATACATGGTTGCTGAAATTTTATTTTATATCCGTATTTACCCCTTTGAATCCACAACAATGTATATATATATATATATAAATATAAATATATTATTGTGTAATTTGTAGCTTAAGAATAGAGAAGTAGGTCATAGGTCAAGCTAGAGTGTGTAGCCCTGAGCTATAAAAAGTTAATTAGGTATTTTAAATACTTAAAGTAAAGTTTATTCAGCTTAAAGTAGGAATTTAGAGTTAATTGGATTATAGTTACAGCTTTGCATTTATTTAGTAAGGAAATAGCATAATATTTATAGAGTCGGACATTAAGGTTTAAAAGCAACAAGATGAAAATACAGCTTTTATTAAGATAGTGTAGAAGAATGTAAAAGCTTTTCATATTATTTAGCATAGAATCGATATTTTTAGTAAACAAGAAACGTTTCAATATAGCAGTTAAAACACAAGCTTGTTAGTAGTAGCTAAAACATCAATAATTTCTAAGAATGTAAATGAACGTTGAAACGCAGGCATGAATCGATATCACAAACGAAGACGGACCTTATCACATCATATGGACCACAAGGACGCAAAGCCTAAATATCAGTTAGACTTCATAACATACAAGGGAACAAAGACAATTCTGTAGCGGGTGGATAGAGGAAGACGAAAGATGTCTGTATCGATCGGAAATAGGGAGTAAAATTAAGTTATCCAATTAGACGTTAGAGGCAAACGCGTAACAGTTTTAGTATTAGAGAGGGCAGATATCCAACTGGGGGTTCGTAAAAATAAAGCATGAGTAGAGCAAAGCGATATACGAGAGAAACTGTTAAGAAATATAGTTGAGTTGAGAGGCGTGAATGTAGCGAGAATCAATGTTTGTTGAAGATAGTTTTTTTCGTACGCTAGGACGGTTGGCAGTTTTTGAACGAATTTTTAGCTGTTTGTACATTGTAGTTCACGGAAAAATGAGAACCGTTGGTGTTTTAACTTGAAATTGGCGACGGATATGCCTGTAATTTCTAGAAGCAAGCAAACGGTTGGCGGTTTACTAGGAATGTATGTTTGTTCGTTGTTGAGTACGTGCAAATGTAGAAATAGGGGGTACGTTTTGTCCTTATATAAACACCCTGGGGGAAGGTGACTCTTTCTTACCTTTTTGCCGCTAGTCTTCGATAGTAACTCTAGTAGTGAATACTTTTAAGTGATTGTATATAGTTATTTGTAATTGCACATTAGTTGGTGTATTGTGATATTAAGTTGATATATTCAATAGCTTCATATAAATATAGAATTAAAGGCGAAGCGTGTATAACAAATGTAAGTACAAACTACAGTTTCTTTGGGTGTTGGAGGGTACAAATAGTTGCAAAATTTGGAATTCAATGGTGAATGCAACAATTATTGATGGGTTATTTATAAATGGAAGTACAATGGAAAATTGTGGAAGTTTGAATGCATTTTGTTTATGGTAAATGAGGAGAGATTTAGATAGTAACGTGCTGATAGGAATGGTGATTTAACCTGGAGAGCGATTCCATAGCCGAGAGCCTTTTAGACGGCATCATCGTCGAGGGCTGGTTTCCTGATACCTGCAGGAAGATAGTTACCAGGTAACGTATTTTATAAAACATTTTGTGATGGTGATTGGCTGTGGTTACTTTATTATTTTTGTGCTTTGGACTAATAATTTTATGAAATTGATGAACTGAAAATTTTATGGGACTTTATATGTAGATGAAAACTTGTTTAGGTACTAAGAGATAATTAATGTAAGGATAACCAGGCTATGTTGTACAAAGTGATGTGGACTTATCATTATTCGCAGTGCTATAGTTTTGCACTCAAGTTTAAAGAGTTTTACTATGAGCTCATATTAGGACAAAGGATAAAGTCAGGTATGGGGTTAGCCCTCTTACTTTAGTAGGGTATTTGTTTGATAAAATTAGTGAATTCAAATACATTTTTGAAAAAGAATTGTTAATAATCCAAGCGACATCTTTGTATATAATGAAAGGAATTTAAAAATTGTAATAATTATTCCATATAAATAGAGTGTGATCTATTTCGTGAGTTGAGTTATTTTGAGTATGATTGTAGGGTGGTGATTTACTTTTAGATTACAGGGAAGCGGCAGTTAGCGGAAGTTTTTAGATTCTGCAGTACAGGTAAGCGTCTTTGTTTGTATATTATGCATAGTTGAGTAGCCGAGAGGGAGCAGCCAAGCAAACTTCACAATATTGATGACCTCCCAAGAAAGAAGTTCGAGTAGTTAGAGGCAGTGCTACGCAACATTTATGGCGCCCAACGTGGTGGTCGAATTAGCGCTCAGGCGATGGTACCAGAGTAAACTACACAACATTTATGGCGACCCGAACGTGAGGGGCTCGATTCCAGATCAAGAAATTTGTTTCAAGAAACTGGCGACCTGAGACTAAAGGGGTTAATTGTTGTGTAAATAATTTTGTAGTTTTTTTAATTAATGGGTGTGTGTGAACGGCGTGTTGTGAACGAATGTTAAGAAAGGAGTGGCTAAGGAGTGAAGAAGTGGAAATTGGAAGTGACGATAGTGCTCTCTTTGAAAAATCAGGAAAGGAAATAGAGGAAGCTGGAGGTAGTAGGGATCAATCAAGGACAGAATCGGTAGAGCAAAGAAATGAGATGATTATAATAATGTTAGAGAGGATGAATGCAGAGTCAAACCGGAAGTTTGAGCAAATTAGCGAAAAAATAGACAAATCAACCAAGGAATTTTCTGAGTTCAATAATTGGTTAACGGTAAAAATGAGGGAGGTTGAAATGAGAGTTTTGAAATGAATGAGAGAAATATAACAGGCCTTCAGAATGAACTTGGACAATTAAAAACGGAAGTTAGGATATTTTGTGAAGAGGAGATAAACGGAAAAATGACTGCTGTGAGTGAGTCGTGTAGAGATCAGCTAGGGAGGTTTGAAAAAGAAGTCACGGGAATCAAACAAAATATTAATGCTTTGGCGGGGGATAGCCCAAGGATTTTTTTCTGGTAACATGTCAATAGAACAACAAATGAAATTCTATGGAAACAATCGGGCGAACCTACAAATTCTTTAAATAACATTATGGCCTTAGTTTGTAATTTGTATGATGAACAGACTAAACTAAATGTGGTGAAAGCCTTATCAAAGGATAACGCAGAGGCTTGGTACAATTTAGTGGGACAGGACATAACGTCATACTTAGATTTTAAGGAGAAATTCCTGAAACACTATTAAAGCGATCATAGGCAGGATCAGTTTAGAGATGATCTGATCACAGGGAAGTACAAAGGAGAGTTTGCAGGATCCCGTGAACAATACGCGATTCGAAATACAGTATAGCGAAACAACTGAGTCCGCCATTGACAGATCGTTAAATAATTAAATATTTGTCTAGACATTTTGAGAGAAAGATCAGGCAACATGTTGCTTTACAAAATATAGTTGACAGGGAGACATTTTTGGTGTACCTGCAAAGGTATAATGATGTAAGTTCTGGAAGACCGAGGGAGAGCAGAGACAGAAATATAAATCTCGTATGATTCGACAACAGAAGGGACAATTTCTATAATCAAAGAGGGACAAATCAGAGTCAAAATTTTAGGCATCACTGGGGACAACGAGGCAGTTTTTATAGGAGCAGTAGCAGTACGAGGGGTACTACTCCAAGACCGGGAGTCTAAAGGCAAAATAGCTCGCCAGAAATAAACAGGATATCGACTAGTGAGAGTAATGTAGAAAGAGCAGAGGAACAGGAGAGGAACAGGAGAACATACGCGCAAGTGGTGGAAGGACAAGCTGGAACAAGTGCTGAGACCAGAGCTGGGCAGAATTTTTAAGTTTAGACAAACCACTAGAAACTGACATCTGCAAATATGAACGTTCCTGCGAATTTATGGATATAGAAGAAGAAATAGAACCAGAAGGGGAAGAGAAAATTTGTTTGCCGTTGGTTGAAATTAAAATTTTAAATTGTTGTCTAGGATCGTTGATCGATTTAGGAACAGAGGCGAGTTTGGTATCGGAGGAATTCGTTAAAGAGATCCAAGCTGAAATTCAGGATAGGGTTATGCCAATAAAAATGAGTCATTTAATAGCTCCTAATAAAAAAAAGGTTTGCTGTGGTAATAGTATAGTAATATTAAGAGTAGAAGTTGGATTGATAAGGTGTGAGCAGGAATTCATTATCGTTCCTAGACTTAAATTTAAAAGTATGTTAGGGGTTGATTGCATGAGGAAGATGGGAATTGTGATTGATTGTGTTAGGAGTTTAGTGAAGGTTAGGGACGTCGAGTTGTCCTGAAAGGGTAGTTATAATGTAAATAAGGACGACACTGGGGTAAATGTAAATGTTATTGAGGTAGATGAGGAGGAGATTAATAGAGTAAATGCTTTTAAATGTCCAGAAGGAAAAGTTGAAGTGGTGCAAGATTTATTAAGAAAACATATAGAGCTAATAGGAGTACAAGCGAGCACAGCATTGGGTTACGAGCATGTGTTGGAGGTTGATAACTTGGAACCATTTAATACAAAAATCTATCCCATACCCGCAACATACAGAGAGCAGGTAAACCAAGAACTTACTAAAATGTTAAAATGTTAATAGAAATTTTCAAAATACATTTTCTGAATCCGGTGGTGGTCGTTAAAAAGAAAGATTGTAGTATTCGATTATGTTTGGACACAAAGACGATCAATCAACGGACTAAACCACAGCTTCATTATCCACCTTCCATAGACACGCTTTTACCGAGGTTAAGTGGCAAACTTATTTTTAGCAAACTCGATTTAAGAAATTCGTTCTGGTTAATTCCTTTACATAAAAATTCTAGAAGGTACACAGGGTTTTCCGTAGAGGAAAAAGTATATAATTTAGAGTTGTAACGTATGGTTTGTCTACATCAAGTGCAGCATTAATTAAGGCCGTGCAAGCGATTTTAGGAGCATATGAAGAATTTTGTACACCCTACGTTGACGACAATTTGATTTTAAGTGAAACAGAGCAACAACATTATTTCCACTTTGAAAGAATTTTATTAGGGCTAAAATTGGCCGGATTAAAACTGAATATTAAAAAGTGTGAGCTTTTCTCGAAAACAGTCAAATTTTTAGGTTACGTAGTTAACAATCAAGGTATGTGCATCGACAAGGAAAGGTTGAGGGAGATTCTCAAATATCCTAGATCGAATAATATTTGAAAACTAAGGGTATTTTTGGGTGTCCTCAACTTTTACAAAAAGTTTGAACCAGCTTTTTCGGAGAAGGCTGTTTCAGTATTCAAGCTTTTAAGAAAGGGAGTAAAATGGAAATAGTCTGACAGCCAGGAGGCCACATATTTGACCCTGTTGGAACAATTTCATGAGCAGCTGATTATAAGGCATCCTAGGTTTGAGTTAGGATTTATACTACCCACGGATGCATCGGATTGTGCTTTGGCGGCGGAATTGTATCAAGTTGAGGATGGGGAAGAAGTACCGATATCGCGGACATTAAAGCCCCATGAACTTAATTACATCATAAGTGAAAAGCAGATGGCTGCCGTAGTTTTTGGAGTGAGTAAGAGTAAATTTTATTTGTCAGGCAGACATTAGGCAGACGAATTTTATAAAACATATCTGTGATGGTGATTGACTGTGTTTACTTTATTATTTTTGTGCTTTGGGGTGATAATTCTTTATGAAATTGATAAACTAAAAATTTTATGGGATTTTATACGTAGATGAAAACTTGTTTAGGTAGTAAGGGATAAATAACGTAAGAATAACCAGACTATGTTGTACAAAGAAAAGGGGACTTGATTTTATTATCGCATTGCTATAATTTTGCACGCTAGTTTAAAGAGTTTTACTATGAGCTCATATTAGGACAAGCATTAAAGTCAGGTATGGGGTTAACTCTCGTACTTTAGTAAGATTTTTTGATAAAATTACTAAATTCAAATACATTTTTGATAAGGAATTATTAATAATTCAAGCGATATAATGAAAGGAGTTTTGAAAATGTAGTCTTTATTTCGTGTAAATAGAGTGTGATGCATTTCATGAGTTGCGTTATTTTGAGTAACATTATATGGTAGTAATTTGCTTTTAGATTACAGCGAGTAGCAGTGAGCGAAAGCTTTTACATTCAGTAGTACAGGTAAGCGTTTTGTTGGTATATTATGCACAGCTGAGTGGTCGAGAGAGAGCAGCCGAGGTAAGTTTCACAATAATTATGGTTCGCAAAGGAGCGGCTTGAGTGGTTAGTGCCTAGGCTTCACAGTAATACACACCCACACACACACACACACACACACACATATATATATATATATATATATATATATATATATGCTGTGATATTTCACCCATCTCTACGATGAGCGTCATATAAAATGTTGTAATTTACTCTTTTATTACTCAAGCACTTGTAAAAACGTTAATTTATAAATTTCTTTGCCTCGACTAGCTGATTCAATTAAATAAAGCAATTCTACAATACACAGTATAATGATTAAATATTTACAACCTTTTTAAATGTCTTCTCCCTTTTTAAATTATTTACATCTGTCAGATTCTTAGAAAATGAATCTAGCAAAACGAGCTTTTTATTACATTTAGAGACCTTTTGAAACGTTTCAAGATGTCTATTGCCTTTCAAAAATTTATCCAAGAAACTCCAGTTTGTAGGCTCTTACATTTTTTGAATTATTATTGAGATAAAAACAGTTTATAGAAATAAATCATATCAAAATATCTAACCTGAAGTGGTTCAGTAGATGCTCTGCATTCCCAAGAATTTTCGTGTCTAGTCTGAATGTTCTGAGTCTAATTTGAAGTCGGCATCCAACCAAATTAGTATCCAAATCGTTATTGGTAAGTTTATTCCAATAAAAGGTTTTTTATTTCCGTAATAGAATATTTAGCATTTTCAGAAATTATCAAATTGCTTTAACAGGCAGCATTTTCCAGAGTCTTATATCCAAAATTGTATTTAAGATCGTAATTGATCGTTATTAAAAGTTTTAACAGGAGTCGTAACAAGATCTTTATAAGAAGCCGTCTGTAGAAGTAAGGCTCGCTTGCTCAATTTTACACTCTTTTAAAATAATTTTTCACTTTAATTTAATTAACTGTTTGCGTCAATATTTGGCACTTTCGGGTATAGTGACTGCCCAGTTTCAAAAGTATACTCAAACGTTGTTCAATTGTCATCATATTTATAGGACCGGTTCCCTTGTTTGCGATTCGTTGACTCCACGTGCTGGGCGACATCAAGTGTCTTATCTCTAGTTATTTTGGGAAACTTTACCTATTGTATAGTTCAATTGCATGGAACGATGCTCAGTTTGTCATGTAATTCATTCATATACCTTACATTTAATTCAAAAATCCCAGGAATCTTTGTTCAACAAATCACGTACTATTGTTGTTGGCTTTATTCTAATTTAATGGAATAAATTTGGTGTTTATTTATTTCCTAGTTAAATTGGATTTTTGAACAAATGTAATACTTTTATATCACGTACGCTTTTCAAATAATGCATAATTTCTGCCTGCGTTTATGCTGCTATATTAACGCACGTTTTGAATATTTATCTAGCCAATTCATGCAGGTTTTTCATTGATTTAATTTCAATGCGTTTCGTTACATTTTTAAATTCCTATCTTTGCTCGTAGCTACTCTTGGATATGTGTTTAATTGCTTGTACTGCTATATACAGTGTGCTCTCAACTAATAATATTTATAATGACCTATTTACTCTACTAATATCTGTAATTATGTGCTTTTGTTACCTGGGAGTTTCTTTTGTTTATTCTACGACCCCTATGACTTAACCTACCCCTAAATTAATCCTATAATTACAGCATTAAATATATATATATATATATATATATATATATTACCGTGAATCCTTTATAAATTCTCGGTCCACGTTGGGTTCCATAAAAGTGCCGTGGATTGTTTGGATTATTCGGGATTAAGCTCTTAAGTTGAGCCCCAGCGTTGGGCCGTCATAAAATTGCTGTGGAAATAATAAATAAAAAAAAAATGTTTCTTACACTAACTTTTGGAACGCCTCCTTATTTCTGTTCACCCTGGCTAGCTCAGCAGTCGGCTTCTTCTTGCATACCTACCATCCTAAGTACCTTCCTTTCTCACAAACACAGTCAAATGAAATTACCACTCAAATAATGCAACAAAACATACAACCTTTTTATTTACACATATTAACAAGTTTCCCTTATTAATAAAATATGTACACCTTGGTACAGACGGTTTGATAAACAGTTACCATATCAATCATTAAATCCTTCAAAGTTCTTTATTTTAATATACTTCAACAATTTTATTTTAGATGAGTAGATGGGCCCGTCGTGCAACCATAGATTGATTTTATTCTGGTCTATTTTGAGCTCATTATAACCCAGTTCCTCTAATAGCTTTTAAATCTTGTATTTTTATTAAAAATAAATGTAAAGACCCGTTTACTCCTTACAACAACATTTCAGATCATCAATAAACATTTTATATCATCAATATAAACCTTTTTAAATAATCAAATTAATTGTCCTGTACAGATATCTCTTTAAATGTGTTTTTATGGTAATAAAATACACCCCCAATAAGTCAAAACACTCAAACACAAAAATATCAACACAAATGTTTAAACAAAAAGCAGGAAATTAATTTTTTTTACCTGGAGTAGGCTTCGTCCCTCGTCACCTTCTACAATTTGTAAGAAGTGTTTCGAAGACCCAGAGGGACAACCTGAAGCTGAGTCCAAAGAAGTATCACCTGCTAGTCGAAGAGGTACAATACCTAAGACACATTGTTTCACGTAACACAGTCAGACCAGACCAGAAAAAAATTATAGCAATACGAGAGTGGTCGCCAAAGACAAATATCAGCTACTCAGCTCTCTGGGGTTGTGTACTAACTATAAATGTCCAAGCTGACTGAAAAAAGGTGTGAATACGTTTAGGATGAAGATTGCCAAAATGTATTCTAGCAACTAAGACATTTATTGACAACAACCACGATCTCAAGGTATCCTCGGTTGGAAGGGAAATTCATCTTGGATACGGACGCAAATAATGTCATTGGAAGTGTACTTTCCAAGTTACAAGACGTGTGTGTGTGTGTGTGTGTGTGTGTGTGTGTGTGTGTGTGTGTGTGTGTGTGTGTGTGTGTGTGTGTGTGTGTGTGTGTGTGTGTGTGTGAGAGAGCAAGAGAGAGAAAGAGAGCGTGAGACAGAGAGAGAGAGAGAGAGAGAGAAAGAGAGAGAGAGAGAGAAAGTTTGAAACTTGCTAATATTTGTATGTAGATATATCAAAGTTATAACCAGATTTCTTATTTTTCAAACCTACTCAGAATAACTAATTTGATATCTAACACTTTCTTTGACATAAATAACCAGGTTGATTTGAACTGCATCTAGAGGTTTTATTGTTTTTTCGAATTATACGTTCTAACATAATTCATTATCTCTCCTAATTAACACTTCGATAGGAATTTTTCATGCAGCTGCTGTTGAAGTTAGTACTAGCAACCATAAACTTAAGAGTGTGAACGTTCAGATTATATTACTCTGCTGGGTACGTACGTGCCTTTGCACTGTGTGGCAAGCGTCTGTCCGTTCGTGCGTACGTGCATGCGTTCGTGCGCATGTGTGTGTTGAATAACCGCCCTACGCATTTCACGTTGTTATTCATTTAATTACGTCCATTTCTATACAAAAGTCAATTAAACAAATTAAATTAGGAGCTTTTTCCGTCGAATACTAATGTTAAAGAAATATTTTCCCTTAAAGCACGCAATTTAATGTTGTAGTGGGTTACGTGTGCGATCTGCAATTTTGTTACCTTATGCAGCTTTCATCTTATTTTGCAGTAAAAACGATGACATTCGTTTGGCAGAGAAATACGTTTCAGATATGCAAACGATTGAATTAACGGTTTTATTTACACATATAACAGACAAGCTATTGTTTGCTTGGGACTTGGAAACACTCGAAACCCGGATCGATTTAACACCTTTTATTGTTCTGTTGAGAAATGCCTACGAAAATAGCAAATTGACAGATTAATTGTCTATATTTACCGCTTTTTCAGGTTGGAGCAATAGGGATACTACCTTAATCATAAAGCTTTCAAAAAATTTATACAGATAATGCCATAAAACGTTTGATGCCTCATTCACATATAGTATTATTTATCTTCCAGGAAACACATTATTTAGATGTTGCCTTAGTTTTAAATAATAATGCGAAGATGTCCTATCCTCTTGAAAATAAAAATTTTCACTGCGTTGTTTTCTACAAGATCTCATGCACGATAATAATTAGTTTCCAAATTTTCTTAAATATCACGAAGCGTTATATTTTCTTCAACTATAAACTGCAATATCTCAGACTTTTTAATTTACCCTATTAGTTTCTTGCCTGAGCAGACGTACATAAACGAGGCTTCCATAATACGTCAAATAGTCTAAGGTGAAATTAAAAATTTTTAGGTGAAGTTTGCTGGGAGTGGCTGGTGGAGGTATTATGCAAAGTAAGGTACATTGACTTATCTCCCCTACTAACTATTTAAAAATATAAAATTTCAGATTTCTAAAGTTAGTGACACTCGAGAAAAATGTATCCAAAGTTTTACCGTGAACACCTTGTATATTAAGTTTACTGAAAAACTGTTAGTCGTGTAATCTAGTTGAACTATGCAGAGCACTCTCTACAATATCAACAATCCGTGGTCATGTCTTAACATGACTACAAGAGTAAGGTGAAAGACTGCAATTTTAAGTAAGAAAAATGATTTTATTTTTTGACATGATCCCCCTTAACTTCAACACACTTGGTCCAGCGTTTCTCCGACATCAGTATTCCTTCCCGGAAGTGAGAGTCTGGATGGCTGTGAAAATATTCGTCTACGGCTCTCACAACTTCTTCATTGGACATGAAGCGCTTCCCAGAAACAAATTTTTTCAAGTTTGGGCACAGATAGAAGTCTGAGGGCGCCAAATCAGGGGAATAGGGGGGATGGCCAAGCAAGTCGTACCTCAAATCCGTCAATGTTTCCTTCGCCAACGCACCCTTGTGTGCAGGTGCGTTGTCTTGGTGAAAGATGAACTTTTTCTTCTTCAAGCCAGGCCTCTTCTCGCGAATTTTGGCATCCAGCTGGTCAAGAAGGGTGGAGTATTATTGGCACGGAATTGTTCTGCCTTTTTCAAGGTAATCTATTAACAGGATCCCTTTCGTATCCCAAAACACGCTGGCAATCACCTTTCCGGCAGATGCAATCGACTTCGCTTTATTTGGCGCTGAACAACCGGCTTCCACCCACTGCTTCGACTGCTGTTTCGTTTCTGGCGTGTAATGGTGGGCCCATGTCTCATCCATAGTGACAAATCGCCGCACAAAGTCGCTCGGATCCTTATTGAACCGGGCCAAACATTGCTGCAAAACTTGTTTTCGCATTTGCTTTTGATTGGCATTCAGCAAATGCGGCACCCATCTTGCGCAGAGCTTTCGCATCCTTAACTTTTTGTGTAATATATTTCGCACCCTTTCGTCCGATATCCCTACAGCCTCAGCTACCTTCTTCAATTTCACTCGCCTATCGTCCAACACGATATTATGCACATTTTCGATCGTTTCCTGTGTGGTTGCGGTTTTGGTCGTCCTTCGCGTGGATCATCTTCGACAGACGTGTGACCATGTTTAAATTCAGCTGCCCACTTTTTAACGGTTGACAAGGAACGGGCAGAGTCTCCGTAAACTTTTGTCAACTTCGGATAAATTTTCTGAGAAGTTAATCTGTCCAAAACGAAGAATTTTATGACCGCATGATATTCAAGTTTATCCATCGTAAGGAAACGCACATAGGACGTTTGCTTGAAAAAATTCGTGTAAACAAACTACTTAAGATAGCAAGTTAAAACTTGTCATACAAACTAATGACATGTGCACGCAAGCGGGAAGCACAAATTTTTGCTGATTGGAACGCCATGTCTGTGTCAAACCGAGAACTTTTCACCTTACCCTCGTATCTTCAGAAGTGTCTCACAAAATGTCGAAGAGTAGAACTACAGCTGCGCCTTTTCTTATAGATTGAAACACATCAGTATGTATTTAGCACTGTACTCACACAAGATATCTGTTCTCCTGCATAATCTACCTAAGCTGACAATGACCATCTCTGGAAAGTGGACATTATTTGCGCACTCAACATAAGTGAAGTTGTATTCATCAGCATCTGGTTAATACTCCTCATTTTTATACTTCTTGGGCCAGTGGGATGATATAATTGTCAAGCGTTTTTGGCCCGACAACATCTACACCTCACCTTGCTAGGGCATACATTATGAAATTTATTAATAATTACAGATGAATACATCACTCATCATTTATATAATAATTTATAATAACGAGTTTAAACGTATTATTAAATATTATCATTAGCAGCCAAAATCTATTTCTAAAATTAAACGAACTTCTTCATTGGTACTATCTTTATCACTCTTACACTATATAATAACAGCAATCATTCATACATTAAAGAAGTAAATCAATGAAGCAGCAATTCAAAAAGATAAACAGTGTTTCTCAGAAAGTTGGACATACCAATTTTATCTTCCTTAAACGAGATGCGCCTTTAACACCAGTGTTTTTCGCACTACCTCATTCACATTTATGCTGTATTTGCCTACTAATAACTGATTAACTTTAAGCAGTCGAAGGTAACGATAGCCGCGACAGACGAGTAAAAAGTAGCATCACTATTAAACACAGGTATGAAAACACTTAACGTGTTGGTAGGAGTTCTTACCGACCATTTCAGATTATAAAGACATCTGAGCCTGCTGGATGTCGCAGCAAGGTTTAAGCATCCAATCAGCTAGAGGTAAGAGGAGACAGCTGCTTGCTACATAAAGTGCGATGGGTATAGGAGGTTAGAACATAGGAAGTTGGGTCCAGGTACCTTGCACCTAGAGGAGTTAATCTCCCTTCACAAGCCCGACGTACTATTTTCATTAGAGAGACTGCTAGGTTAGAAGAAAGAGGATGGAATATGGCAAAACTTAATAATGAGGATTAGAGAAGCATAGGGGTTAGTAAAAAGGTGCAAATAGCATATTTGGTGTACGGTTTTGTCCCCCTAGTTTTACTAAAAACGTACCTGTCACTATGCTTTAACTGATAAACGTATTACAAATAATAGTAGTTTTGAGAGGAAGTTATGTGCTTTATGTTCTTTGACATGAGTATTATATCGGAATAAAATCACAAGCTTGTATTCGGAATAACCGCCAATAAAAAACATTTTCAATGTAAATGCAGTGTATTTGCTTATCAAAAGCAAACACAAGTAGTTCCAAAAAGTTCCTGAGACTTCTTATAGCGATTCCTATAGTAGAATCGTTCGATTTTGTTCTTGGACATACCTAAACTATCTACTTATGTAGTACTTTATTTATGGTACGAAATGAATTGTTAATGAAGCACTGTCATAGTTGGTATGTCTTGTGTTTTCTTATTATTTAGTGTTATAGAATAATATGTGATACGTTTTACGGTTTTTGGAACAGAGCGCATAAAATCAGTTTTTTACATTGATTTTCCCATAAGAAAATAAATAATACAAAAAGATATTTTCTTTATGAATACAAAAACCACTCACGCAATCTTACCCCTTGGTATCGGACGTCATGATAAACGGACGAGAAAGCAAACTCGTCGCTCCATCCATAAGGGGTAAGTGGGATTATGATATTTCTGTCTCAAGAGTTTTCTAATTGGAAGATGGATGTGTGAAAACGATTCTTTAAGCTCGTACAAAAGTAGATTACCTACTGATATGCAATCTATAACACTGTTTTACTTTGGGGGGCACTTCGGTTCAAAATCTCCTTTCTCGATTTATAAAATTTGGAAATGTCTGCGCAAAGTAAAACAGTAGAGATTTCCTGGACAAACGTGTCGTTTGTATATAGGGCGAGTGTTTTATATTGTAACATTGTCACTGAACAGTTTAGAAATCAAGTGTGCAGCGTCATTAAGCTAATAAGTACCAGCTACAAACGATATACTTAAAGAACCGAAAGAAAACAACCACAAAGGATGATTCGAGTATCACCTCATAATTTTGATGCTGCTAAAATGAGCTTGTTATAAATTTTAAGGGTGCACCGGGTAACTACAGTGTTGCGGCAGTGGGTTCCTATGGCAAAAATAAGAAATAAAAATCATAAAGGTAAACGTTTGAAATGACTGAAGTATAAAAAAATTACGTCCTATTGACCACCTACCTTAGGATGCTTATTATGTTGTCATAAATAAGGGACGCCAAACCATCTTGTCAATTCCTTCAATATTTTCTCTACGCGGTACATGGTTATTTCGAATACGTCTCCTTTGCTTTTGGTTTACTAAATCTCTTCACAATATCCTTCACCTTTTTCTACAATATTCTTAAAACACTCGTTAAATTTTTTCATATTAAAGAAATTAATAAAGTGCCTCTCACAAACACAGTTGCTAAATATCCTTTCACAAATTTATATATATTTATCTAGTTTATAAATAAGTTCAAATAATATTCAACCTACGTTTTACATCTGTTGACACTAAATTATTACCATAAGAATACAAATAATTTCTTAATATCAAACCGGACAGTTATTACTAAAAGGAATTCCAAAGAAAAAACAAAAATCAATCAGCAAGTGTTCCAGTTTCCAATATTAATTTACATGACATTCTAAATACTATTTCTGGAAATTCCATTGTAGGTATGCAACCCAAGTTGCACCTAACAAACTTCATAAGCGTCATAGAAACGCAGACGTAAACGCCCTTTAATAATAGACTCGTTTACAACACATCTTAAAACCGAATAGACCCGGAATCTCCGATTATTAAAATACAAACATTATTTATAATGATCAAGGAGGTCAGCAGTAAAATCTTAAAATGAATACTTTCGTTTGTCTTTGGGTATATAATTACATGCAATAGCCGGGAGCAAACAATAACTTTCGATTTTTTGAGTTAATCCTTTTATCACAGTGCGCCAAAGCCTGGAGGTTAAACCAGAAGGTTGTACTTTATGCACTAACGTGGATACTCCACGCCCTGCTGGCAAGCTGCTCCAAATTCTACTATCAGGGCCTGGACTTCCACCAAAGGAAATTACTTTGTAGAATCATTTTTGTATCAGCATTTACTGCTGAACCCAAGCCAAAGTCTGAGGCGTAAGTGATGCCCTGGTCTTCTCTGACCACCATTACTAAAGCGGATATAGCGGCCTGGTTATGTGAATACCATACCCTCAACTAGTTTCGACTTCTACGACGAAGATTCCGCCATCATTATGCAGTTCCACGCTTCATATCGCCGATGAAAAAACCTGCACAATACATGGCACCTGTATTGGCTGACCTGCCACATCTAGCACGGTATGACGGCTTCGATCCAACAAAACTTCTACCTACAGATCCCAGGCGCCACCGTATCTGTAAATACCTATTCCTGCGCTAATACATTTTAGCGTAGGCTGCTTTTTGAGTCGCGTTTCTTCACAGAAACGCGCGTATAAGTTCAAAATTAATCCAGAGCGCAAATTTCATTTTTTGTGTACAAACATTACATTCATTCAAAGCTGCACTATAAAATTTCTAACGGTAAAGGACATTTGCATTTCTAGCGTTAATAAGATTTGTTCGCATAAAAGCTCTATTATTGTGCATAAATTAAAGGACATTTCTATATTGTATATGCATGTAGAATCTTATTTGCTATTTTCAATTTCATGTTATTGAACGTTTTTTTTTACAGCCAATGGTTAATTTTAAATCTGTAAATAAATTGTACATATTTGTTGTCTCTATGCATTAACGAAACAAAAGGTGGTCCCACAAAACACAGAAATCGTTAACTGAACATCCACACCATAATTAACAATACACAGAAAACTATTAAATATAAACTTTTCAGTTTATTATTCCATTGTCCATTTAAAATACTCACTTTTTACTATTCTACTAGCAATAAATCTAATCATAAAATCAATATACACGTAGTTCTTAACATTTTAAAATGTTCCAAACTTCCTTTCCCTATAATATCATGCCTAAATTTTACCAAAAACTTGTTCCGTCGCAAGCTCGTAGTCCAATAAAATAATTACTATCACATTCTGTTAATTTGCTAATACATAACCACAAACCAATTACATGTACAAAATTATAAATCATTAACTGAAACACTTAATTTTACTGACAGTTTATTCCAGTTCATCCCTAAAATCTAAGGACGTCCAAGAATACCAGTTATTATTTCTTTTTCCAGCTAATATCAGCTTCTTTAACACAAAGAAAAATCAAAACCATTTCACAGGTGAGCTATCAAGTTTCTAACCACTTTTCCCGATCATCGCGGCCTTAAATCCATGAACACGTGATTGAAACTTACCCTGCACCTTCAAGCATAGACAAAAAAATGGCATGCCGCGTTTTTCATCTGTGGTAAAATTTATGTTCACATTCTCAAGCTGTCACTTTCAACTTCAGGATTAGCCGTTGTACCTCATTTCTCACTTCTTATAATGTATGCTAATCGCGTCAAGGTTTCGTTTTTAAGGGTTTGAATTATAAACACATTGAATATAAAAATTCTGTTTATTTAAATATACTCCTTTCAAATACAATATAGCATCTCTATAAATCTAAAGTAACTATAAACTTAAATTCTTTACATTACACGAAAGGACTTTATTACTTCTAGAAAGAATTTATCAACGTTCTTACAATTAAGATTATTTGTATCACAGGAAAAATAGAACCCGCCAATTCTATTGTCGTATAGCACTGTGTTAAAATACCATTAGCAAATAGATGGCGTAACTTGGCTTTAGTCTTTTACTTTCTTTAAGTATCTTTGTCTAAAATGCACTAACGATGCTCCAATACTTCCTTTTTTATGCTATGGATAAGGTGGATCTTCGGTAACGTATTGACAAGAATTTGCTGTTTGCTATCTTTATGTGTATCAGGTAAACGTTTCTTCTTATAACTATGCCTAAAAGAAATCAGAAATTAATACTCTCCTGCTAAAAAAATATAATCGTAATGTATAATACATAACAAATAATTCGAACGCATGTAGGAACTAGCTGCTTTTAGAACCTGCCTAAATGTGTTAATAGCACGATGCAATAGTATAAAGCGGAAGATTTCTAGCAACTGAACAGGTCCATACTGATTAGGATTTAAGATTAATTTTTGTAATCTATGTAAATTTGTTTTAGCTGCAATCTACAAAACTATACACTAATCGTATTATAAAAAAAAGTTAAACGCGATATAAATGGATTTCTACATTCGAATTTGTGTAAATACAAATTTTTTGTGTTTTAGGACAGAGGAGGTTTGAAAATAGTTTAAGGAAAAATTATTTAATAGTGACAAAGTTGTAGGGTGCGTAAAATTGCAGCAAACTAGTTTTTCATATTAAAAATCTTTTTTCTGATGAGTACATTTTTTTTTGAAAGGATGCTTAATAAACCGAACTGTCGCTATTGAAGTAATGTGAATCCGCATATTTTTAGAGAAGGGCGTACTCAGTGGCCAGAAAAAATAAATATGTGAGCAGGTATCTTGGGGGACACAATTATCGGTTCTTTATTCATCGAAGGAAATTTGAATAGTGAAATTTATTTGAACATGCTGTAAAATACCGTCGAACCTCTAATCACTGAAGATGTAGAAAATCAACGAGATGAACATGGAAATTTGCAACTGGATGAAGACTGACTATATTATCAACAGGACGAAACCCCTTCCGATTATGTGCTGGTCGTTCGGCAGTGGTTAAACGAGAGGTTTCCTAATAAGTGGCAGAAGAGGAGGAATTGAGTGGCCACCAAGATCTCCCGATCTTACCCCACTCGATTTTATCTTATGTGGTTATATGAAATCTATTGTTTACAAGACTCGGCCAGTTGATATGCAAGACTTACGAAATAGAATAATAAGGACGTGTAGGGATATTCGCCGAGAAACTTTTCAAAATTTTAAAAAGGAAATTGAAAACAGACTCTACCATTGTCTGACAAATAACGGTGAACATTTCGAACATTTGCTGTAACACCGCATTCCGTAAAACCTAAGATCGCTAGATTAATTGATTTAAATTTACTGTACGCAAAAGAACACCTTTTATTTAAAAACTACAGAACGGATCGACCGACTTTTATGACCTTTTCATCAAAGGATTTCGTTTTTCAACAGTTTTATTACCATGTAATACAAAATGTAGGATGCCGTTTAAAATTTTAAAGTTAAGTAGGCTGTGAGTGGGCTGGTAGAGTGTTAAAATCTTACGTCCACTAAATCATGCTTCCCCTTCACACGTAATAAATCCTCATAAACGGTATTTCAATATCTTTACTAATGTTCTTTATATTACAGGTGGAATTTTAAATGAACACACTGTATATATTATATATATATATATATATATATATATATATATATAATTATTAATAGAGAAGAATAATCCACATTTGGAATGCAAATGAATGCTTAATATATATTAATAGTTATTAAGATGAAATGAAAACCCAACTTTGTATTTAAAGTTGAATTACCATTTCAAATCGAACTAGTAATTGAAAACCACTAAAAGTACGGCTACAGCAGGACTTGAACCTGCAACCTCTGATTTTCGGATCAGTGCTCTAACCAATTGAGCTATCTAGCCTAATTGTTTAGATGATGTTATACCTAATACTACTGAAGCTTGGCTCTTGTTAATTTAATCAATTTCCTTAAATGCAAGACGTAATTGAAAATCGTTAACAAGAGCCAAGCTTCAGTAGTATTAAGTATAACATCATCTAAACAATTAGGCTAGATAGCTCAATTGGTTAGAGCACTGATCAGGAAAATCAGAGGTTGCAGGTTCAAGTCCTGCTGTAGCCGTAACTGTAGCAAGTAACTGTATATTATTATTAAACTGTATATTATTAGTTAAAGTGTAGCGTTTAGGTGTAAATAGTGAAAAGCTTTTAGTTTCATTTTTAGGCGGTTAATTCTAAGTCACTGTTACATTATTTCTTAAACATTTTGTGGAAGGAGATAATTTCCCAGTATATTTTAAAATAAACAAGCGTAACCGTTGAAAGTTTTCGAACAATTTTAATAAGGAGCGTCGCTGGTTCCTAGTATCAGTAGTAGATAAGGCGACACAAATAACAGGCAAGTCTAGGTAGGGTGACAGGTGGTGCCAATTAGAAGGGATTTATTGTTTGTGGAGTGGGTATTATTTAGACTGTTACAATACAGATGCCAACACAGAACAGAGAAGGGTTATTGGATTTATGGTATGAATAGAAATGCACGTTGTTAACGGTAAACAAAGAGGGGTTATTTTGGGTAGTAGTGGAAGAAAAAGAGACGGATCTCGGGGTTCGTTGAGCTTGGGGTTCAGACAAGGTAGTGGAGTGAAAACAATTTGGTGGCTAAACAAAGTAAGGAATAAAAGATTGAGTGCTTATGTTAGAAGCAGACAGATATAGTAGTAGAGAAGTGTTTTAACGATAATTTTTGCCAGTAGGGGATTAAAATTCAAAAAGTGAGTGTCGGTTGAGAAGCTAAACTTATGGTTTCAGAGAATATTGAGTTGGTTGAAAGATATACGTAGAATTTTTGTGTGTGTATTGTACAATTTCTAAGATTTCGATGGCGGTTGGTGTTTGGAGACAAATTTACGGAGAAATTGAAAACGGTTGGAAGTTGTTTGAGTGTATTGTACTTGAGGATTTGGCAACTTTAAGGGGGCAGAAAGGTGTATATAAACACCAGGAGTTGGTGGTGGAACTATCTCTGCGCTTTTACGCCCTTTGTGGAGAACCAGCTTACAGCTGTAAGTCAAGTTGGTAATATATAAACCGATGCAAGTTGATATTGAGTTGCGACAAGCAGTCAGTAAAATAATTATAAATGTTTTAATGTGCAGTAAGAGTGAATAAATAAGTACAGACTGCTTGATATTATGTTGTTGTATGGAGGGAGCGAAGCATGCACTTAAAATGGTGTAGAGGTCAGTGGTTGAGTGATTTGGTTGTTTACCAATAATAAATGGGATCCGTAACAGAATTGGGGGAGTTTGGATGTACCGTCAAACTGGTAGATGTGAGGATACAATAGCAGCGTGCAGTTACGGATACTGCAATCCAGAGTCGCGACGTTCCTGAAGACGCAGTCATTGAAAAAAGCAGCAGTTGTTGATGGAAAATAGCAGATACATGTGCAATGATGAAGTCCAGATAACTGATGTTTGTTTAAATTGTTTCGTGTATAACTGATGTAATGACTTTTGTGCTTTATGGGTATTATTCCATGAACTACACGGACTAAATTATTAAAAGATAATGATTGAACTTTTTTGATATATTAATTTACTATATTTTCATATGGGAATTTATGTGTACAAAAATTGAATTTATGATATTAGTACTCTTTGTTTATGTACAAGGTAAGAAAGACTTTTTGATAATCTAAAGTGCAGAAATTGGCACGAATAGTTATGGTTACTATGAGCTCGTACTAATCCAGTGATAACGTAAGGTTTATGGTAAAGCCCTGTTACTTTAAATAGGTAATAATTATTCTGCTAGAAATATATTATTTTGAAAAGGGGGATGTATGTAATATAGCTGATGTGAGAAGAAGGAGTTGGTGATGATGTTTGGTGTGTAATTTTAAATGAATCTGTAAATAAATCTGGGTGAGTTACCACAGCAGCGTTTTCTTTTTGTATAGTAGTAAGTTTTATTTTTCAGACAGCAGAAGATCAGCCGTGGCATACTTCAGCAATCAGAGATTTTACAATAATAGGGGCTTCCCAAAAGCAGAGTTCGCAGAATTTTAACGGCGAAATGTGGTTTTTTGTATTTAGTACCAAGTAGAGTACAGAGAATAATGACGCCCAAAGGAAGGATTCGTATTAATTAGACTTTAGTACCAGGTGACTACAGAGGATTAATGGCGACCCGAACGTGAGGGGCTCGAATTATGAGAAATTAAATTTATTTTAGGAAACTGGGGACCTAGAGATTAAGGATTGAGTGTGTTGTGGAGTTTCTCTTTATTAGTATTTTTGTTTTAGTGTGTGTAAGTGTGGTGTTTTACCGTATGTTGAGAAAAGAGTGGTTGAGTAGTCAGGGAGTAGAAATTGGAAGCAGCGATAGTGCGTTTGATAAACCGGAACCAGAAATGAAAGTAGAGGCAGGAGGTAGTAGGGATCAGTCAAAGATGGAATCAGGAGACAAATGGAATGAAATGATTAAGAGAATGTTAGAGAGAATTAATGAAACTGGAGTTAGGGAAGATTCGAACAGGAAGTTTGAGCAGTTAAGCGAAAAGATAGATAAGTCGACTAAAGAATTTAGTGATTTTAAAAATAGTTCGACGGTAAAAATGGAGGAGGTTGAAACGCGAGTAGAACGGAATGAAAGGAGCGTAGTTGAGATTAGACAGGAAATGGGACAACTGAAGACGGAAGTGGAAATGTTTTGTGAGGAGGAAATTAATAGCAAGATGACTGAAGTCAGCGATTCATGCAGAAATCAATTAGGTAGATTTGAAAGGGAAGTGATTGGCATTAAACAAAATATAAACGCTTTAACGGGGATGGACTGAGATATTTTACGAATAGTTTATCTATAGAGTAGCAGATGAAATTCTATGGGGATAATCGGGTGAACCCACAAATTTTTAACAATAGTGTTAAGACGTTAGTGAGTAATCTATTTGATGAGCACGTAAAATTAAATATTGTAAAAGCATTATTAAAAGACAATGCAGAAGTATGGTATAATTTGGTAGAACAAGACATTGAGTCATATTTAGACTTCGAAGAGACATTTTTAAAACATTATTGGAGTGATCATAAACAACACCAAGCGAGGTATGACTCGATTACGGGGAAGTATAAAGGGGAATTTTCAGGATCTAAAGAAGGGTATGCGATTAGGGAGTATAGCATAGCGAAACAGTTAACTCCACCGCCAACAGACCAATATTTATCTCGGCATTTTGAATTAGAGATTAAACAACACCTAGCACTACAAGACATTATTGAATGAGTGACATTTCTGGAATATCTACAGAGATACGATGACGTGAGTACGGGGAGACCTAAAGAACCTAGGGATGGAAATGTAATTAGGTTAGATTTGACTCTAGGGGGAAAATTTTAATAATAGACGATAGTGAGTATGCGGTTCTAAGCTGAAAAGACCAACCCTTAAATGAAAGTAGGGTCACTGCCAGGTATAAGCAAAATGTAGAGTTCACTTACTTTTAATTCTAATTGAAATTTGCTGCAGAAAGTATTTCTGATTAATGGTAAATTAAGGATTAATGTTAGAGAGGAGGGATAGAAAAATATATGAATGATTAGCACGCAATGTATTGCCTTTATAACACAAAGGGGAGAAGACTTAATTTTAAATTGTATAAGAAAGCGGTTACATCACATTGCAAGTATATTTATTGTATTGAGTCTGGAATGCAACTGAACTGGTCCCAATAACAGGGATAGAGGGCTTAAAGTGGGGTTAAACAAAGTAGTGGAAAGATAAGTACTATGAGAAATATAAATTGGCGCCAACATAAAGTGAATAATTATAATATACTAATAAAAATAAAAAGAGAGTTCACTAAACACTGGCTTTTCTGAATCACCCTCTATAAAAATAGCTGATTTACATTTATCTCAATATACCATTAATTTAAATATAATAGAATTTAAATAAAAATTTGTTCATAAAGATTCTCATTAGAATTTACAGCATTCTACACTTTGAGAAAACTTTCTGCAAGATTGAAAGACAACTTAATTCTAATTATTACACAAATTACCTTTTAGAACTGACTGATATTTTCATTGAGTCCTGGGAAACCTTGTGAGTGAGCGAGACGTGGGTCTGCACGGTAGTATTGTCTCTCCCTTCGCTTGAGTCGGTTCCGGATTCTGCTCCTCGCCTGAGTGAACGTGAGAGTATCGAGTATGTACACCACGGCCATTGCGACTCGAAGCATGCCAACTTACAACATCTTGAAAACGACTCCTGAAAAATAACGCCTACGATGCTTTAATTCATCTGTATCAAAAAGTATTGGTACAATCAAGCAAAGCAACATAAGTAGCAAAGTCGATTTAAAATTGTTTAAAACGAACGTCTTTAGTGATCCTAAAATCCGGTTTTGTATATAAAGTGTCCGTATCGCTTTTCCACCATTCTACTACAAGGGACACTATTTAAGTATTAAAAATAGAAAGAATAAACAAATGAATTTGATGAAACTTACGTTTATTGTTTTTCAAAATAATCGCCTTTAAGATCTATACACTTTTGCATGCGATTGAATCACCCTTCAAAGCACTTTGTCCAGTCAGACGATGGTAGCTCTAAAACATGCGTTTTGAAAGCCTCAACCGCTTCTTCGGGCGATAAAAATCGTTGTCCACGCAGTTAGTCTTTAATTTCTGGAAACAAGAAGTAGTCATTAGGTGCCAAGTCGGGGCTATAAGGCGGATGACCCATCAAATCGATCTTTTGAGTGTCCAAATCCTCGTTTGTTGCATGTGATGCGTGTGATCTCGTTGTCATGATGCAAAATGATTCGTCGTTTTAGGTTGGTTTCTCTCAATTTACCGAAAACTTCAGGCAAACAATTGGTCGTATACCACGCTGAATTAACGGTCTTTGATTTTTGACAGCCACAGTCACATGACGATCTTCTTCAATTAGTTATCGCACAGCATCGATATTTTCTGGCACAACGACCGATTTTGGACGACCTTCTTTAACTTCGTTCGTGCGCGAACTACGTCTACGTTTGAACTCAGTGCGCCAGCAATATATAGTGGCTGTGGATGGCGCTTCATCGTCAAAAGTTGAATTCAGTTGATTGATGCATTGTTCCTGTGTTAGACCACGTCGAAAGTCATAATAAATCATAGCTCAAAAATTTTCGGTAGTTAATTCCATATTTTGGCTGAGATGAAATTTTAAACTCTGCAAAAAACACAAACAGTGCTTGCACGTCAAAATGTTTTGAGTACCTATAACCTTAAAAACGTCAAACTATACGATGGCAATTTCAGATTTCACCTGGCAATACCAGTGTTGCCAGTTCTCAATACATAAATAGTGTCCCTCGTGTATTGTTGTTTATGCTAAAGTTTTGACCTTTTCATTATTGTCCTACTTTTATTATTTGTCTTAGGTTTATAATTTTCTTAATAGTGTGTGTGGTGCACAAATATTTGATTTAAATTTTGCTTTCTCATAATCACTCTAAAGTCGTTCTTATTTATCCTTCTAGCGCAGTCTATTTATTATGTTCGTCAATCCGTTAAATTTTTAAATCACATTTTCTGTTATTACCCTTTTTTATTTTGTTAAATTTTGCGATTGTCTTGGCACTTTTTCTCACGAAACCCCATTTTATGCACCATTCTTCTAAATGAATTAATTTATTTTCCCACAGAAATTAATTCCGTCCGATTGGAAATCCTCAAATACAGTCAGCATTTTAGGTTATTTATGGTGTGTGTTTGTAAATAGATAATAATTGAGCGCACAATTGTAGCCTTTAAGCTTGCTTGATGGTTCTCCTTGGTAAAGTAAATTATAGCTTACCAACTAATTACATTTTACATTCCTTAATATTTTCCTTAAGAGTAGTTAACCCAACACCAGCTGCTTCTAACACAATTTTACTCAAATGGTTCAGGAAAATCAGGTCTTCACAAACGCGCTTCTGCTCTTTCGTATACTTGTAGAGGAGAGTCGGGTATTATGGAATAGTCGGGAAATATGGAATACTGAGGTTTCAGCTCTATTTAGTGCTCCTACCACTTAGGAATATTATGAACTACTTCAAAAGATTCCCATGGTGCCGCACTGTGAGAGCTGACCCCCTGTTGTTGCTGAACTGCTCGCTACAAAACGAAGTTTGTTTTGTGTTTCTCAAGAATATTTACAGGTAATCTTTCAAATATTTGAACTAACTACTGCAAATGCGACTTAAGCATTAAGACTAAGCAAACTGTACATTAAGAGAGTTGTAGTTTATTAATATGTGACTGGTTTTTCAGGGACACGTGTTTCATCAGTTTTTAGGCTATTTTTTCAAAACGGCGTGTCGGGTATTATGGAATACTAGGTATTTTATAATACCCAACGTAGAAGTATAGTATTCCATATTTCCAGACATAAAATATATTGAAGAAAGTTGGAATAGTAGCTTATCATTTAATTTTGTAATAACTATCAATTATAAACAGGAATTATAAAAAAAAATCAAAAATAACGTCAGGCCAAATTAAAAATTAAAGTTTAGTCTCATAAATTATAAACCCATTGAAGTGGAAATATAAAATAATTTTAATACTATACAGGCGTCTACAGACTAGACCTACAATTCATTAATTTTCTTATCATCATCATCAGCATTAGGTCTTCAGTCCTGAAACTACGCATTTCTCTGAAATTTGCACAGTCTGCATCCCTCACTATTTGATCTAGGTCTACATCTCATTTTTCCTATTACTGCTTGTAATTCTCAAAAATGCCTTTGAACGTATTCTGCCCTTCTATTTCTTCTATTTTTTTTCCATAGATACCCTTGTTCCTCCACTATTTCTATAACATATTTGTTATTCACCTTGTCTGTCCATGCTATCATCTTCATACATCTGAAGCACAACAATCCAAAAGGCTGCTACCGTTTTTCTGTCTCCTTTTCCTACTGCCCATATTTCATAGGCATACTGTGCTGTGCTCCACACATATGCTTTCAACTATGTTTCTTGTCTTTCATCATAGGCGCTGTTCCTTCTTGTTAGATGCAGTTCGGTTCTTTTCTATGGTTTTACAATTATATAACCTATTTCTCCGACATTCAGGGGTGGGGGGGCAGCTCCGTGGCGTAGTGGTATGTGTGTGACTACTTTGCCCAAGGTCCCGGGTTCGAATCCTGACACGGTTGAAAAATGTTAGGCGAACGTTTTTCACAAAAGAACACCCTCGTTCGATGAGAGGTAAAATGGAGGTCCCGTGCGTGAGTGTTGTTACGCACGTTTAAGATCCCTACCTTGCTTGGAACAGCCAGGGTTCGGCAAAATTCCAAATTTTTCAGGTAAAGAGAAGTCGCTTCCTGGCCAATGTAGTATCTTCGGGTGGAGCATTGGAAAGTCATATGTGAGGTTGTGAACCGGGCCTAACCAGCCTGTGGCTACCCGGTTCCCCCAATACTTGAACACTTGCCGATTTAATATTTTTTCCAATATATCTATTCGCACAGTCAACATTAATTGCAGATATTTCACAACCAACACCTGTAGTGGTTTATAATAACCATCAGATTTATTTGCGCTTATTTTTTCGTCATTAGACTTTCCGCCTCAAAACTGGCTAAACACGTACCTGCACTTATTTATATTCTGAGCTAGTCTACACAATTCCTTGAAATCCTCACACAGCCTATATACAACTCGATTCCCCTGCTATTGTTTTCTAATTATATATCCTATTTCATAGAGATTTAGCGGTTATGAAAGAGACAAGGTCTCGGGTTTGAATCCTGACACGGTCCGCTTGAAAAATGTTGGGCAAGCATTTTTCACAAAAATACTCCCTCGTTTGGATGAGAGGTGAAATGGAGGTCCCGTGTGTGTTGTCACGCACGTTAAAGATCCCTACCTTACTTGGAACAGCAAGGGTTCGGCAAAATTCAAAAATTTTCAGGTAAAAAAAATTCGCTTCCTGGCCAATGTAGTACCTTCGGATAGAGCATTAAAAAATCACATGGAGGCATGTGAAAGAGGTTAAGCATCCGGTGTTCTCCTGTTTCGCCTAAACCCAAACCGATCATCTCCTAGTATTTCTGTAGGTTTTCCATTCGTTTTTGTACAATTGTAGGTAAAATTTTTGACACGTGTGCTGTCAAACCTATCGTTCGAAAATTTTCACATCTATCCGCGCCTTTCTTTTTTGGTATAGCTACTATGATGTTACGTTTGACATCCTTGGGTATCTCGCCTATCTCTTACATACAGATTACAAGTTGGAAGAGACGTTCTGTTACTGCTTGTCCAGCGGCTTTTAGAGTTTCTGCTTGCAACTTTTCTGTACCCGGCGCCTTACCATTTTTCAGATCCTTTAATGATAATTCAAACTCATCTCAAAGTATAGGATATCCCGTTATTATTTTCAATGTTTGATATCTGTTCTAATGCTCTTAGTTCCTTTCCTGCGTATAAATTTCCTATATATTCATGCCATTTACCCGCTTTGTCTACATTTTCTATGACGTTTCCTACCGCGTCCTTTTTATTTTTGCTATACGGTTTTATATCCCTAAAATTGATTCTAATTAGTTTGTATGCTTCGTCTGCCTTTCCTATTTCCATCTTAGTTTGTAACTCTTTGCACTTTTCATCAATCCATTGTTCTTTAGCTTTCCTGCATTTGCAAATAATTTCCCATTTTATGGCTTTGTATCTCTGTTTTTCCGTTTTGTCTGATCTATTTTTGTATTTTCGTTTTTTTTCTATTACATTCAAGATATTTTTTGTTATCCATGGTTTTTATTTTCTTTTTGTGTATACCCCAGAATATCTCTGGCCGTCATTTCTAAGCTGGATTTAATGTTATTTCATTCTGTTTATACTTCCTTAGTATGAGATATATTCTCGATATCTTTCAGTAATTCATTTGAGATTCTTTCGAATCTTTCTAGAATATATTTATTTCTTAGTTTCTCAAAATCAAAGTACCTTATTCCGTTTCTTTTTTTTTAAATTTTTAAATTTAAGTGCGGCCTTCATAATTACAATATTGTGGTCATTCCTAAACCGTTGTCTAACAAGAATGTAATCTATTTGATATCTTCCTATATCTCCTGGCATCATCCACGTATATCGTTTTCTAGCATGGTGTTGAAATAATGTGTTTGTGATGATTAAATTGTTCTTGTCGCAAAATTCTACCAGCTTATTTCCCCTGTCGTGTCTGGTGTCTAAACCAAATAAACCTACTACCGCTCCTTCCCTAGCCTCACCTATCACTGTGTTAAAATCCCCCGTAATTGTTAAATTTTCATATTCTTTTACGTATCTTAATATGTGTCCGATATCTTTGTAGATCGCTTCTACCTCTTCGTCACTGTAGCTAGAGGTGGGCATGTATACTTGTATTATTACTGTGTTTACAGGTTTACATTCTAATCCAACCATGAGTACTCTTTTGTTCTTTTGTAAGTAATTTTCTAAAGTTAATGTTCGCGGTTTTCTTCTATCCTACAGTGAATGAGAAGATAATAAATATTTCTTATCAATTTCCATTACATTTTCTGGGTTTTTAGTGTTCCCGGCCGCTTCTTGGAATAAATGTTACATTAGTTTTTTTCGCATAACTCTCCCCACACCCAAATATCCTTCCTGTGCTCTTGTATGAAGTACCCTAAAGTCTCCACTCCAAAAATTTCCCGCGTCTGGCTACCGAACTTCGCTGATCCTTACTATGTTTAGTGGTAGCTTCACCTAATTTCTTCATTCTTCTAACATTCCACGCTCTGACTCGCAAAATGTTCCCGACTCTTAATCTCAACTTTCCGATCGCATCCTCCGAGATAGTCCCCTCCCGGAGACCCGAATGGGGGACTATTTTAACTCCGGAATCTTTTACCCCAGAGAATGCCATCATGTTTATTACAATTTAAGTATGCTGTGAACTTGGGAGGTAATGTAGTGGTTCCCGTTATCTTCCACGGCGCGGTAGTGTGTTTTAGACTGCCATACCGGCCCTATGGTCTCTGGCACTCTAAGTACCGAAAGAGCCGCTGCCGTTTTTTGGGGACCTGTCTTAGTCTGGTTCCTCACTAACGACCCTGATACTTTGGTTGGACTTGTAGTTTGGCTTTTTAGCTCATTAGAACACGCAAGCCATTTCATCTATTCTAGTAATCTACAACTTCGGCAAGGTGCAGGTCCATTCGAAATGAAATTTTCTTATATTTTATGTTCATTTTAAACTTAGTCCTTCCTTTTGTCAGCTATAAGAGTTTTAATTTATCTGTGTTTTCAAATATGCCTAAGAAGAAGGAAGATGAACAAAAGAAGCGAAAGCGTTAGTGTCTGAAGCAGCTAACTCTGACTATATAAGCTGTTCTGGAGAATATAATGGGGTACCTTAAGGCGTCTAAAGAATTCCATGCACCCAGAGCTCCTTTCTTCCCGCTTATCAACAGTAATGAGAAAAATGTTAAAGTAGCATCCTCAACTGCTGTAGGCCACAAGACAGTTTTTTCTAAAAGAATTGAAGATGAGTTACACAAATATATAGTTGAGACGGAGACAATGTTTTATGGCCTAACCAAAAAGGGATATATGCAGTGTTGCCTACCAACTTGCGGTTTGCAATAACATTCTCCATCCATTTAAGGTCGAAGCCACAGGCAAAGATTGGTTCCATGCTTTCATGAAAAGGAATTCAAAATTTTCAGTTTGTACACTCAAGGGTATATTCTTTGCCAAAGCCAGAGAATTTTAATAAAGACAAATTTGATAAATTTTTAACCTGATCGATGTTGTTTATTAAAAACAGAACTATCTTCCTAACAAGATATTTAACGTAGACGAAACAGGTTTTTCAATAGTTAAAAGTAAAATCCCTCGTGCATTAGGGAAGAGACAAATCGGGTCCCTTACATCATCTGAAAGAGATTCTTTTGTTACCATAGTTTCTTGTATGAACGCTGAAGGTGTCTTTGTACCACCAATTGTCATATTTCTACGTAAAAGCATGAACGAATAGCTCCTTAAAGGTGCTTCACCAGGAACCATGGTCTCTTGCCACCCGAGTGGTTGAATACAGACAAACATCTTCACCGAACGGTTTAGGCAATTTATTAATCTTGCAAAACCCGATTCACATGTCCTGCTTTTTTTTATGCACATTCAACTTACGAGCGCAACATTGACGTTTTTGACTTAGATAGAAAATATCGTGTTGCGATCATATGTCTGCCTCCCCACCCTTCACATAAAATCCAACAAAACCTTTATGGGCCATTAAAGTATCATTATAGTGGGAAAGTGACATCCTTTTTACGGCACAGTTCAAAGCCTTTGAGTGATTTCGATATGATAGAGCTATTTGGCAGGCCCTACCTCGAAGTACAACATGGGGACATTAAGTTAATGGCTTCAAAGCAACTGGCATTTATCCTGCCAATAGAAATATTTTTAGCATTGAAAATTTCATCGCTTCTACGCTCACAGTTCCTAGGCCTGAAACTAGACCTATTGGATCAACACCTGTCTCAATTACAAGTCCATCAATCCTGTGTAACTCACCTCAACCGTGTTCATCTAAAACTCCTGATGTGATTGTTCCTGACAAGTCGAAACAACAAATCCTGTCCTACCTATAGAGATTTAACCCCCACCTCTAAAAAAAGCAGAAATCAAATAGTGGCAGGAAAGCTGGATCCTCCTCTATAATAGCATGGTCTCCATATAAAAAAGAATTAGAGGCCTAATTAGAAGAAAAGCAGAAGAAGAAGAAGGTTAAAATAATAAACTTTGATCTATCTTCTAAACCCCGGCCTTATGCGTTTAGACGTACTAGAGGTAACTTCAGCGACGATGAATCTTTCGATTCTGATGTGTCATCTGTAATGGACTATATGCCATCGGAAATAGAACCAGACAACAAAAATACTAAATGCATTTTCTGTGAGGGAAAATTCAAAATTCAAGATTCGAGAGGAAAGATTTGGATTAAATGTTTAAGATGCTCTTTGTGGGCTCATGTTGTTTGTACGGAGTGGAAAAGGCAGACTGCGTGTGTGATTTCTGTCAATAGACGTGAACTAGATGTGTTGCTCATAATATTAAAGTTCTTGTTTTTCAAATTGCAAATAAATAGGTTTCATATATTCTAGTTGGCTTTTCCATTATATAAACCTCGTACATTGCCCGATTATTTCATATTACCCTCTATTTGTAGTCTTTTTTTTTAAAGAAATTTGTTATAAACAAGAAAACTAATAATCGTTTTTAAACACGTTAAAGTTAACTATTGTTGATTATGGTGTGTGTTCATACTGATTTTGGGAGTAAATTATATATACAAAAATGTAAATGGTATTCAATAATACCCGACTCTCTAAAATTATATTTAATCTCACGACCTTACAATACAACATTATATTCAGGAAATATGTTTAAAAGCGTTTACTTCGTCGTAGGTTTTTAGTCTTGAACTGGGTTGGATGCGTACTTCCGCTGTTTCATATTCTCAAATTTCCACAGCCTAAATCTTTTACTATCTCTGTGCAATAGTCTCTCTCCATCTCTACCTCTACCTCTCTTTTTCCCTTTTGTCCTTCTAATATATCCCGCACAACTCCCTCATGCCTTAGAATGTGTCCTCTTTACTGTTTCAACGACTTTCTCTCTCGCCCGACCATTTCTAGTATATCTTTATTTTAAACTTTGACTCTCCATGATATCTTCTATCATACGTCTCTAGCATTTCAATTTTGAGGCTTCCTTCTTTTTTCTGTTCGCTTCTCTTACTGTCAACGTTTCACAGCCCTACATTGCTGTGTTCCACATATTTACTTTCAGTAATCATTTTCTGGTTTCTATGCTAGTTGTCTTTGATTATAGTACTTGTTTTTCTTGTTGTGCAGGATGGCCTTGTGCTTATCTTTGACTTACATCTCTTGCACCTTTACCATCTTGCGTTACTAGGCAGAAATCCTTAGCCTCTTGTGAATTCTCTATGTTCGGGGATATTGAAACGGTTGGTTTTGTAGTTTCTACATTTCCCATTATTCATAATAATTTGCTTTATTTCCGTGCTTAGATCTTTATGGTCTGTAATACTGTTTATGTTGGTCAAATTGATAACTTCAATTTGGAGGTTGTTGATAAGAACCTGTTGATGAAGCCATTGTTCTTCTTTCAACGAACACCGCTTTCAACAAGCAGTCTTTTAATGCATCCATCTTAATCTCGCCTTATTGAATGTATTAAATAATATATTTGTGGAGTAGATTTTGGTATTTCATTGATTTATACGTTTATTTTTTACTCACAATACCGCCTTGCAGATATTTCCAGCTTTTACTTATATTAGGTGAACCACGTTTTTTTTTGTTTTGTGTTTTCTGATATTAATTGTTTATCTTTCAGAATCTTGTATTGTACGAATATGAAAGTTGCTCTTTGTTAGCTATTAATTAATTGAAACCCACTTCTGTGGTAAAGTATATCTTCCAGAAATTTCAGCATTAATACTATTTATTTCAGGGTTTTAATCTTGGTATTACGCCTGGTCTTAATCCTGGTTTGAATCTTGTACTATTCAGTCTAATGTTTAGATTCAGTTTCATGTTTAAGTGATCCAGAAACAGATCCTAATACCAGCTCTTGTGTGCTCCTTGTGAGTCCACTTCAATGCTGTACTAATCATTCGTTTGGATTCCTGTTTAAATTCAAGATTAAATATTACTTCATTCAGTAGTTTAGGTACTGACGAATCGTTGGAAACGGAAAGCATTGATTTGTGATCTAGACTCCAGGTTAAATACTTAGAAGTTACCTTTTTGCTGTATTTGCTGTGTGTTGCGTTACGCAAGTATTGGCGTAATTATTGTTTACTCTCAATTGAATCCGTGTAATTAGCAGTATGCTGGTTATATTATTGTGCTATCATTGGTAAACTATATTGAGCTCTTAACATATTGCCATCAGCTGTTCGTGTGTTTACTCATGTTACAGGTCAGCACTGGAGCAGAGCGACCCACTAGGTACTGATTGCATCATCCAGGTATGCTTAATTTATGCCGCTCCCTGGTGAGTAATCATTTACATTAATTAATATTTATTGCTTACTTGTAGGTGAAAAACCATTTGCGTGTATTATTGTAAGGCTTTTCTCCTCTGTGTTTTTGAAATTTACTTACTAGCGAGAAACATTTTGCGGCTAGTTTAATGTCAGTTTGTACTCGTCAACAGGCGAAAGACACTTTAAATTCATTGCTTTTAGTGGGATACCGGTTTATATTATCCTTTACGTGTATTATTAGTTTATATTTGCATTGCCATTGTGGTGTGTATTTAATTCCAGATAATTTGCTTGTGTTTGTAATTCAATTATTTTAAAATATAATCATACAATTGTAGTAACTACCGTTGTTATAGTTATTTTGCTCTTTAGGTGTGATATTATCTGAAACCATTGCGACTTGGAGTTTTGTAGTTCTTTCGGCATTTTAATCAAGTCTCTGGCGCTTTTTATACTATTTTTACCTGTAGATCTGTTCGGGTACTTGACAACCTACTTGCAGGAATCAAGATCCACCCCTGCATAAAAATTTTTATTAGCCGAGATGCAATAAGTCACCATCTACCCTAAAGATCCCACCTTTGTAAGCTTTCATCAGAATTACCGTGACGATATTCAAGCGTTCTGAGGTTACAGCAATTGTACTGTAAGCCAGGCTACTCCCGTATGCAAAATTTACAAAAACCCTATTCAATATAGGCTTTGTGTCACTTGAAAAACAACAGTTCATGTGATTGCTAACAGGAAATTAACAATACTTATTGATTCATTAAAGACAAAGCATTCAACTAATTTTGCACTACTTACTTTAAAGGCTTCTCGAAATTTGTTCGACATGATATTGTACAATAATGGATTAATCGTAGTTGATACGTAGTACAGCACACCACTGATGTACGTGACAACTTCGTACACTTTTAAAACTTTTCGGTACTCTTCTTGATTGGTTGGAATTGTATAATAAATTGCAACTAATCGTTGAGTGTGAAATGGCGCCCAACAGACGAAAAAGGCAACTACCACAGCAACTGGAACAAGAAAAACTGTTTGAAAAGGTCATACCTGTATAATACTACAGAGATATGTTTTAAGAATAATGTAAGTTATGAACTTTAAATAAAATGCGTAATAAGCATATACTATTAAACAACGCAATTATTGATTTAGGCTCATTAAAGATTCTTTCGCTTTATTTTAACACTCATCAAACCTTTTTTAATATTTATTCCTTTATGTGCAAGTTCGTGTTAATTTTACGTTTATATTAAGCGCCCTTTTCAACATTTACGAGACTTCCTGTTAGATAGTGTGGAATAGGTTGTAGACGATTGCCCTACCGTAGCATGTCAATGATAATTGACTCTTTTTAGCTTTTCGACAGCAACACAAACACATACCTGAAATGGTGAGTTAGTTACAATGAGTGTTACAAAAGACCTCCACCTAATCCATTTTTTAGTTTACCTTTTTTCTTATCACAGCCTGGATCTTCCACAGGGAGCGTGCAGCGCATTAGATATGAATCGCTCGCTGAGGGTTTCTTAAAGAAGCTCTTAGTATTATAATCGTATTTTGCTTAGGATATGATGCTAATTATTAATTTTATTTTTAATGAATTTTAAATTAAAAATTGCCCAATGTGGCTTAATTCAGAACTGCTCGCATGACTGTCAAGTTGCAAGTTGGAGGCATAACGATTAACTTCCAAAATGAAACAAGCTTGTAACGCTTGCGCATTAATTACGCAAACATTTGTATATAGGATAAACATTATATTGAGTCTAATTAGTTTACTAAAATTTGTAAAATATATTTTGGGATAATTATGCTATGGAATATGCATGTAAATTATTTTACTGTTAAAAGTACTTTGGTTACCTTTTTGTGGTTTTGAAATAGTTAATGGACTTGCGTTCCGTTCAAATATGTATTCCATAAAAGAAAACTATGTTTTTGTGGTTTTAAAATTTTTGACCTGAACTTCCTTTAATAGAACTAAGAATTTATTGAAATTTTTTGCTTAATGAACACTACGATTCAGGAAGTCAGAAATATGCAGGGTAAATCAATATTTATTTTGTCCGTTTAAGGTTAATTTTCTCCTTTTTCACCCAGTCTCTATTTAACTTAACGCCAATGCATTACACATGTTCTACTTGTTAAGTTAATTTTGTGCAGTAATCGACCAGAGACGTATAGACACAGCCAGTGTAAATATTTTCTAAAAGAGGTTTAAGCTTTTTAAATCCTTAAAGTATGATTTACTATTAAATCATATATTGTTTTGTACGGGTGCACGCTTATTCCACTTTCACTTGTTTTTGATGCTCAATTGCTATTACTAAAATTGACCCATCTCTGGATGTTATTTCGAAATTATCAAGAGATAGTTTGGTTACAATTGTAATGAATGGATGTTTTTGAGTAGTCCTCTAGTTCATTTATGCAATTCCAATAGCAGCCTTCCAAGAAAAGAAGTACGACCATTTGTAAATAGAAATCCTCCACAAGCATGGGTTTTCAAGTTATAAGTCGTTTAATCCTACGGTCATATGCGTCTTAGTTTGAGAACAATCTACTATATAATGGTGATTTTGTTTGACACTTATATAACCAGTTGTCGTTTCCATAGATATAGTAAAATCCAATTACTCAAACAACTATATTGTAAATGTTCGTGTTACTTTAAATATATGCAGATAGGATAGAATAAATATTTTTGGATGGACAGAATGAAGATGGACATATCCAGAATAGTAAGGTTTTACGAACAATGTACATTACTTAGCGTGATATTTCAATTTTTTCCTTCGAAATATAATTTAAATTAGAGCACTCAATTTAATCAAGGCATTAAAGATGAATTTTTATAATTTGGTACACTTTATTGCAGTACCAAGATAACGCATAAGTCATTAAATACGATAAAGTCGCAACGATAAAAACTACGTAAACCGTATAAACATGAAAACTACTAAAATAAAAGATTCAATAAGATATACAATGTATTATTATTTAATAAAAGCGCTAGTTTATCTAATAAAGGAATATTAAATTTATGAGGCTAAAAATCATGATTAAAATAAAACCCGGCACCTCGTACAATAAACAAAACCGCAAAGTATACATTGATGAAATAAATTAATGCGCGATGAACGCAATAACCGCTTACATGCAGTCAAGTGTAGAAAACATTTCCTCGCGATCCGTGGACTTTGACAAGCGCGTGCGTCGGAATAAAAACAAGTTAAAAATTAGTAAGCAAAACATTTCAAGCTGTAACGTAGGCTTCCCTAAAGTGAAAATTAAACTTGTGCGCGAGCTTTGGTGTAGCTTCACTTACAAGTTCTGACTGGGAATGTTAGGCCTAGCGCGGGAACCTTAAAACTCGTATGTATCGGGTTCCAGCTCAAATAAGCGGGTGTTGGTTGTGTTAAAGGAACTGTTGTTAAAATTTAAACAATAAAAGACTGGTGTTTCTGGACATCCCTAAATTTCAACAAGTAAGTTAGAGACGAAACTATTTGCAAATAAACCTTTTTACATAATGTAGAAAAGTGTTAATGTCAAGTAAAAATTCAAACTATAGATAGAATCTGTTCATTCACAGGAATTTGGCATAATGCTAACACAATTTTTCTGTTGGATTATTAAAATAATGTTGGGCTCTAAAGTGCCTGGAACTACAGTTTATTTAGTTTTAAGTGTACTAGTGTAGGAAATTAATAAGAGAACATTTTTGAATGATTCATTAGTATGTGCATAATAATTTTTAAGGTAGTGTTACGCTTATCCTACTAAGATTAATAGTACCACACATATAGGTAGGGTAGAATACACGGTGGGATTCAGCGGATGCCTTAAAAATTGAGATAAACCTTGCACTTGGGCAGAGTGGAAGGGCCGCTTTGAAAGTAACGGAATCACAGGCTGTACTTTCGAGCTAACTTAATTTTTACGTCACGCGGGGTCATAAGAGAGGGCGTGGGATGAGACTACTAAAGCAAAAAGAGGGGAGGGGCGCCACTGCATCAAAGACTACATAAAAGATAAACCTAAATATTAAGACGCAGTAACCTTAGGTTAACTTCAAGGGCAATAAGTACATTAGTTAAATCTGACATATAAAAATACATATAAAAAATCAATAACATGTCACTGTTTGTGCCCCGTAAAATATATAAACCTATATTTAAGTAATAGTTCATATTGGAGCTATTCGTATAAACTTAGTTTCTTTTGAGGAATTTTCATGGGTTTTATACTTGATGTCTTTCATAAACATTAGTTAAATTAAAAAGAAATTTAGATTGTGCTTCAATGTCCTTCGATGATTCTCAAGTACACCATTTATTTTTTAACCTTTGGCAGTGAAAAGAAATATTGTCCAGCTTAAACTTATAATGAATACTTTAGGTTCCTTTTTTGAATCACAATGTATTTATGATAAGCAAAAAACGCTTTACTCAAATGTGACTCTGCCCAAAATGTATCAAAAATAATCTAAAATTAATCAAAATTAACGAATTTTCTCATTCACATATCTGGCAATTGTAGCACATACAATATAGTACCAAGTGTACATGTTATTTGTTTCAAAAATTGTACATAAACATAATCTCAAAACAAGTATGTTACTTTTGTAATTATAGCATTGAACTATCAATAAGACAAAAATACAACCATTGTTACCTGTATTACTGCACTAACTTCTAGTTCGTTTCAGTATAATTCTTAATATCTTGATTTTAAAAACGAGAGCTTATTTAAATACCCAATATATATAGAAGAAGTTTCTTTTAAATATTTATACGGAACATAGAAACAATAACCTCCAATTCAATCTACTAATAACAAGCTGAAACCTTGCAAATTTTCTTATAAAATATACACATAGACTAAATACGCGAAGGTGCTTACCTTATTGAATTCAGTACCGCTTTCAGATACATAAATTATCTTGGTATTTTCATCAAGACAATGTACTGCGCAACCTCGCACAATGCACAAACAACAACGGCTGCTGACCCAATCAGTAAATGTTGCACTGCAAAAGGGCGTCCTACTGATGAACGAACTGGTTCGCTCTTAATTATAAGTACCTATTCCATTACAAATTCAATAGAAATTTATTTCCTGCATTTCAAAATTCCGTCTACATAAATTAATTACTTACTTGATACCCAAACTAATTCATCGTGCACTCCGTGGAACTATCTGCAAAAATTCAAAGCCGCCTACCACACGTTAACCAGCAATAATTAAGAATTTCACTACCTCCAATTATTCTGGACGTTGTGCATGACCAGCACCTAAAACATACAAGAATATGACTCCAGGCACAACCTCTTGAAGCCCTTTAAAGCTATCACCATATAACTAGCATAAGAAAGAATCGTACATCTGCATGAAACTAGGTATCACAATCTAATTCGAGTACGTGTTATCTATTACATGAAGAGAATTGCATCAACTTAGGGGCGCAATAACCTTGACTACTATCTAATCCAACTACTAACGGCGATTCTCAACGTAACGTATAAAAAATTTAGAGGTAAATTTGAATTGATGATAATTTATTTCCTCAAACAATTATTTGGGTACTTGTGATTGGTTTATGAACGATAATGGAATATTACACATAATGTATACACATGAATCTTGCTTAAAAATAGCATTGGAAAACAGAAATGCTACTGTAGGTTTTATATGTGGGGTAGTGCCAATTAAAAAGTGAACAACTTCATATTTTTAAGGGATTGAAGAATACAGATATGAAAAGCGGTATTTACCAACGATTTGATTTACTATTTAGTTGACATTTACAGAAATCAAAATCGGAATAAACTACCAATATTTATAAGGCTTGGAAAATTGGTTTGATAATAGTCATAGAGGTCCTTCTTTTAAGCTTTCCTTTTTTTGGAATACCTGGCCAGTTTAATGTCAACAGAGGTTAAGCGTGGATTGAATTTTATTTGGACTTATTTATGAATTAGGTAAAATTAGATAAATTTCCATTTCGAATGGACCTGCACCTTGCCGAAGTTCTAAATTACTAAAACAGGTGAAATGGGTTGCGTGTTCTAATGAGCTAAAAAGCCAAACTACAAGTCCAACCAAAGTAGTAGGGTCGTTAGTGAGGAACCAGACTAAGATAGGTCCCCGAAAGAGGGCAGCGGCTTTTTCGGTACTTAGATTGGCAGAGTCCATAGGGGTCGGTATGGCAGTCTAAGACACACTACCGCGATGTGGAAGGCATCGTGTAACATACTGTTTTAATAAGCTCTAATAGTTCTAGTATTCCTAAAAATAGTTAGTTTCTAGTTTAATTTTAGCATGCTAATTATTAGAATTGTAGCGGCTGCAGGATCACCCAAGTAGCTTCTCAGCGAAGTTCCCAGAAAGATCTAATCCAAGAGTTAATCAATTTTTCTAAAGGCACTTACTTTAAGGGCACTAAACATGTCAAATTAGTCCATATCTATGATTAGATGTCAATCATGCTTTAAGATCCTATTTATGTCAGGGTGGTCTGAAGCAATTTTTCAATTAGCTGAGCACTCAACTAAAATCAATTCTGAGAGCTACGGTTGTGGTTATCTTAGGCATTGACAGTTTTAATTAAAATTAAAGATTTACGACCGGCGCATCCTAAGCCGAGTAAGAGCGTCAAGAAAGGAGTTATTTTTCAATTAACCAAAATGTATATAAGGAGGCCAGCCGGTGGGAATCGGGGTTGTTTATTTCCAGACGCGTTAGAGGTTAAAGCTAACGGTTACTAGTGATGTGTTTATTTCTCTGCAGTCAAGTGCGGCCGTTATGTTTTAAGTTATTTATTTCTCTGAGTAAGTAATTAGTATATGTGATATTACTATGAACTCAAGGCTGTGTTATGCAGCATAAGTCAGTTATTTGTTTAAAACAGTATTTGTCGACTTCCATAAAATACAATTCCGGGTGAATGCCCAGTTCAAGTAAATTGATCCGTTTTATTATTGCTTTGGAGACCGCATCGTTTTAGAAGGGTCTTCTATTATATTGTGTTTCGACGGTGTCAGAGGTCGTTAATCACTAATCCACGAGACTACCTGAGAATGCAAAGCTCAGGCCCGAAGTCAAGTTACGGTACTATTTGACCCTTGAGAAGGTCGTATTTTTCATGGTGTAGATGACCCCGTGGTTAAAAAGGGTCGTCGCACTATGCAAGTTAATTAGAATAGGGTAGCATTAATAAATTTTTGTTATTGGGGTGTGTACACCTAGAACTGTATCTATTCAAAATATGTTTGTTAGTTAAGTTTAGTTAAGTTGTGTTTGTGCTAGCCGGAGACTATAAGTGACTTATTTTCTGTTCTGCCATTTTGGTTCATCGCCCACGAACAAAGTGCGACGAGAGCTATTACCGCGATTGGTCCATGGGCCGTTTAATTCCCATGGTGGCGCCCTTTGTACATAAGGTTATTTACTTTATATTTTGTTATGCATATGTAATTAGTTGAAGTTTTAGTTAGTAGCTCGTTCAATAAAACATTCGAATTTTCGTCTCAGTGTGTTTGTTTAATGAACCCCCCCTTCACCGACTGCTGCAGCTTGCGAGGCAACGTCCCGAAACGTGAGGGTACGATGGTGTTAGAGGTCCTGTTATTTATTATTTATTGTTAATTGGATACCCTCATGCGGTAGGTAAATATTAAAATCACACTGGCGCATTAACGTGGTTAAAATTGTAATTATGGTAAACAACACACGGACGAATTTTTAGATTGTTTTGTTTTTATTTAGTGTTAGGCAGAATTACAGTTTAATATTAGTGATTTAGGAACAAGTTTCGTTATTGTTGGCTTTTACCTTTTATTTAGTCATGTATGTGGTAGAAGCTTTAAGAAGCGATGAGCTTAGTTATGAACTTTTAATTAGGAACGTTGAACCAACAAAGTTAAGTGTGTTAGAAAAGCGAAAATTATTGCGTAGAAAACTCATTGTTGAGAAAGTCGACAGTAATGTTTTTTCTAAGTATGAGAAAATTGAAATCGTTCAAAAGGACGAAATTGAATTATTAAAACTTAAGATTTTTGAATTAGAAAACTGTTTAAATTCTTTTACCATTCTTCCTAAAAGGACAGAATATATTAAACTTAACACGAGATTAATGCATGTAACACAGAGACTAAATTATGTCAATTTCGATATTGAATTTTTAGAAGTACACAAAGAACTGCATTCCAAATGCATTAGAGCTTTTGAGATTTTAGAACAGGTAAACGGGGAAAATGAGATTAACGATAACCCTCTTTATTGTTCGGCTAGCGGTAATAAAAATCCTACAATAACACCAACAGCAGAGGGTTCATGCCCTGGAGCATCAGCGGTTTCTTCCATTAATACCCCATCGGTCTCGATTTCTAGTAATGATTTAGGTACGCTAATTAAGTCCTTGAATAAAACAACGACATCAGTCCCGATCCACAAGTGGGGATTACAATTTTCGGGTGAATCTGATTCTATATCGGTTTTAGATTTTATTCAACGCGTCAAAGAACTGCAAGTTGCAAGAAAAGTTTCGTCAGATGACCTTTTCGAAGGGGCTATTGATCTTTTCACCAGTTCAGCACTGGATTGGTATAGAGCAACGCGGTGTACAGTAAATTCATGGGAACAATTAATTTTAAATTGAAACAAGATTTTCTTTCAGCCGATTATGCAGAGAATCTTTTAATGTTAATTAAATCCAGACGGCAAGGCGCCGATGAATCACCTACCATTTATATTTCAAAGATGGTAAATTTATTTTCTCAATTAGAAGAGTCCATTTCAATCAGGGAACAAATAAAAATTATTAAAAGAAATTTACAGACTTTTTATGCCACGCAACTGGCGTTAATTGAAGTGACTGACATTTCCCATTTGATTTCTCGTTGTAAGCTTTTAGAAGACATTAAGCCTACACATTTTATTAAACAGGAACATTCGGATTCTGCCAACGTACCAGTTATCTTAGAACGTCAAGTTCGACAGAGTTCATTTTCTAATAATAATTTACCACGGTCCGGCGTTTCGAATTATTTTAAAACACAGCAAAATTTTCGACTATTTGTTTCAACTGTAAAGACGAGGTCACTCGTTTCATACTTGTCCGGAGAAACGCGGAATATTTTGTTATTCTTGTGGGCAGTTGGAAGTTACGTCCACAAATTGTCCAAACTGCTCAAATAATTCAAAAACTAAGGACAGGAAAGCGCGTAGTCAGCCGTTGCTTTTCTTCGTTTAATAATATTGCTGCTGACAAAAGACGTGGTCGGATTGGTTAGTAAAAGTTAAGAATTTTTGTAAATCATCTAAGGTTTTCAAATTTTTATAAAGTAAAAGATGATACAAGACCTTATATTAATATCGAGATATTTAAGGAAACTTATACTGCACTGTTGGATTCCGGCGCGAATACCTCTATTTTAGGCAGACATGGTTTGTGTTTATTGGATAAATATAAGTTAGAATTAATTAAAATGTAAAAACGTCTATATTAACAACCGCGGATGGCACTGCACAATCAATTTTAGGTTCAATTAATTTGCCCTTGACTATAAACGGGGTTACTCGGTCTTTAAATGTTTTAGTTTCCGACTCAATAGAGTGTACCCTAACGTTAGGGATTGATTTTTGTCAATTATTTGAATTGAAAGTAGATTTTTCAAAAAATGAATTTTATGCTCATTCTGCGGAAACGAATAAATTAAATTTCATTAAAGTCATGGCCGATTTAAATGAAGACCAGAAATTTGAATTAAACAAGGTTATTTCTTTATTTCAATCCCTGGATCGTCCTACCTTAGGCCGAACCACTAAAATTTCACATCATATTACAACGGAAGACGTTGAACCAATTAAACAAAGGTATTACCCATTATCACCGGCGATGCTGGAACATGCTAATAAAGAAATTGATGCAATGCTTGAACAAGGCATTATTAGCCCAAGCAATAGCCCGTGGAACTCCCCATGCTATTAGTAAAGAAAAAGCAAAGGTGAATTTCGTGTATGTTTTGACGCTAAACGATTAAATTCAATTACAAAAAAGACGCGTATCCCATTCCGTTTGTAAATGACATTCTTGATAGATTACGCAATGCGAAATATCTCAGTTCAATCGATTTAAAAAAAGCTTTCTGCCAATTGCCCTTGAGTGACGAAAGCAAGGAAAAACAGCCTTTACTGTCCCAAGGCGCGGATTATTTCAATATAATGTAATGCCGATGGGTTTGGCCAATGCTCCAGGCACATTACAGAGGCTCATGGACTCTATTTTTGATTTTTCATTATCCCAATCAGTATTTGTTTATTTAGATGATATAATTATTATTTCAAGCACATTTAAGGAGCATATTAGAATTTTGAACGAAGTGTATGAGAAGTTGAAAGGCGCTAATTTAACAATTAACAGTTCAAAATGTGAGTTTTGTAAACCAGAGTTACAATATCTGGGATATATTGTGAATAAAGATGGTCTCCGAACTGACCCAGCAAAATTGACGCAATTGTAAATTTTCCTCAACCCAAGACAGCCACTGAAATAAAACGTTTCACCGGTATGTGTTCTTGGTATAGGCGTTTTGTTTTGGATTTTGCCACAATTATAGCACCTATTAATGATTTACTAAAGGAAAGAGAAAATCGCAAGCGATTAAATGGACGGACGAGGCTCTTATTTCGTTTGAAAAATTAAAGATGTTCTTACAAAGGCTCCTATTTTAAGGAGTCCTGACTTTTCGAAAGTTTTTTCTTTACAATGTGACGCCTCAAATTACGGCGTAGGTTGTGTTTTAACTCAGGGAGAAGGAGACGAAGAACATGTAATTGCTTATGCTTCTCGCAGTTTAAATTCAGCAGAGAAAAATTATTCAGTCACAGAACGGGAACTTTTGGCGGTGTGTTTTGCTATTCAAAAATTCCGACCATATATTGAAGGAACTCATTTTAAGGTCATTACGGACCATCATTCTTTAATTTGGCTCCACAACTTAAAAGATCCTGCGGGACGTTTAGCTAGATGGAGTGTGAAACTCCAACAATTTGATTTCGAAGTTATCCACAGGAAGGGTAAATTTAATGTGGTACCAGATACATTATCCCGAGCTCCTAGTGGAGCCTATGCTATTAATTCTTTAAATTTTTCTTTACACAAGGTCGAGGATTGGTACAAAAACATGTTAAATAATATTAAGGAAAAGCCAGATCTATATCCCGATTGGAGAGTAGAAGATGATAAAATGTATAAGTTTATTCCGAATAATTTGAATATCAAAGCCAATTTAATTGAGTGGAAGTTAGTAGTGCCGAAATCATGCCGTTCACAAATTTTAAAAGAATGCCATGATGATCCAGTTTCGGCCCATTTGGGTGTATTTAAAACATATACAAAAATCAAAGAGCTCTATTACTGGCCTAAAATGCGGTCATATATTTCTAAATACATTAGTAAATGTGTTACGTGCTGCCAAAGCAAATCCAGCACGTTCAACCATTATGGTTTTATGGTCAAAGAGAAAAAAGTTTCATTTCCGTTTCAATGTTTGTCGATTGATTTAATGGGGCCCTTTCCGCGCTCGAAATTGGGGAATACTTACCTTTTAGTTGTTACTGACTGGTTTACAAAATTCACTTTATTGCATCCCATGCGCAGCGCTTCAACAAAACAAATTTGTAATTACCTGGAAAATTTTGTATTTTTGGTATATGGGGTACCTCAAATTTGTATGATAGATAATGGCCCCAATTTAAAAGTAATTTATTTTCCAATCTCATGACAAATTATAAAATACCTTCGGTTTGGTTTAACGCCAGCTACCATCCTCAAGTTAATTATGTAGAACGCGTTAACAAGGTAATTGGAGCTGCCATTCGCAGTTACATTCAAGATTCTCATAAGAATTGGGACGATAATATTCACAAAATTGCCCATGCGCTTCGTAATGCTGTTCATGAATCCACAAAATATTCCCCAACATTTTTAGCTTTTGGACGCACGGTTCCTCTGTCCGGGGAATTCTATAATAAATTAAAGGATTTAAATCCAGAGGATCTAGCAATTGATACTCGAGAACAATTGGTTCAAGACCTTAATGAATTATCGCCCATCTTTAAAGAAGTTCAGAAGAACATACATTTGGCGTATGAACGTAATACGCACTCGTACAATTTAAGGCGCAGACCATTAAATTTCAAAGTAGGGATTTAGTGTGGAAGCGCAATTTTATATTATCAGATGCTTCTAAACATTTCAATAAAAATTAGCCCCGAAGTTCCTAGAAGCAAAGGTGATGGAAGTTTTAGGTTCTACCACTTATAGACTATCTTCCATGGACGGAAAACCGCTAGGGTGTTCCACGTCCAAGACCTAAAACCTCACTAATATTTTATTTTTCCAATTTTTATTTTTCCTTCCGCCAATTTTCTGAAAAGACTCAGTTGTCTTAAACATAATTGCGGTTGGATGTGTTAATTTCTACATTAATTATTATTTTTTTTTCAATTTTCTTGAAATTCCTAAGAGCAATTTCAATTTTTCGAGGGGCTGTGTAACATACTGTTTTAATAAGCTCTAATAGTTCTAGTATTCCTAAAAATAGTTAGTTTCTAGTTTAATTTTAGCATGCTAATTATTAGAATTGTAGCGGCTGCAGGATCACCCAAGTAGCTTCTCAGCGAAGTTCCCAGAAAGATCTAATCCAAGAGTTAATCAATTTTTCTAAAGGCACTTACTTTAAGGGCACTAAACATGTCAAATTAGTCCATATCTATGATTAGATGTCAATCATGCTTTAGGATCCTATTTATGTCAGGGTGGTCTGAAGCAATTTTTCAATTAGCTGAGCACTCAACTAAAATCAATTCTGAGAGCTACGGTTGTGGTTATCTTAGGCATTGACAGTTTTAATTAAAATTAAAGATTTACGACCGGCGCATCCTAAGCCGAGTAAGAGCGTCAAGAAAGGGGTTATTTTCAATTAACCAAAATGTATATAAGGAGGCCAGCCGGTGGGAATCGGGGTTGTTTATTTCCAGACGCGTTAGAGGTTAAAGCTAACGGTTACTAGTGATGTGTTTATTTCTCTGCAGTCAAGTGCGGCCGTTATGTTTTAAGTTATTTATTTCTCTGAGTAAGTAATTAGTATATGTGATATTACTATGAACTCAAGGCTGTGTTATGCAGCATAAGTCAGTTATTTGTTTAAAACAGTATTTGTCGACTTCCATAAAATACAATTCCGGGTGAATGCCCAGTTCAAGTAAATTGATCCGTTTTATTATTGCTTTGGAGACCGCATCGTTTTAGAAGGGTCTTCTATTATATTGTGTTTCGACGGTGTCAGAGGTCGTTAATCACTAATCCACGAGACTACCTGAGAATGCAAAGCTCAGGCCCGAAGTCAAGTTACGGTACTATTTGACCCTTGAGAAGGTCGTATTTTTCATGATGTAGATGACCCCGTGGTTAAAAAGGGTCGTCGTACTATGCAAGTTAATTAGAATAGGGTAGCATTAATAAATTTTTGTTATTGGGGTGTGTACACCTAGAACTGTATCTATTCAAAATATGTTTGTTAGTTAAGTTTAGTTAAGTTGTGTTTGTGCTAGCCGGAGACTATAAGTGACTTATTTTCTGTTCTGCCATTTTGGTTCATCGCCCACGAACAAAGTGCGACGAGAGCTATTACCGCGATTGGTCCATGGGCCGTTTAATTCCCATGGTGGCGCCCTTTTGTACATAAGGTTATTTACTTTATATTTTGTTATGCATATGTAATTAGTTGAAGTTTTAGTTAGTAGCTCGTTCAATAAAACATTCGAATTTTCGTCTCAGTGTGTTTGTTTAATGAACCCCCCCTTCACCGACTGCTGCAGCTTGCGAGGCAACGTCCCGAAACGTGAGGGTACGATGGTGTTAGAGGTCCTGTTATTTATTATTTATTGTTAATTGGATACCCTCATGCGGTAGGTAAATATTAAAATTACAATCGGGAAACCACCACATTATCTCCCAAGTACACAGCGTACTTAAATTGTAACAAACATGCTGGCATTCTCTAGGGTAAAAGATTCCGGAGTTAAAATGGTCCCCCATTCGGATCTCCGGGAGGGGACTACTTCGGAGGATGTGATTGGAAAATTAAAAATAAGAGTCGGGAACATTCTGGGAGTCGGAGCGTGGAATGTTGAAAGTATGAAGCAAGTAGGTAAGCTAGAGAACCTAAAAATCGAAATGAAACGGTTATCACTAGACATAGTAGGAATCAGCGAAGTTCGGTGGCCAGAGGCGGTGGATTTTTGGAGTGGAGACTTCAGGGTAATTCATACAGGAGCAGAGGAAGGAAATTTGGGTGTGGGGATAGTTATGCGGAAAAAGATAGGATACTGTGTAGAAAATTACTTACAAAAGAACGAAAGAGTACTCATGGTTAGATTAGAATCTATACCGGTAAACACAGTAATAATACAAGTATACATGCCCACCTCTAGCTACAGAGACGAAGAGGTAGAAGAAATCTACAAAGATATCAAAGACATATTAAGATACGTAAAAAAACATAAAAATTTAATAATTACGGGAGATTTTAATGCCGTGGTAGGTGAGGGTAGGGAAGGAGTGGTAGTAGGTTTATTTGGTTTAGGCACGAGAAACGACAGAGGAACTAGGCTGGTAGAATTTTGCGACAAGAACAATTTAATCATCACAAACACATTATTTCAACATCATGCTAGAAGACGATATACGTGGAAGATGTCAGGAGATATAGGAAGATATCAAATAAATTACATTCTTGTTAGACAACGGTTTAGGAATCAAGTAAAAGACTGTAGAAGCTACCCAGAAGCAGATATAAATACTGACCACAGCATCATAATTATGAAGGCCGCACTTAAATTTAAGAATGTAAAAAAAAGAAACGGAAAAAGGCACTTGGACTTAGAGAAACTAAAAGATAAAGATATTCATGAAAGATTCGAAAAAAAGTCAAATGAATTGCTCAAAGATATCGGGAAAATATCTGATACTAAGGAAGTAGAAACAGAATGGAATAACATTAAATCCAGCCTAACATGGCGGCCAGAGATATTTTGGGGTATACACAAAATGAAAATAAGAAACCATGAATAACATAGGAAATCCTGAATTTAATAGTAGAAAGACGAAAATACAAAAATAAATCAAACGAAACAGGAAAACAGAGATACAAAGCCATAAAATGGGAAATTATTCAAAAATGCATGAAAGCTAAAGAACAATAGATTAATGAAAAGTGCAAAGAGGTACAAACGAAGATGGAAATAAAAAAAGACAGACGAAGCTTACAAATTAATTAGAATGAATTTTAGGGATATAAAACCGTATAGCAAAAATATAAGGGACGCACAAGGAAACGTCTGCACAGAAAATTTAGAGAGAGTGGGTAGATGGCAAGAATATATAGGGAATTTATTTGCCTGAGAGGAACTAACTGCATTAGAACAGGAATCAAACATTGAAAATGATGACTTGGGATATCCTATACCTAGAGATGAGTTTGAATTACCATTAAAGAGTCTGAAAAACAGTAAGGCGCCGGGTATAGATAAGGTGCAAGCAGAAACTGTAAAAGCCGCTGGACAAGCAGTAACAGAACGTCTCTTCCAACTTGCAAGCAATATGTATGAGACAGGCGAGATATTCAAAGATTTCAAACGTAGCATCATAGTAACTATACCAAAAAAGAAAGACGCGGATAATGTGAAAATTTTCGAACAATAAGTGTGGCAGCACACGTGTCAAAAATATTAACTAGAATTGTGCAAAGACGAATGGAAAAACGGGCTGAAGAAATACTAAGAAAAGACCAATTTGGGTTTAGGCGGTGAACACGGGGGGCTATTTTAGCTCTGAGAGTACTAATGGAGAAAACAATAGAAAAAGGGGAAAGCGTGTATATAGGGTTTGTAGATCTGGAAAAAGCATTCGACCATGAAAAATGAAAAAAATGTTTGAAATACTCAAAAAGATTGGAATGAGTTATAGGGATAGACGAATAGTACATAGCTTATACAAGGAGCAAACAGCAGTAATAGAATTAGAGCAGGAACGTAAAGAAGTAAACATTAGGAAAGGGGTGAGACAGGAATGTGCCATATCCCCATTGATTTTTAACTTGTACATAGAAAAGGCAATGAATACTGCCAAATGCAGGAAGACAATTGGAATTACTATGCAGGGACAAAAATCGATATGCTTAGATTTGCAGATGATATAGCGGTATTAGCGTCTAGCAGGGAAGAGTTAGAAGCTGCTCTTAATGAAATGGAAACGGTTCTAACAGAGAGATACGGTATGAAAATTAACAAAGCTAAAACTAAAGTTCTAGTATGCAAAGGTGGGGAAAATAAATCAAAAACAAGAATACAAGTATGTAACACGAACTTACAAGAGGTTAAGGATTTCTGCTACCTAGGAAGCCAAATAACGCAAGATGGGAAAAGCACAAAAGATATAAAACAAAGATTAGCACAAGGTCCTGCTACATTTAACAAGAAAAAGCAACTACTGTGCTCAAAGACCACAAACATATAAACAAGGAAAAGATTGCTTAAAACATATGTGTGGAGCACAGCACTGTACAGCTGTGAAGCCTGGTCAGTAGGAGAAGTGGACAAGAAAAAGGTAGAAGTCTTTGAAATGTGGCGCTTCAGACGTATGATGAAGATATCATGGACAGACAGGGTTAAGAACGAAGAGGTACTAAAAATAGTAGGGGAAGAAAGAAATATGTGGAAAACGGTAATAAAGAGGAGAGATAGGATGATAGGTCACATACTACGGCATGAGGGAATAGTGCGGAATATATTAGAAGCAGAGATAGGAAAAAAGAGAAGAAGGGGCAGATCTAGGTTAGACTACTGCACACAGATAGTAAAAGATGCAGGCTGTAGAGGTTTCAGGCAGATGTGTAGGCTAGCCCAGAATAGAAATCAATGGAGGTACGCATCCAACCAATCCCAAGATGAATAAACTAATGACGAAAAATAACTGTACTTAAACATGATGATTATTATAAGAAACTACAAGAATTGGTTGGGCAATATTCTCGAATAATGTTAAGTGTGTGAAAAAATGTGAAATGTGTGAAATGATGATTAGTATAAACAACTAGTTGTTGGTTGCGAAATATCTGCAACTAATGATGACTGTGCGAAAAGACATATTGGAAAATATATTAAATCGGTAAATGGTTAAGTGTTGGGGGAACTTGGCAGCCACAGGCTGCTTACCTCCCTTCACAACTACTGAAGGTCAGAGAAATAGGGTATATAAAACAATAGAAGGTGACCGAACTGGATCTAACAAGAGAGAACAGCGCCTATGAGGAAAGACAACAAACATAGAACAAGAAGAAAATTGTTGAAAGCATATGTGTGGGCACAGCACAGTATGCCTATGAAATACGGGCAGTCTTAAACGCAGACAGAAGAACGGTAGCAGCCTTTTGAAATGCTGTGCGTCAGATGTATGAAGACGATTGCATGGACAGACAAAGATAATAACAAATAGGTTATAGAAGAGTAGGGGAACAAGGATATCTGGGGGAAAAGATAAGATAAATAGAAGAGCAAAATACGTTCTAAGGCATTTTTGGGGAATAGTATGGAATATATTACAAGCAGAGATTGGAAAAAAGAGGTAAATGTAGACCCAGATCAGATAGTTATAGATGCATACTGTGCACTTTTCAGGGAAATCTGTAGGTTAGTTCAGAATAGGAAACAATGATGGTGCGCGTCTAACCAGTTCCAGGACTGAAGACCTAATGATGATGAGATAAATTTGTGACAATATATCCAACCCCCTTAGCGATGGAGCCGAATAGTTGCGAGAGGCACTTTACTTTAAAAATTGTGTTGGTTTGACAAAAATGTAATAATTGTTTTTGAATTATTTAAAAGAAAAGTAAAGTATGATGTGACGAGATTTAGGAAAGCAACAGCAAATGAGATCCATCTGAAATAACTGTTTTTCAAGTAGATAGAATATCGAAGGAATTGCTGAGACCAGACGGTTTGGCCCTCCTTAATTATGACAACAAAACAAACCTTTCTAGGTAAGTGGTTAGTGTAACGTAGTTTATTTGTATCTCAATTAGTTCAAATGTTTATTTTATCATTTTTCCCCTTAAAACCCACTCCCACGCCCCTGTAGTTAGCCGATGCATCTTTAAAATTGTTATGCCTTCTAGGAAAAAATCTAAATTGGTAACATATGTTCACTTTACCCGTTACAGAACCTCAAAATTGTATTTATTTTTAAAGTATTTCCCTTACTTTATGATAGCTCTATATATTAAAATTTCGCAATCTCACCGTCAAATTTAAAGCAAAATTAACGTGATCGATTTTTTTTCTAAAGCCTTATGAAAAGTAAGCACAACTTTATTCTTTGTAAAAAGTAGCGTCTCTAAATTTAATCAATTCAGAGCATGATATTCTCTGCATAATGAGATGTTCAAAGATTCCAAAAAAAAAGGTTTTTTAATAATAAACTGCAGAGTTTTCAATTTGATTTTCTTTGATTAAGTAGGAAGGTAAATCATATTATTCAATATACATAATGACATAAATTTTCAAAGCTTTTTGCTTCTATTCTGAATCGAGGATAGCATTGGTATTAAAATCTCTGGCTAAGTTAAAATTTGAGCAGAATAATTATAAATTCTATGAAATAAATTGTAACATGTCAATTCACTGTTCTCTTGCCATGTTACATTGTGGTCCCATTTCCTTCAATATAAAAGCATTATTCGTCTTAATTTTATACTAATACTGTTTACAATCACAAGTTAGTTTTGATTTGTGTAACATTTCCCTTTAGTATTATTAAATAATACACTATATACATCGATCTTTGGTTTTAATTTAATATTCTTTCTTTTGTATAAATAATATAGATAATTAAGATCAGATGCAATTTTCCAATTGATTAACCTTTGAATTATGTTCATAAATACACAACTGGTGTATATATGTATCTGTCATTTAGGATAGTTTTCTTGTTTTGTCCCTCTCTCAAAATGTGTGGTTATCTTTAAACCAGAACAAATTTTCGTTTGTCTTCATATCTAGCGGTCTTTTGAGCACATGCCGTCTTCCGATAAAGATGTTCTTTCTAATGCCATGATGTCGTACCTGGTATGTAAAAAGTGTCTTTTCTTTTATTCTTCCTAAAATACATAAATATCGTTTTAGAATACGAGCAAAATGCTTATGAAGAAAGCCTACCTGAATAACCCGTTCAAAATATTAATGAATGCCAAGCTGATTATAGATAAATTTGTAGACTGTTCCTCGTGGCGTATTGCAATATTTTGTTTTTGTAACACGTTTATTTTCTAGCATGTTCTAGCATGTTCCTTAGGCGAAGTATATAATTATCTGTGCTAGGTTATCTAAGTCTATGCATTAATTTTACTACCTACAAATATTATCTTTTTTCGTACAAGAATGTTATGTTTACGTTTCATGTACCTTCTAAAATAAATTAAATGTCCGTTGATGAAACTTATGGCTGTGTAACAAGCAAGGATTGGCTCTTACAAATTAGAAGTTTGAGTCTAACAACCAAAATAATTTACGATGGTGTTCGTCTCAACAAACCGTAAGAAGAACCTATAGTTCTGAACAAGCCATAAGCTCAAAGCTTAAGTATACGTTTCTTTCATATATTTTGAATACAGGTGCGAGTTTATCTTATTTACTTTTGTGATGAAACAATGTGCATGTATTACATTTTAAATCTCAATTATCTAGAAAAATAATGCGTGTAAAATATAGTCATAACTTTATTTACCGACTGCCTTAACTAATCAATCTTAGCTTTGCTTTCCTCTATAACCTTATGGTTTGTAAACAGAAAAGCTTTTATAAAACTTTTTTTGTGGATTTTGAGGTTATGTTTCATTTAAATGTTCAATTCAAATTTTCTTAACTAAGATTAAACACAACAAAGTGTATTTATGATTTCCATTTAAGACAAAATTTTAAAATTATGAAAGTGTAGCTATATAAACTACATTCACTGATTTTGTCGTATGAAAATTTGGTTGTAAGAAAATAACTGTATATATCTAATTTTTTCATTAATGTTATTAACTAAACGTCAATATATAAGTTGTATTAAGGTATTTTCTTTTGTCATGTTTTAAATTTCATCCCTGTAACTTGTCTGGGTAAAATTTAACTTTGTTCTCTAAACCCCTGAGATATAGTCTTATGTAATCTACCGCAGCCACAAACGGTCGACGCTAGTCCCGCCAGAGTTTTATTTAGACTCTGTTGTACACCCATTCCTACCTGTAAAAAGGAAGGGTGCAAAATTAAGTTCGAGTTCTTAAGTGGTGTGCTTAATTAGCAGCAACAAGTTTTACAAGACTTGATGTTATTAACGTATTTAGTTAAAACTGATTCATGAATAGCAGCAATTGAAAAAATTTAATAAAGGCCATAGAAAATCGAACGAATATTGACACTGATCAAACTGGTATCGATATTGCATCGAAATTTGCTCCATTTAATATAACTTATAAAATTTTATTTAATGTGATTTAATATTTTTATGCACCAATTGTTTCATCAGGAATTTAAATGGATGTTGAATTATCCATTATTCCCCAGAAGAACGCCAACTTACCGATTTGAGATATAGATTGATATTATTTTGTAGAGAATATCACTGTTTTATGATTTTTCGCGCATTAAGGTATATGTATTGAATATGTATTTCTCGTCTTCCTACACGGTTTACTCAAATGGCGGTCTCAGGCAAAACGCAACAATAAATAATAATTATTAAAATATAAGAAATAATAAAGAATTGTCACAGTATTCGGTATATATTTGAAAGCAAAACAATTTATATTGATCTTAATTATATTAATATAAAGTAAAATATAAAATATTAAAATTTAACTTTTCTAGCCTTTTTGGTAGCAAAATCGTTAATAATTTCGGAAAAATTAAGAGTACGGGTAATGCTGTTTTCAATGGAAATTACAGATAGATTAACTAATCTATCTTGCGACATTGTGGAGCGCAAATATGTTTTAATCAATTTTAATTTTGAAAAGCTTTGCTCTGCACTAGCCACTGTCACAGGAGTGGTAAGCAAAATCAGTAATGCTATGTATACATTGGGCATAATATTCCCGAACTTGTTCGCGCACACGTAACGCAAAACTCTCAGAGCCGTTCCGCCATATCCTACTCGCTCGGGTACAGGAAATATTTTTGCCAAAGTTTTCAGTTCGTTTAAGAGACTGCTTCCGTCAATATCACTTTGCAGCCCATCAGAAAGCAAATGCTTTAGTTCTTTGCACTGTCGGAGTAAATCGGCATCACACGTATCTTTTACTGCTGCCATATCGTTCAAAAAGCCAAACTTTGCAGAAAAGTTCTATAATTGGTCGAATCTCTGCCATATCGACGTACAAGCTTGATCCATTAGTGCAACAAAAAACTTGACACGTAGTTTTCTTTGGGATCTTGTAATGTTTCATCTGATACCTCGTACGAAAATTGTATTTTCTTCTTCCTCTTTCGAATTAGTGAGACAGGTTGGAAAACAGCTTCTTCTTTAGTCATTTCCAGATCATCAATTGCCAGTTCCTTCGCTGTTATAATGGCAGATTTAAGTCCTTTTTCTTTGTACTTCACAAGGAATTCTCCAGTTTTTTTCAAAATTAATACCGCTACATCTATTTGAATATCCTTTAACTGCATCAGTTTGCTGATTACATTAATCTGCACAATAATGTCATACCAAATTATCAGCATAACTAAAAACTTCATGTTCTGAACCTGTTTCGCTAGAGAAATTCGGCTGCACATTTTGGGTCAGCCGTCTCTTCGTGCAGATCCATTAATGCATCATATATTTCGCCAACTTGATACCGAATTGCCTTTACGCAGTCAACACGACATTCCCAGCGTGTTTCTACTAATGGTTTTACTGTCAAAATAATTATATATTTTTTCAAAATGTCGCATCTATTTGTTGAGCCAGCAAAAAGAACGTAAATTTGTTGAATGATTCCGGAAAACGTCTTTCCTTCACGGGACGACTTGGCCATATCACCTAACACTAGATTTAAACTATGGCATCCGCAAGGAAAAAAGATTGCTCTATTATTTTCTCTCAATATCTGAGCTTGAACACCATTTTTACAGCCACTCACATTCGCTCCGTTGTCATAACCTTGGTCTCTACAGTCTAGAAGGGATATTCCAAGGTCAGTCATCTTTTGCTTAAACGCTAGTCCGGCACCAGTACTGTTATTTACCTCTACAAATCCAACAAAATGCTCTACAATATCCACAGTACTGTCCGCAATGTTAACAAACCCAATAACCATAGTAATTTGTTCATTGTGGCTAATATCAGCAGTACAGCCGAGAACAAACGACTAATATTTTACACGAAGTATTCTCCTTTTTATTTCTTCAAGCGTGTGGCTGCTGATCAAGTGTATAAGTTCGTTTTGAATGTTTTTTCACGAATAATTGTCATGAATTTCTTTGCTGGTTACTCGCCGCACATGTTCTGATATGACTGGATCAAACCGCGCCAATAGCTCCATCAAACACAAAAAATTTCCATTTTGAGGATGATTTAACTTTTCAACAGATCCCCGAAATGCGAGGTTATCTTCTGCTAAATATCATTGTTTTTGTGCTTCGAATTGGCACGCTGATGTTTCATGTTTACACAAATAAAAGGCAAGATTTTTCCAATTGCAAAGTTGTTTATTGGAGATCCAAATAGCTTGCAACAAAAACATTAGACACGTTTTTTTGCACTGAGTATACTAGCCAACGACGATCAACTTTTTCTTTGTTATAATAAAAATCGAAAAAATGTCTTTGGTCGTCAGGGTTTTTTGGATAATTGAAATTGCGAACTCTGTTAACTCCCATTCCAAGCAAAAAATCACGCTGATTCTGATCAATAAATTCCGGCCATATTCCGATATCAGACATATGATGATTACAGTCCGATAAAATATCAGGATTTAGGACAACTGTACACGTACCTGGTTCGATTAGAGCGTCTGTATTAATAATGCTATGTTCATGTTGAATAGCATCTTCCTTTTCTTCATAATTTTCCGTAGGTGGAGTCGCTGGAGACTCCTCTTCTTCCTTCAAACTGTTTTTAAATTCCTTAAATATCGTACCTTTCTGAGATGCAATAAATGCTTCCGCGTTTCTCTTGCGTTTACGCTTTTCAGAGCCGGAGACTTTTGGGTGTTTGTGTATGTGTATGGTTTTGCTTGTGTGTGTGTGTGTGTGTGTGTGTGTGTTAATGGTATGTTAATGTTTTTAAGTGTTTCTCCTTACAATCCCAGCAGCCTGAAATCCAGGAACGAAAGTTGATCACTACCGTATGTACTCTGGCCATCGGCAACCGTAACCCGGAGGGCTCACGCGTGGTCCAAAACGCGTTGTATTGTATTTGTGTGCGTGTGTGTGTGTGTGTGTGAGTGCGTGTGTGTATGTGTGTGTGTGTGTATTTGTGTGTGTGTGTGTTGTTGTGTGTGTGTGTGTGTGTGTGTGCGTGTGTGTGTGTGTGTGTTTGCGTGTGTCTGTGTGTAAGTGTGCCAGTGTGTGTGTAAGTGTGTGTGTGTGTGTTTATGTTTGTATATTTTGTTTTGGGTATTTGGGTGCCGTGTTTTTGTATGTGTGTGTGTATATATATATATATGTGTGTGTGTGTGTGTGTGTGCGTGTGTGTTTGTGTTGATGTTGATTGTTGTCCTTTCTAAGTTACAAACTATTGATGTGTGTGTGTGTTTGTGTATTGCGTGTCGTTCTTGGTTTTCTGTGTATGAGTGTTGTCTCTAAGTTGTGTGTGCGTGCTGTGTGTGTATGTGTGTTTATGGTATATTAATGTTTTGGTTGTTTCCCTTCACAGCTCCAGACCATCGGCAGCCGGAGATCCAGGCATGAGAGTTGATCACTGCCGCATGTACTCTGGCTATTGGCAGCCGGAATCCAGAAGACTCACGCGCGGTCCAAAACGTGGTGTATTGTTTTTGTGTATGTGTGTGCGCGTGTGTCCGTTTGGGTGTACGTGTGCCAGTGTGTGTGCGTATGTGTATATGTTTGTATGTTTGGTTTTGGGTATTTGGGTGCCGTATATTTGTGTGTGTGTTAGTGTGTTTGTGTGTGTGTGTGTGTTAGTGTGTGTGTGTGTTTGTATTGATGTTGAGTGTGTTCCCTCTCAGTTACAGACTATCGACGTGTGTATGTGTGTTTGTGTTTTGGGTCTTTTTTTGTTCTTGTGTTTGAGTGTTGTGTCTTTGTTTTGTGTGTGCGGGGGTCTGTGCGCGCGTGTGTTCATGGTATGTTAATGCTTTTGGGTGTGCTCCCTTCTTAGTCCCAGACCATCGACGGCCGAAAATCCGGGACCGAAAGTTAAGCACTGCTGAAAGTGCTCTGGCCATCGGTAGCCGGTATTCAGAGAGCTCACGCGCGGTCTGAGACGTGATGTGTGTTTTGATTTGAATGTTTGCGTGTTTTGTCTTGAGTTGCCAAAATTAGTGTAGATATTTCTATTTTAAATAAGTTAAGTGTTAGTTATAAAAGTGTTATTCTACAAATCTCATCCTACGTTTTAGTATTTAATTATATTGAGACTTATTGCTATTTGTACTGAAACGTATTTTCTAACTAAGGCCTGACGTTGCCGGCACCAGTGAAACGAATTTTCTTGACTTACTAAAACACTACTTTATTAACACCATACTTCAAGTTAGGTGTCTGCAAAACTAAATCTTCCGACGTAACTAGGGGTCTATTCCTGGGGTAGAGCTATGAGCAATGGGGGGGTAAGTCGAAATCTGTGGGGGTCACACTCAAACTAAAACAAACAGGCGCCACCAAGTCCAGATTGATTTATATTAATGGCATAGCAAATTTCTAAGGGCGGACGTGGAGACCCAAAGAAAAAAAGATCGCCTTCGTTGACTCAAAAACTTGTCTTAACAGAATAAGACGCTGTTCCTGTAAGGAAAAATAATAATTAAGTCACCTAGAAAATGGGAACACAATTTGCGTCCTTCAAGTATACCTAAATATGCATAAAGAATATTTTCTACATAATGGAATCATAAAAATTTAACTCTTACTGTCTTTTGTTTATCAGGTCTGATCAAACTAGATCAGAATAAAAAACTTTAAATGTAGATAATTAATTTACTAGAAAGAATTTTCTTTGTTTCAGTAAATAAAATTTCATTGTAATTAAATAAAATAAATATTTGGTATTCTTGCAAAATTGTTGTAAGGCTTATCAACTGATCCTTACTCAAATATATTACAATTCGGTGTAACTAATAATGCTAAGGTATTTTTATAACCCAACCAGATCTGTGTAGGTCATTTACAAATGAATATACGAAATTTTCTCTTTAAGTTAACAAAGTTAAAATTAGTTTGAAGTCAAAAGAATCACCAAGATATTCTCTAATTTTATCAAAAGTGGCAGTACTGTAATGCTAAACATCTGTTAGCCATTATGCAATTGTTGACGACATTGTTCAAACAAACAGGTGACATAATCGCAGCTGTTAATTTATGCTGAAGCCACGTGTAGTCACATATTTACGAAACTAAGTGAAATCAAATTTGATACTGGGGAAAACCAGATTAATTACAGGTAAACTGAATAACAATTTTGTACATCTAACAAACAAAACGAAATAATGTACTTTCAGAAGGAAGTACTGAGGAAATTCTTAATTCTATTACGAACCCAATACCGGCTGTCGTCTTTGGTTGCTATGGAAACAACTTCGCAGTGCGGGGCCTGCAGCTAAATATGCTTGTTTTCCATGCTTTAATACAGATGTAGGAGCGAAGCGGATTTCTCACATTGGTTCACGGCAGCATTACTTCATAGCGTAATCTTCCGTTGTCTAATTTTATTTACAAATATAATCTTTCATTGCGTAGTCCATAAGTTAAAGTTTCTACATTGTAATTTCAAAGTGGTCGTGCGGTTTCTAATTTATCGTTGCAATTTCTGACGTATTGTTGCGCTAAATAAATTTTTAAATTAGCTAATATGATAACGAATATGCAAAATGTGGATTAAGTACTAACCGTTACTCAGGAAGTGTTTCACCAAAATAAGGCGACCCGGAGGTCACTCGCCATTCTTTTTGAATGCATCTTCACGCTGCCTTTAACTATCGACGAGTGCGCTCGCTGCGTTCTTGCATGGTGGGAGGATCATAAGTGGGGTTCTCGGACCTCTCACGCGCGCGCCAGTGGCTGTGGAATTGCACCGAACTCCGAAACAAATAGACTACTAATCCTAGATATAGTAATACTATAAAAATTTGATTGTTACTCGAATCTTTATTTTAGTTAATAAAGGTATTTCAACATTCATTGTACGTTTAATGAATAGGTTGTTTTACTGCTAAAATAAAATTGTTACAGTACATAGAGTCATTGCACAAATCACTTGTACAGTGTTTTTAGGTCTTAGCTGGTAGTTCGTCGTATTTTTGCTTTATTCTTGGTCCTTCAGCAGCGTGACGATTGGTGTACTTTAACGGTATCGCCACCGCTTGTTCCAGGGATTGTCAGTTAGTTTCTGTTGTCTTATCTTTGTTGTATTCATTGTATGTTTGTGGTTTGTACAGGTTGAGAATGGTTTTGGTTGTTCTCTGTGTTAGGGAGTTCATATGTGGGAATAGGTCTTTGTCCCATATGATGTCGTTCAACGTCTTGTATGTCGTTGTTGATTCTGACAAGTTCTTGTTGTTATGTTTTGGTTGTGCGGATTTAGTAGGTGTACTTCATTTATACCTGTTCTTATCTGTTATTTTGAATCTGTATTTGTATATGAGGTGGGGTCCGTGCCCTGTTAATAAATATATTAACCCCCCGACACGGTACGAAGGGTTTTGGCTTGAGCCGTGTGGCTATTTTTAGTATGAATTCATAAGTTTTTCTACCTTTCGTTGATTGGTCCCATCTTTTTCGCCATAAAGCGACGATAGTCTTCTTACTTGCTTTTTCGTGTGTATCTCTGTTCGTTGTATTACTTCTAGCCTGGTGGCGTCCCTCTTCCGCAACCATTATGTAGCTGCCCGTTGTTTAACCACGAGGTCGAGTGAAATTATTCCTAATGCTACTGACACGCTTTGGGCGACGTTGTTCGGTACGCACCCGTTAGCCGTATCATTAGTCCCCCCTTCTGCAAAGTTGACGCACTGCTTGGGTTTCACTAATTCTACCCGATGTGATTACTGCTCATCGCGTTTAAGTATTAGAGTTATTATAGTACTGCGTGAAAATATATTTAACTTTAAATTTATATGAATTCACATGCAAACAAAGGCTAATTTAAATTCTTAGATGACCAAGATATGGACGCTCTGCGTCGCAGTATCATGCACATCCCTGTGAATAGCATTAAACGGTATATAATAAGCCTTGTATAGGAGTGCCCAGAATTCCTCCATGGTGAACACAATGATCCGCCATTTTTGCACCGAGATTGAAAATTTTCCATACACCAGTTTCAGGACCCAAAGTTACTTGCCACACTATGTAACAAAAAGAATTACTCGATTCACTATCACAATTTTCAACAACGTTTACCGCGTGTTAGAATTTGACCATTTTCCATGGTTAGAGCTTACATCAATTTGAATACAGGCCTTCGCACGCAACCACGCAACGCGTTTGAGAAGGACTTTTCAAATTAATTGCAACATTTTTTTTTCGTAGTTACACTTTGTCCATTAATATAAAATAAAACAGCAATAATATAAAAATATAATTTGTAAAATTCCGTACAATAAAAATAATACATAAAATTTATAATAGCATTAAGATCCCTTTACCATTGAGGTCTAAGATTCGTTACTAAGCTTCGTCGAGTTGTCAATTCGAGGACTTTGATATCAACGTTTGAAGAGACAAGCTGCGTTAGGCGGCGTAGTAAAGTCAAGATGGTCGTGTCTAAACACGTGGCCTGTAACATGATCCAAAAAAGAATTAGAATTGATTGAATCCTCGTGTCTGGAGGTTGTACCTAGCGGCTTTAGCGTGATGGTATTCTTTTGTATGTTCCACCTAGAGCAGTTTAGTTGATCCCTGCAGGCCTAAGGAGATGGAAGCTTCCCCTCATCATTAAAACATGCAATATCACATAACCATATGATATGAGAATATCATATACAATATCCTATAAGTTTATCATATCAGTAATATCAAAGAATTAATTTCAAGAAAATTTAGTTTGGGATTTGGAATACTAAATTTTATACGATATAAAATCAAGGAGAAATTGGTTTCGTTAAATACTGTTTTATTCAGAAGAGTTCTCAAAGTTCCAGCAATAATTTCGTACGGATTCACGTGGCTTCTACTTGTGCATCGCAGAATACAGATGTTGATGTAATTTCCGACAGCTGAGGTTATAGTCCGATTTCTTTTGTTCGCAGCAGCATTTCCACACGTGAGTGTTTTTAGCATTTAATCATTTTCATTATTATTTAAATTGCAATAAGAAAATATAAGATTGAACTTTAGTCACGTAAAAATCGTTTAAGAAAAGAAACAATTACGTAATAAATTCATTGCTTGTCAGAATGATTGCACATACAGATAACGTTAACTAAGCTAAAAAGTTGTTAGTGACATATTATGTCAAATAAAAAACATATATTCAGGTGTCCAATTTAGACCTCACATGTCATGTTACGCTAATTTAAAACATGTTTAATAATTTTGAGGTCATGTATTTTGATTTTTAATCAACATGAGGAATTCTTTTAATAACTATTAAGTAAAAGTAACTTTAGGTTGATACATGCTATTTTATCTGAATTTAGGTAATTAAATTTGATTGTTAAAGTCAACGTAGTACTACTATGACTTGAAGAATATGTAATATGAATAATTAAGAGAACTCAAACTTTACATAAAATTTATTAAGAAAGATTCATTTAGAGATCTTTATGTTATTGAATATAAATCCTTATTATATTTCTGTTCTATAAAAATTATTAGTTGAAAATATTATAGTAAAACGAATCAAGAAATTTAATCAAATAGAATCTATTTTATTTGCATGACTCTTTTATTATTAAAAATACAAGTAAAATTTACAAGTCATCCCTGATCAGAAATTGTGTGTAATGATAACAAATACCCTGGGTGTATACTTTTGAAACTTAAATTCTATTATTTTATTTTTGGTAAATATTTTTGAGGACACAAAGGGTGTCCATGTTGTGCATTTGTCTGTTCACAGGTGAAGTCGAGACATCTGTATGACATCTGGTGTTTGAGATTTTGGTAAGTGTTTTAAAAGAGTGAAATTCAAGCTTTATAGCTATATTAGTGGTGTTGATATAAGGTTTCCGCATTCCCCTAATACAAGCACGGTTAATTTTTGTAGGTTGTTGTATTGAAAAATACGATGGCGCTCTTTATCTATATTTTTGGTCGTTTGACAACCCATGACCCCAGCTCATGATCTACCCAGAGCTAACACTCTACTAGCCGTTTATGTCTAAAGAGTTTTTCTTTTTCTCAAGCCGTTTTCCATCCAACTTTACCTTGGGCTTTCATTGTTAATAAGAAATTCTCGACCTTGTGATATCAGGTAAGGGTTTAGGAAAAATAAAGGTGCAATTTGTTATCTGATAGTCACGAAGGTAAAAATTTAGTTTTGTTTTCATAATGAACAACTTAAGATTAGGAAAGACCAGAAGAATGTGGACACGCCCTATGGGATCGCAATGGTAAAAAGTTGTGTGCAAGTAATATAATCGTTCGACATAATTTTAAAAACGATAGTGGAGAATTTGGCAGTCATACAGATAAATCGCGTTAAAATGGTATATTACAAACCAATATATGCAGGTTTTGCAGTATAGGCCTTGTTGAAGAGTCATATGTACCATATCCATTGGAATATCATGAAGCCTTCGCATGATTCTAGATTATCTCTCCTTTACGCTGACACGGACAGTTTTGTATACAATGTGCAACGGCAGGTCTGTGCACTGACATCCGCGAGTAGATAAACTACTTTGATACCAGTGACTATCCTGTGGACAATAAGTGTAGTATCCCCTTGGTCAACAAAAAAGCAATTGGTAACTTTAAAGACGATTCTAACGGTGGATGTATTGTGCGAATTCGTCGGTATTTGTGCGAAATCCTATTGATTCATTATCGAAAAAGATATAATAAAAAGGTCAAGGGGAAATCGCGTAGTGTAGTTAGTTGGTATGTAAGAACGCAAGCGTATGTATGAGGGCATAAACAAATTGACAAGTACTATTTTACCTAGTTATAGGTAGTATTAATAGTGTATAAGAACTTTTGTAAATATGAACTTTTGTTTTTAGCTTAAGTATAGAATAGGTATGGCGATAACAAACTGAATCTCTAAACTTTTGGTGCACCTTTGGAGTAGACACCTAGCGTTTGTGTATGTGTAAAAACGTATATTGTTGTAAGTAATTTTTATTGGCACAGTAACTATGTTTTATACGTTTTAGACTTGCTGTGAATTGGACATGGCCTTGGTGAAAACATAAAAGAGATGTATTTACTCATTTTGTAGTGTACTAGGCGGTATGGGATATACTAGAGATATATGTAGTTGCATTATTTTTGCAAGTATAACGTGTAATGGTTTCGTAATTGGATGCTGCGAGTCACTGATACATATCTTGAGTGGACAACACATTCAAAATGTGCGGCTAGACCACTATCTCATGAGTGCCGAGGAAAAGTTTTTGTTTAGCGCAATTCTAATACTATTTTCTATCAGATTCCTAGGATAAGCCCAATCGACTGAAGAATGCTCCTCAAGAAATATTACATATTCATTTTTGCAATGTATGCTTTTTACTGATTAATGTTGTAACAATTTTTTTTTGACGACTGCAAAGCACCGTTAATTTATTAGTTAAATACATTTTTTGTCTGTTCCATTAAACACGTAAACGTCGTCATTTAAATAAATATCCGTATTGGGATCATGTAATCTAACCACAATACAGAGATGCTAGTTTGGTTGCTAACTTCAGGCGTTAACGATTTGAATAAACATTTCAATGCCAAACACCTTCGATATTTCCTGCGCAACGTGTCAACGGTCATTCTGGCTGGAACACTTGGCACGAAGGTATCATGGAGAATCTTAGAGTTCTAGCCAGTAATTTACGTGTGGCTTTACGCCTGTGGGAACGCTCTAGTGTAATAAGCACTTGATGTAGTGTTTTTAATAATGGTAATCAAATAGATATAATATCTTAGACAAACTAAATAATTTTGTTGTAGCGCTCTTCTCCTATCTAGTCTTATCCTGTTTTATTTTGTCCTATAAAAATTATCCCGTTTAAATTTTGTCTTGTATGATCATATGGATCTTTTCTTTTCGTTTACGATTATCGAGTTTGCCATTTAGTGTGAGCATTTATCAAGTTGATAATAATATCCTAAATTTAACAAGAAAGTACTTCAATGTGACGATAATAAATTTTGGTCTAACATGAACGTCCTTCAACTTTACCGTAATACTTGAATTTAATAAAAGATAGCAATTCTTTGGTTTCAATATAAACGTCCCATAATTAACAGTAATAATATTTTTAAAATTGCTATGATGAATTTACAAGTAACAATGTGGATAATTACACTCAAGATAATTGTTTGGGTAACGAACTAAATGCAGTATAGTCGGAAGATATTTGCGTTCCATCATTTTAAGAAAACCTTTCCTTAAAGTTCACTGGTTCCATCAGAGAATATTAAAGAACACACGCGTTACTTCAATTAATCAATTAACCCATAACCAGTAAGACAAATTTTTGTAAGAATCTACTTCACACTGTATGCTGAAAATTCAAATTGTGCAAAATAAACTGTAATATCGCATACGTTGTTACTTTTATATATTACACAAAAGTAGCTCTAAGAATTCCTGATAGTCAATTACATGTAAATTTTGGTATTAACAGGAGAAGCATGTAATATGTATTACACCCATCCAATGGTACTAGATATGCTAAAATTTGGTGAAACAAGTCTTGCATACATTAGCATTAATTAAGATTGTGTTGATACTGCAAAAAAATTTGCGTGTGTATTCCTAGATACTGTTATTAAGTGGTTAATAGGTATTGAACATCATAAGATTTGTAATAGAGTTAATTAAAGGATTTATGTGTTATCCCTCATGTAGGTGGTAAATAGATTAAGGGTTTTAGAGATCACTTTGTGCTAATATTGCGTATCATTGCTTATTCTGGGATAAGTGCTAGAAAGTGTTAGTTAATAAAATGCCTACTGGCTTGTGGGACAGAATTAGGTTAATCTATGTCTGAAATTAAGTTGATGTATGTCTATCTCTCTTCCACACATATAGATTCCATAAAGAGCCATTTATTGTGTTTCCTTGTCTTGCATATGCATTTGGCCTTAAGGGTCACTTTTGTTGCCGTGTTGGCGTATTTGTACTACTCTGATGTATATAATTTTTTCATATTCTTTTCTGTTTAAAGTCCCACCCAAATTTTTGTACAAATTTAAGTGCCATTATCTCTTAATATAGCTTCGGGGGCTAAAATCTCATTAAACTAACTACCTACAAGTTTATGGATTATACTTTTACTCATGGCATGATTTAACGGATACAGTTTCGTATGGCGTGTGAAGGAATCGACCACGACCAACAACTGCGTATAAACAAACTCGTCGAAGGGGGGTAGTAAAAAGGTGATTCTAATCGAATCTCGGTTTTTTAAGAGTACGTTGTCGAAGCCCGGATTTTCTGGACTATTGTTTTTTGCGTTAGATTTTGGCACAACTTTACGTCACTCGATTGAAATAATGAATAAATAGGAATATCAGAACAATTGCTAATTCAAATTTCAGGTCTAGGGCAGCTGTGAAAAACAATTCATGTCAAAATATTAAAGTTCAAGTTTTGTAACGCACAGTTTGAATAAATTGGCGTCTTTAATATATCACAGTAACAGTTATGATTCAAAACCTGATTTTTTTTTAACTAAAAAATATAAAATTTGCAGTAAAACTGAAATATTTTGCAAATTTTTCATTTGAAAACATAGAGGTTAAGAATTTAATTTTATTATATTGTTTTTGCTTTTGATATTTTAACAGTAACACTTAAACTTCGAACAGTTGTAAATATTTTGTACGGAATATTATATATCGCAATCCACAACTGACTCATAAGCGCACTGACAGAATTAGTTCATTACTTGTTTTCGGCACTTTTAAAAACAGGTACAAACACTCACGACATAAACACAAAATGAAATAGCTATCCTAATTGCGTTATAAACGACAACTAAACATAGTTACGCCGATTTGTCCGGAGATCTGGGATTCCACCTCCCTTAGTATCGGTTTTTACAATACATAATATGTTGGTAAACCTTTCACCAAGTTCTTCGCTCACAGACGCTAGATTTACGGGATGAAAGTCCATGTGCTAGTCATGAAAATGATCCTTTGAATACATATCGCTGTATGCGGAAAATAAAAAATTTACTATTTGCTCGCAATTTTTTGTTTTTGCATTTCCCAAGAAATTGGAACACTCCTCTTTAAATGATACCCATTAAGCGGTCACGACTTTCGTCAGTCCTGAATCGAATACAATGTTCTTTATGATGTGACAAATTTGCTGTCCAATAAAAATTTCGCTCTTTGTTTTTGCCTCGCTTAATCTGAGAATCCTATCTCAGATATTGGAATCCTTCACCATTTTTATCTAAAGCTTTGACGATGGATTTTATCAATCCAGTCATATACAAGGAAATGTTTATCCTTTGCTCTGATGTCCCATTTGCAGAGAAAACAGCAATACTTGATGTAACCCAATTGTATTCCTAACAAATATGCTATGACATTTAAATCGACACATATTCTCCACCCTTATTCTTAAAATTAATTTTTTTCGAGGAAGGTTTTCAAAGTGTCATAGTTCTCCCTCATATCTGCTGCGTGGATAATAGTAGCAGAGGGATACGAATTTCTACTGTGGCAGAGATTTCCCTTCAGGCTTAGAGTAGATGAATCAATTAATAGTCTGCGCTCTTTAATTTTGTATTCACATCCTAATGCATCAACTAGTCTAGGAACATCTACCTAGTACCCCAACTGATCACTCGATGTAAAGAAGTTAAGAAAATTTTGTTCACATCTTCGATATGTGGAATTATACGTACACTCTATAGTAGATTCCAACATTGCAGCCTGGATCCCAACAGTTCGGCTTGAACTTGAGGTGTTTAAATCCCTACTAACTTGGCAAGCTCACCTTGTAGAAGTAAATGTGGAGTAACTATATCAAATGGTTGGTAATTGGGATCCGTGTTTTGTTTCGTAGGTTCAACAATATTATCTTCAGCAGCATTTATATCATCTTTACATGCATATGATTCTGGACGTTTGGCGACTGGTAAATTTTGGCTGTAAAGAACTGGTCTGAAAATTAATTGCAAGTTTGAGAACTGTACGATATGCTTCGACGTCAGCGAAATTCAAGATAAATTCGTTAAGCAAACATAGCAATCTGTAACATTGTCTTTAAGTTCTTTCCACCCCGTGCGCACTGCACAAAACATTAACTTAGGTGTACCACTGAGCCATCCACTTAAATTCACAGCGCATGTCACGCAAATGATATGCAGCGCCTAAAGTTTATCCTGATCTCTTAGCTAACATCCAAAAAAAGCACATAAGCTATTTTTGAGTAACGTAGTCATTATTTTTTTTCTAAGATTTATTCGCAAACTCGCCATACACGAAACAAAACGTATTCGTTTAATTTATACACTTTTGCGACTCTCTATAAAGTCTATCAGTAACCTATGTTGTAGAAAACAATATTATTTCTTTATGTATATTTTGTCCATTTATAGACGCGTGTAGGATATTAATTGCTGCTCATCCCGTCGGCGGCGCGTGCATCTCTTACGCCGGCCTTTCCAGCGATTTCCAAATTGCCAGGTAATATGATGCTGCCTGCGTTTCAATGTCACCCGTCAGATTACGTTAGTTACATATCCCTCAAATCAAAATATATATATATATATATATATATATATATATATATGATGCAACAATGTATGATTGAAGGACAGATTACAAAAGGATAATGGAAGTTCATAAACCAGACAGGAGAACGGATGTGAATACATTGTATTCCAAACGTAACTTGACACTGCAGGTGCAGGTCAAAATAGATTGTAAGAAACTTATTGTTAGAATTAAGATTGTTACTTTGTATTGTATAAATGAATAAAGAAAATAGCAAGACATGAGCTCTGCAATTCCCACAAGCAATGTGAGGGGCAGGGACAGCATAAATACCCCCAGGAGCTCACGATGGCCAGTCAGTCTAGAGCTTCACAACTTTAACATTGCTGGTTGTTCAAGCTACTCAAATTTAGTTTAATTAATTACTGAAATTAATTTTGATTGTTATAAGCGTTAATGAATATAACGCAACCATTTGTTAATTTCCATTGTAATTTCAGTTTCAAAATAAATTTGTTAAAAGATTTTTAAAAGGTCGCTCCAAGAGTCCCAAAATCTAACTGGTGCAGACGGAACGGACTCCAGAAGAGCACTAGTAAATCCAAAATTGAGGAACGGGTGGTCGTAAATCTTAATTCATTATCTGGAAAAACAAACAAAATTGGACAAGGTATAAAATCTGATGGAACTGGCAATGAAAATTATGTAAGTTCATTTATTCTAACCATTTTCAATTATTGATATTAGCTTGAAAGCAATAAAGAATTACATACGCATTTTTTGCACAACTTATTATTACATTTTTTCACAATTATTAACGAAAGCAAACTCAATTTTAACAAAGAATTTTTATTTACGTATTTATGCACGAGTACTACAATTTATTACGATTTAAATAAATAAAACAATTTATTCATCAAGTCTGATGCTTAAGGTATAAATAGAACGCAATTATCTGTAATATTTTTGCAGCGATTACTACCGAAAGAATGTATTCATTTATAATTAAACATTTCAAGGCAACAAACTAACTGGAGCATTTCATGCACTTATTAATGCAACATTTAATGAAACAATTATAGCAACCTTATCATTGCAACACTTAAATAATCAGCACAAATTTGAAATAAAAGCGTATAATTATAACGCAGTTATTGCAGGAAATTATTACTCAGACGAAACCTGAAACTCAATCCGCATCAATTGTAATATCTTCAAAGTTATAAATACACACTCCAATGCGACAGTAATTGACGAAGCAATTACCAAGCAGAAATTCTCAATGTAATTATAGCACTTGATAATTACATATAAATTATACGTAACACGATTCTTTAAATAACTGTATATAAACCAAACTGAAAATTAACTCTCAATTTATACAAAACAATACAAACTGAACTAAAAGCAACCATTAACAACCATGAATTCAGACATAAAACTTTACCTCGAATCAATCCCAACATATGAGGGAAGTCAAGCATTATCAGAGATCTTTATAACCGCATGCGAGATATTTCTAAAATGCTTTTACAAATCGGGAGATAGCAAACGCAACGTGTAATTCCTACGCCTAATATTCAGTAAACTGACTGGAAGAGCATTAACTCTGATTGCCAGTTGAGAAGATCTTATCGAGTGTCTGGTCCGCGATTTAATAAACCTAAGAATGGAAAATAACCAATCACCTTCGCAATACGTTGTGAAATGTCAAGACGTACTAAGTTTAATTTTGACAAAGTTAATAAAAGAATAACTCGACCAAAATATCCGATTATTGAAGACGAATATGTACGACGAAATGGCCTTAGACACATTCATCAATAGGTACCTGAACGCCTATCTTACAAAATAAGTTTTCAACGTACCCAAAATTTAGAAAAGGTAATGAGCACAATTGTAGAGGAAGGAATCGTTATGTACTACAGAAATAGATTATATAACCCTAACGCAAACAAATTTTACGCACCGATGAAAACTATACAAGCCGCGAGACAAATATCCACGCAACCAAAATTTACATTATTTAACTCACAAACGAATCAACCGTGAACTAACAACCCAAACTTTAACACAAATTTCCACAACCAATGTAGACAGTTTCCAAGACCAAATTCAAATTTTACAAAACCCACATTTACACCAAGATTCAATCAAAATGTAAATCAACAAAAACAAACATTCGGCGCAAACCCCAACAGAAACGCACCGATGGCAAATAACAACAACAACTTCACCAGTTATTACAAACCAACCCCTATGGACACTTCATCTGGTAACACTAGACAAAATACAAAAATATCACAAACCAGACCAAACTACAACCAAAAACGAAATTTCACCTCCGAAGAACTATTTCACCAAGAAATAGAAGATTTTGACAACCCGGACGCGAATAATGACGCAACTTTGAGTAGAGACGATGAAACAAATTTCGAATGCCCAACCCCTATGAAAACTACGGAGGGAACAAAGAAGAAAATGCGTGCTCAAATTTTCAGCTAGACCGATTCAAATACGACCAAACGTAATTAATTCAAATTACATCAGTCAACACATTTTACCCTATATAGAAATACCTCGCGTAGAATTAAAATTACTAATCGATACCGGATCTTTAAAAACTTTAATTAGCCTCAGAGCCGTACAAAAACACTATTTAGATTTCGTAGAAAGAGAACCCTTCACAATCAAGACAGCCCACAAAACGACGATACACCAAATTATAGCAAACATAACGCTAGCAAAAACTTTTAACGTAAAAATGAAACCTAAATTTTGCATCTTCGACAAATACGACGGATTAATAAGCACCGATCTTCTAAAAAGATTAGGAGCCAACATTGATATAAAAAACCGATTACTGAGAACGAAACATGGACAAATTCCCATTAAATTCCAAAACAGTAATATTTAAACCGATCAAAAATACACACTTGAACCCAGGACAGAAAAACAAATAAAAGTTTTAGTAAACTCAAAAAACGACATAGGCATCATAAGTCTCATGACATTTCAACAAGGAGTAGAAACACGCACCGCGTTAGTACAAATAAAAGACAGTTTCGCCAACACAACAATTTTAAACTCAAACTATTACCCAATAGAAATATCATTGACAAATCCAATAGACGTGGAAGAAGTGAATTTCAGCGAGTTGGAAATCGACGAGGAATATGAAAGCGATTCCAACCCTACAAGACACAATAGAATGTTGAAAGAAAATTAATTAACATAAGTTTTAACAAAGATACTAATAACGCAAATCTACCCGAACTACAGTTCAGGATTACACAAACCGAAGAAGACAAAATCATCACAAAACCAATGCAACTAGAACATCTAGACCTAGACGACCTCAACCAAGCCGTAAAGTTAGTGGACAGTTATAAGGAACATTTAAACGAAGTGAAAGTGCCAAAACTACACTACGATAATATTAGTGTCTGGACAATTTTATTGATCTTCGTAATAATTTTATTAACTATGTATTTATTGCACAAAATGTAGCTTAGATATAGAAAAAAAGAAACAAATGTTAGCCATAAGAACAAAGAAACGAAGGTAAATATGAAAATCACAAAAGATCCCTTAGAAACAATAAGTTTTAAAAATTAAGTAAAACCCTTAATTTTTTATCTACGTCGGGAGGAGTTACATATCCCCAAATCAATAAATATGTATAATTAAATAGAATCATTGAAACTTAAGTTAGATGCAACAATGTATGATTGAAGGACATATTACAAAAAGTTAATGGAAGTTCATAAACCACACACGGGAACGGATGTGAATACATTGTATTCCAGACGTAACTTGACACTGCAGGTGCAGATCAAAATAGATTATAAGAAACTAATTGTTAGAATTAAGATTGTTACTTTGTATTGTATAAGTGAATAAAGAAAATAGCAAGACATGAGCTCTGCAATTCCCACAAGAATGTGAGGGGTAGGGACAGCATAAATACCCTCAGAAGCCCAAGATGGCCAGTCAGTCTAGAGCTTCACAACTTTAACATTGTTGGTTGTTCAAGCTACTCAAATTTAGTTTAATTAATTACTGAAAGTAATTTTGATTGTTAAACGCGTTAATGAATATAACGCAACCATTTGTTAATTTCCATTGTAATTTCAGTTTTAAAATAACTTTGTTAGAAGATTTTTGGAGAAGCTTTTTAAAAAGTTGCTCCAAGAGGTCCAAAATCGAACTCGTTTCGTACAATACGTTATGCTATTTAAACAGTTTTTAACCAATATCTTAATACCTAACGGTGACCCCAAAATTTTTAATGCGGATTCGATTCCAGCGAACAAAAATACATAAAAGACACTCATGAGACATCAGGAAACTAAAATCGTGTTGGTCTACGTTATTAAACAGTAACATGTTTACTTGCTAAATCGAGTCGTAAACTACAAACCGTGAAGAACAATAATTGGACAAATAAAAACGAAATCTTTCACTTTCGGTGTGGGCGTATATGTTCAGCCAAATACTAATTAGCAAACCCTTTTTCTACAAAGTCGCTGCTTACCACAGATCACAGTAAATGAATAAATATTTACACGACTATTTGAACAAGCTTAGTATTTTGGTTCGCTCAAATTTCAAAAGTTCTCGAGCCACTGTTTTAAACATTTAGGAATACGTCGAGTTTATTTCATAAATTACATTTGCACTAATACTGATTCAACTATGCCCTGTTTTGCTCAAAATCTACTATATAAACCACCTCCATAAAAGTAAATTAACGCCATTCAAAGGATTCTCTTTGACTCTCACAGTTATTACAATCGAAATGAAGCCAGAATAACACCGCGGAACTTCCTTTGAAGTTTTCATAAAGAGAACATTTAAACAAAGTATTCGTTTTAATTAGGGTATTCTCAACTTCGTTTAATAAAGATAAATAGCAGTACACCCTTAGATATCCATTTGATAAATTTATAATCCTGTGGTATTACAGCATGGGAATTTTAATCGCATTATTTATCTTTTGCCAAACTCTAACGAGAAACCTATTAAAAGCAACTTAATATGCTAATTGCTTTCAGCTGTAGAAAGTCGTATTCTAATCCTTCATGAAAGTGATATTAATATAAAGAGTACAACTATTTTGTAATATGCAAAAAGAAGTACAACTATGTATTCAGTAGCTTGTTTTGTCGTTGAGGTTGTTACACCGCACTTCTCCACTATTGTCTATCTAGATCTAACGCTTACGGCGCCTTGTAACTATCTCTACCTACACCGTTCTTAATATTGGCATTGTACTTGCGCCTTAACCTTCCCCACATACCTTACTTCTTCTGTTACTGTCCTTTAGATACCATCTACTTGACTTTTCATTTGAACTCCAACTTTCTAAGTAGCAAAATAGCTTTACTTATAAATCCTTTTGACCCTTGTGTTACTAACACTATTCTATTGTTATTGTTATCTTGTTTACTACACCCCATGATCTCTTTTGATATTGTCATTTTTCTTTGCATAAATCCCTATTTCACTTATTTCATTTTATTTAGCTGTTTCTTCTATTTAAGTTCTCTATCTTGTTTCGTACTTTCTAGTTCTGCTTACAGCTTTTAATATGTTTACGCTGATAGAATTGTATTATTTGCATAGCAATAACATATGCAGCCTTGGTATGGTGGCCCAAGGCTGAACAAACAAACACCAAAATAAAGTTGGGCAGGATCCAGAGACTGGCCTGTCTAAGTATTACAGGGGCGATGTGTTCCACGCCCACTGCTGCTATGGAGACTCTCCTTGACTTCCCCCGCTACACTTGATGGTGGTGGGGGAGGCAAGGCTTGGACTATACAGACTTAAGAATTTTCAGTTTAGGATTATTGAAGGGACGGAGCATACGAGATTGCTTGGGAGAAATTGGGGGCATCTGTTTCAGATGACTGCCCAGCATCCGCCGGATATACTCTTCAAGATTGTTACCCAGGATGTGGAGTGGGAAAAAATGAAGGGTAGATTACCTCCGGGCAGCATGGTCTGGTACACGAATGGTTCTAGAAGCGAGACCGGTTCCGGATCTGAACTCTAGGGAGAGATCGGAGGTACGTTGAAGCGTTCTCTTAGGGGCAAACGCTACCGTTTTTCAAACGGAAATATGCGCCATACTGAAAAAGTGTGCGGGAAAATATAAAAGGTGCATGTATTAAAAGACATATCTATATTGTGTCTGACAGCCAGGCGGCACTTAAGGCTCAAATACGTCGGAAAGTATCATCAAGACTGGTATGGAAATGTATTGAGGCACTCAATGAACTGGCACAGCAGAACTCTGTTACATTACAGTGGGTGCCAAGCCATCAAGAACTCGAGGGAAATGAAATTGCAGACGAACTTGCAAGACAGGGAGTGCAGGGTCTATTTATCGGTTCCGAACCTGCCTTAGGAGTCACAAACGCTACCATCCGAAGCTATATTAGCGAACGAATGTGCAACCAACACCTAAGAGACTGTCAGAACAGACCAGGACTAACACATAGCAAGTCGCTGGTAAAGGGACCTAACAAAAACGGAACCCAGGAATTGCTTTGTTTAAGCAGGGAACAGCTCAGAATCACCGAGAGGTTCCTGACAGGGCATACTTCTGTCAAGGTTTACCTCCAGAGAATGCACAAATATAACGGAAACCTCGAATGTAGGCTTTGCTTAGAGGAACCTGAGACTGCAATGCATATAGTATGCACATACGAGGCGTTGGGTGGAACGAGGCAGCGCCTATTCGGGCGACCAAAGTTCGACCCGAAGGAAGTAGATACCTTTCCATCCAGGGACCTGTACGCTATAATTCGGGGTGCAGACTTTGCAGACTGGGTATAATACTTAACCAGGGTCAGCATAATAAGCCGTTGAGACTGCAGTGCGGCGGAGCCGTTTGGCAGACGCACCCGCCAATGGGAGTGATTTTAGTGGGTATGCCGCTAGGAAAGTCCAACACTTTGGCTATAAAAGCTTTCCACTCCACCGGGTTCGGATAACTATCAAAAAAAATTATTTGCATACATTACCATTCGAATTCTCTTTCCTTGAATTATGACGCACATGTCTTCTACTTCCTTTGCCTATATTTATTGCTTGCTCCTCATATAAATTAAATACCGTTTGTGATAAAAGTAGTTCTTGTCTTTCAGCCTTACCAATTTTGGATTCTGGTACTTCATTAATCACATCTTCTGCAACGCTTGTGTCTTATTGTCACGAATATCAAATTACTGTTCTTTATTGAGTCCTATGATCCTGTTCAAGCCTGATTATTCACAATTATTACCTTAATTTATTTCTCAGCACGACAAATATACTATATTTTTTACTAAATTTGACTACATAAGTTATCTACACAGCGTTAATTTATCTACACACCAACTGTAAAGCTTATTTACTATACAATCGTTCCAACAATTTATTTCACACCGATTGTGGATTAATACTTTGACTCGTCAAACTGTACGGCTGATATATCTAACTTATACAGCTTCCAGAAGTTGGAGTTTTCTGGAAATTGCTCAAATTACCTTGTTTTCGCATTGATTGGTTATCTAAATTCACACTTGTAGCTTTCAATCAATACATTGTTCGTTTAATAGCTTTATCAATTATAAATTATTAGCCGTCATTGTCACATTATTTGCATTGTTAGTTTCCCACACGTCCTTGTAATCTGTTTTTGTTTACTATAAAAACCTAAATATTGTATTCAGGTTAACACAGTCAAAAGCGTTGATGGTATCTGTAAAGTCAATCACTGTGTTCTGTTCTAGTTTTGTAACACTAACCGTACTGTTAGAATTATTTCCCTAATGCCAACGCTTTTTCTAAATTTAGATTAATTTTCTGCTAATCTCTGCTTTATTTTATATATATGTATGTATATATATATATATATATATATTGCTGTGAACCCCTTTTTAAGCCCCACGTTGGTGGTTTATTAATATTTCTGTGATATACTCTTTATTTCCTTTATGCCTCACTATTGGGCGTTATTTTTATTTGCTGTTAATGTAAGCTCTTGTAATATTCTATGATTTCTTGAATTTGTACCCACGGCTAGCTCAAACTATCAAATACAGAATGCCCTACTTGGCAACAATATATTGTTTAACCCCTTTTCTTCATATCTGTTGAAATAATTTTAAATGGAGCAATCCAAAAATTACACAATATAATGATCGATAATATGTACAGTTCTATATAAAATTTATCCCCTGAATAAAATATTAACATTTATTTTTCCTGAAAGCCAGCAAAAATATCTCTGTAATTACCCTGAAATACCTTTGAACGTTTATACGATGCTTTCTCTAATTTTCTTTTACAAATAATAAGTAATAAGCTCTTTAACCTGTGTTTTCCTTGGTTGGAACTGCCTCTAAATATCGGTGGTTCGCACCCCTTGATTGATACAGCTTGCCTTGCTTCACTCGCTGGCCAGAATGATTTATTAATGGTTGCTTGAATTTTTCTCCTCGGATTTCTGGATTAATTTTGAGTATCTTGTAGCCCAATTTGAGTTTCTTCACGTTTTATAATATTTTCGAAGTATATTTGGATATTTAATTAAGACGTTTATTTAGACGTATAATTGAATATTTAATTCGATGGTTAAGTAGACGTATAATCGAAGGTATTATTAGAGGTATTATTAGAGCCCTAAATTATAAAATATTAGTATAAAGTTCAATTAATAGTTTACCTTACGTTTTAAGCGTACAGCGGCTATTATTCGTTGCATAAATTGGCACTTTTACTTTCCACAATTTTTAACAATTTCTTCACTTACACTGAGTTTCATTTGTACGTAACTTTTCACTTTAAATTGATGTAATTTGTGCTTTGTTGAAGAGATACTGCATGTTTACAAGTTTTCAATGGTATTTATAAGCTCTACCTACCAACGTTCTTCATTGGTGTGTTTGTTGATCAAGGTTTGTACTTTGTGCCTATCTCTGTAAAACTCGGTATTTCTCAAAATTCCTTGGTTTTGAATGTTGTTCCTTCATTCTATCTCGCACGTAGACGTTCAATATTTCGTCGCATATTTTCACAATTTCCAAATATTCATTGTATTTTTGTCGCGTCTTTCATGTTTGTCGATTATAGTACAAACTTTTATCATATCGCGGACCGCCTGTTATTTATTTGTTACTCCAAATATGTTGGTTTTTTATGCAGATATTATATTCCTAGTCACGTACTCATCTTACTAATAATTACGTATTTGAATGCGTTTGTTTATTTTTGGAGCTTTCAAAAATTTATATTGTCCTGAAGGCAAAACAAACGATGTATATTTTATAGAATGCGGTTGAATATTAATATGATGAAATACGCTTTTAAGATCTAGTACCGTAAAGTAATTTTTACCTTTTAACCAATCTATCAAATCATCAATTAATGGTAATGGGTAATTATCATGTAGATACGTTTTGTTCCAAACGGGAAACTGGGTGATCTTGTTTTGCTCATTCGCAGATATATCATAAAAACCATAATCGAATCTTCTTTTGCATCTATATGTCCTATTACGTCATCGAAATTTAAGAACCTGTAGTAATCAATTCTGTCTTCTAAAAATTCAAATACATTCCTTGACAGTTCATATTTTGGCTGATCTATGCCGATTCTCGTGTAAAAAGTCTCAGTGTTTTCAACCGACTTGTGACAATTCAAACAGGACTTAAATCTAATAGAAATTAATTCTTGCATCATGTTTACTGTAGCTTTTTTGTAGTCTTTGAAAAATTCGAAAATGGTCTAGAACGGTATAGCACAAACGAAACGACCGTCTGTAAATATGGATTCCGCTGTCCAGTCGGTGTGTACGATAGACTTTGTTTCTGATTCTTCGAGAGACACAAGCCTTTTAATGGTTCCTGTGATTCCAGGTGTTCGACATGTGATTATTTCCCAATTTATATTGGATTTCTCCTAAGCGAAAGTATCGTGCATTTGCAGTAAATTCGTATACTGTGGCCGATTTTTGGTATTGAAATCCGATCGTTATTATTCGTGTTTAATATAAAGGAAAATATGTATATTAATCTTCTTTAATTATGGTTCCGTACGATTTATAACTTCCAAGCACGTCCAACTTAGGTACATCCTCGTATTTGGACCTTCTGAGTTTGATGTTGCTTCCGCTATGGGGTTCTAAACTGCGTTTATTCCTGCCGACCATTATTTTTCACTTTTAATCCCAATGATCTTTAAAATACAGACTTCTTCGACTGTGAGCCTCCGGACAGTTCGACACTTTGACGATTAAATCACTTTTGCTTGTCGATGTTCGTGGTAGCGTGATTTATATACGATATCGACGGGCATGCCCTTAGATGCTTTTTATTTCATTTGCAGCCTGACATATGTGTAGGTTTCCGGTGAAAAGTTCACCTATATACTCAAATGGTTGACTAGTATAGTTGTGATGTTGTCGATCTCAGAAACACTCAACGGAAAATATATGACGTGGTTAGCTTCCTTTTCCAGGCTTTTTGTATTTGTCGGCAAAAAATTGAATGTTACAACAAAATGGGGAGCGTATAAAGTGTGTACGATATAAAATAGTCCAATACTAAAATATCCGATTGCCGCTTAGACGAAAGTTTACGCTTCCTTATCGAGAGCGATGGCTGTGAAGAGTTCCAGGAACAGGAATCAGGTATTGTTCATAATAAAATGCAATTTTGGTGAAAGTTTTTTGTTTTAGGTTGGAGTCTCAAACAGATCCTTTACCTGGATATTAATATCGACAATTATTCACCGAACGATGGATTTTCCAATATAGATTTACTAAAGTGGATTAAGGATAAGAAGCCAATTGTCAACACGAAGAATTTCGACCAAGCGTATTTTGCGTGGTTTTCGTAGCGCTGTATCCTGTTGAATCCAATTCTTACCTCTTTTCTAACTACCCCCGCTACAACACCTTCCTAAAATTTGACAGGTATCGCGCTAGTTGTCAAGATAACCGATATTTCAAAGTTTGAGGACCCAAACAATATAGTCATCAATATTTTCGGGGTAGAAGATAAATCCATCGTAGGACCTTTAGACTCCACCCGAGATAAAAGGGAGCGGGACGTTAATCTGCTAAAAATCCAGGAAGGTGAGAAAGAGCATTACTGTTGAATCAGAAATTTGAGCCGGTAGGTTGGATGTCGGTTCTCCAAACAAGAACATCAAAAATGATATGTGATGGCTGTTTTCTATACTTTAGAAGGGCAAAGATGTTGTTTACCCCTTTTTATTTCCCCATTTTACCTACTCTGTTAAATTTTTAATTTGGATTTTAGTTAAAATTTCTTAATGATATGCCACGACTATTTGATGAACAAAATGATTACTCTTATTTTTAAGGCCGTCTATGGGTATCGCTCTATTTAAAACCTTTACTCCTCTTAAAATAACGAATCTGTGCTCATCTTATACTTATTAATCAGAACAGTGACAGCATAAACGCGACGGGAAGCGGCGACTTGTTCCGTGGCCCTGGGCTCAACTGACCCTTTCACGCTTCTGTATCCTCGCAGTTCCTAGCAGTAGTTTAACCTCCTCCGCTCCCTGAAAACGTTTGATTAACTTGATACGAATTCTCACTATCACCCTGACGGTTCTGCTTAAAATTATTTCTGGATTCGCCGTAATTATTACAATTATTTCCCTGATGTCGGTAATCGCTACGTTCTTCGAGTCGTTTAATTACGTTGAGTAACTCATCAATAGTTCCCACAAGTTCTGTAATTAATCTAGTTTCCACCTCATAGTTAAAATGTTTTATGATTGCCTTTACTAATAGAATTTCCGGTATTTTTGGTTCTAAGAATTGAACCCTGTTTCCCTACTGCCAAACATGCGAGGTCATACTACCTGATCGTTTATCGTAAATTCGCGGTCTATAGATTTCACTCTGTCCTTTTGCTTGCTTTTCTTCTGACCAAAAATGTTCTAAAAAAATGCATTTTAAAATCATTAAATTCCGACCAACTTTCTAATTTATATTCTGCCCATATTCGTACGTCTCCTTGTAAACTACCTACTGCTGTATGTAATCGTGCCTCACCTGTAGTTTGAAATTTATCCATGTTAATTTCTAATTTTCTTATGAATTTAATTGGGTGTAATAACCGGTTACCAGCATCAAATGTTGGTTTTTCTTCAGAGATATTGAACACAGAGCTGACCGGCACTATTTCGAAATTTGCATTGCTCTTTACAGTAGCTACACGATTAACTTCCGCCGTCATATGTTCAACGTTTCTATTTAAATTCCTAACTGCATTACTCAAAAATTTTACATTAGATGCAATGTAGTGCTTTTGTTGATCTAAGATACTTTCAATTGGTTCAAATTTATTTTCGAAATTTCTGCATTTAAATTCTACCGGCTCAATTCGGGTTCTTAACTCACTACTAAAATTATCTTCGCTTTGTTCTACCATTTGTTCTTGGCGTACCTGATTTGCATGCATTTGCACCTCAATTTTATTTACTTCCGAGTCTATTTGATTCATATTTATGTCCATTTGTCTCAACATATTCATTAGCTCAAAATTAAAATCACTGCTTGTTGTCGTATTTACTTCCAGTTCACTGCTCTGAACGGAATTATTCGTAGGGTTTATTTTAGTCGATTTCGTTGCCATTATTATTAGTTCCCTCCCGGAACGCAAAATCATTAATCTCTTAAACTAAATAACTAAATATTTATTTAAATGACTAACAATGACCTGTTAATACTTATGACAGAACTTGCAACCTTCTAAAGCAGTAACTTCGCTTTCTTTTGCTAAGTGCTTACTCGTTTTTTTCTACTTAACACAAACATAAACAAGACTTCTGGTGCCAACACCTGACCAACAAGCTCCTATTATTATTTCAAATTTACTTCATTTAAAATTTCCGCTTGGCTACAGCCTTTCAACTTGTATGATTCATAGCTTGACTATTTCTTACCATTGAATACAATTCCACAGTTAACAAAAGATACCCTAAAATAGCTTTATCTGATCTAAAGAAATGAGGGTTGAAAGCTTCAAATAGGCGACATCTTGAGCACCACTATGGCGGGCCAACTGCTACGCCCCTTTTTATTTCCCCTTTTTTACCTACTCCTTTAAATTTTTAATTTGGATTTTAGTTAAAAAAATTTATTTATTGATATGCCATGACTACTTGATGAACAAAATAATTACTCTCTTTCTCAAGGCCGTCTGTGGGTATCGCTCTATTTAAAACCTTTACTCCTCTTAAAATGACGCATTTGTACTCATCCTATACTCATTAATTACAATAATGACAGCATAAACACAAACTTTATTAGAATCATACCTCCAAATAGATCAAAACAAGTCAACAATGCAATAACTATAAAAGCTTATATCTATATATTCATGGGGAAGGCACCCTTAATCTCTTAACCCACAAAGCAGCTAGATTCAGCGCCCATTACTACAGTTAAATTAAAATAATATTGTTTTTTTTAACGTTGATCAATTATGCACTAACCTTTTTAAGCATGTAGCCATGACGATTTCCTGTTGCGATGAGATCATAAAGTGCTTAATTTTCAATGACGGTTTTGGTAACCAGCACCTATAACAAATTTTCAGCTGCAGCGATAGAATGTTGCGTGCACGGCCACAAACAGAACAGCACAATTAAGCTTCCGCTCACCTAACCCTGTTTTGAAAGGATTTTCAGTGTCTTCACCCACTCATCATTACTTCTAGAACCCGACTGACTGCCGCTACTATCTACCTTTTACTTTGTTAAAGACACCAAATCACCCCTCCACCACACTTTCAGACGTGCTTATTGCTAACGGTTTTCAATACGCATCTTACAAAAATCTTAGCAAATTTACAAAATTAAGTATAATATTACAAAAAAAAAAGAATTAATTAAGTTGCATTACAACGTTGGCAAAACACGAAAAGCATGATTGCAATCATGTTGTCGCCAAAATGCCCAACGTCTTCAACAATAATCTGGTAAAATGCATGTTTTTAGTTTCAGATCCTTTCCATCGTGAGGTTCGAGTATGCAAGTATCGCATTTATTTTTGAAATATAAGAGTTTCTGCGTGTCCTCTTGAAATTATTATTAAAAGATACCGTGGCCCCCAATTTTATGTTTTGAGTTAGAAAACTCACTTATCCCCTTTCTTATGCTCTACCCAAGAATTTAAGTTCTAGCCAAGTCCTGAGCACCGTTTTGGGATACCTCCCTCGTGGAGCCGTTTTGCCAACGTTATTCTAATAGGATTATCTGTGAATTGTAGAAACCCACTGATACTAGTCAGATATCAGCATCCTGATACAGTTATTAGGTACTTCCAGGTGCGAAATCGTTAAAACCTTGCTCACCTTGATAATTTACAAATGCACTTAAAGTTTACATTTCCTTTCATTCTAAAACTAATCTTTACAGCAACAGCTTTTATAGAGGATCTACGAAGTAACTTGCAATTATTTCATTATTAGTTACATATGAAAAAACCGTAATTCGTATTGTATTGTCGAAAATGATACTTTTGTACGAGTGTTTTTCTTGCTACGTGCTGAAATAACGGTTGTGAGAATTAGTTTCAAGAGTTTCGACTGAAATCCCTTGTATTCTGCACGTAAGCAGCTAGTAGACGGATTACATTGATATTTTTAGAGCTGTGAGTTGTGTGGCGTTAGTAATTTAATTAAAATAAGCAATTCATTCTTATAATTTTCTAAGAAAATATGGAAAGGAATCTCAGTATTAATAATTGGATAGCTTTGCCTGTACTGTTTCCGTATTATAATGAGGATCTAATTGTATAGAAAATTGGGTTTCTACAGAGAAACGTAGTTTTATGATTTCTGGTAATCAAATCAGCCCACGCATAACTGAAAAGATCACTGAAGTGTTAATTAAATATTAATTAGTTTGAGCTAGATACATAAATTTCTGTCCCAAAAATATATTTCACTCAGAAGCCCGGTAAAGCGTGTTACCCAAAACTCTGTATGCTGATCTTCTATGTGTCAAAAAGTGCTTTGCATTATTATTCTAGTCAATTATTATGATTAATTTAGGGGTATTACACATGTTTGTGTAAGATTGTTAGGAATAAGTCGTGTTTTTTTTCTGAGTTTTTAGAAATAGTTTTGTAATCGTGTAATACCGCGAGAAAAGAATGATAAAAGTAACCTCCCAAGGTTCGTAATAGATATATGTTGTCGTTCGTACCGATCATGACATAGAACTGGGAAATAGTGGTCGACTAATTATTGGAAGCGCACTATGAGTAATCCCTGTCTTGACTATCTTACCGTTAATTTCTTGTGCGGAAATAGTGCTTTAGAAGCAAAGTAGTGGAGTGTTTACAAGTCGATTCCTATAGCTATCCTTGTTACCATACTTTGTATGTGTTGCTGTTTAATGTTGTAGGTAATACTAGCGGCATCTGCTGCAAAGATGAGATAATAAACTCATTATTTCCTACCTGGCTTGCTAATATGTCGGAATGTAGAAAGGTAAGTAAGTATTAAATAATTTACATTGTATATTCAAAACGTAAATGATTATACTTCGTTTGTAATTTCTGAGAAACCTAGTATTTCCTCTATACGGGAACGCGATTAACAACCGTATCTGTACCTTTGCTTCCTGCTATAGACCTCAAATGTAACCATCAAGATAAGTTGTTACTGACTAACTCATGTGCTTGAAAAGGACTAAATTGCTATTCTCGAGAAGTACCTGTCGAAATTAATATTTTTCTTGGACGCCTGCCAATTTTGATTGCTTTCGAAGCTTTTATAGTAACCGTTGTAGCTTGTTGAAGTTACAAGGAAATCGGGAACTAGTTCCGATAGTGCTCCACTGTGTTTGAAAATGTACTTGTAGATTTGTAATTTATATATACAAGCTTGTTACATTTTAACAGTCCATTGTTATATTTTAAAAGTGCAATAGTGACGGTTATACGTTAAGCAACAGTGTACAACATGTTTTCTGAAAAGATAAAATAAATAAGTAACATAACCTACTAAATGACACACTAACGGAGTATAGTACCACCTTGCAACACAAAGAAGTACAGGACTCTCTCAATGATTCGGCACTTTTTTTCTGCGCCTCTGTCAGTAATCCGGCCTTCTATAACCTTCTCGAAAGTGATGTACATGTTTGTCTATTTTGTCTGCCTACACCAGTCTATTTTGTATTGTGCCCGCTTACTGATGGCCTGTACTATTTCATTAGTACAATTTTGTGTGTTTGCAGTGTTGTGAGCTAAAAATGTCCCTACGGTGTAAATGTAAACATAAAACATTAATGCTTGTGAATAAACACAAAATTCTTCAAATACCTGAAAGAGGTGAAACGCTAGTTAGTCTTGCTATAGAAGAAGGAGTTGGTCGTGCAAAAATTCGCAACATAAGGAAGAAGAATGATAATATAAAGACTTTCTCTAAAAAGTGAATATGTGAAAAGTGCGCTGAAAACACTGAAAGCAAGCGAGTTTTCACATATTGAAGGTAGCCTTTATTTTTGGTTTTTACAAGAACACGGTAAACATACACCTATTTCTGCAGAAATTCTAAAGGGAAGCCATTTTTTTACAAAAAAATTATGAATAAAGATGACTTTCAACCCTGTGAGAGCTGGTTGGAAAAATTTAAAAGATGTACAGGCTATTGAGTACGGCAGATGAAAAGCTGTCGTGTTATATTCACGTGGTCGAGTCCTAAAAGTGATTAAAGAAAACGTTTTAGCTCCTGACCAAATGTACAATGCAGACAAGGGCGGTTTGTTTTGGCGGTTTTACCTAAAAGAAACCCTTGTTTACTGTGCTGAAGTTAGTATTCCTAAATAAAAGCTAGAAAAGAATAAAATCACTTCTATGCCTTCTTCAAATGCAGGTGGAATACGTAAGATGAACATGTTAGTGATTGGTAAGGTAAATAAATCCTAGATGATTTAAGAATGCTGAACTTCTTACTGAATACAAAAACGAAAGCAACGAGTGGATGACTTAGTTCTGGTTTGACACTATTTGTATCGTCAGTACAGCAATTCCTTAAAAAACGGAAGCTCTTACAAAACGCATTGCTTATTTTGGACAATTGCTCGGGTCATGAAAAGAATTTGAACTTAAAAGACAGTTTTATCCGATTCATATTTCTACCTCCTAGCGTAACGTCTGTCTTGCAATGTATGGACCAAAATATAATCCAAGCAATTAAAATGTAGTACAAAAAGAGCATTCTGTAGTCGGTGTTGTCTAAGGACGACAGTGCGGTTAAGTCATTTAAAGAAATTAACCTGATAGGTGTAGTTTACTCACTTGCGAATATTTGTGACCGAATATGGAATTGTTAAAGCAGTACAAAAAAAGCCATACACAGTCATTCTTGATATGGGTAAAAGTGACGTACTTCAGCTGCGAGACATTGTTCAATAAACATCATGTGGATACAGCTGATAATGTTTTGACAACTGATGACGTTAGCAAGTGGCTGTTTGTGTGCGCACTAGTTATAAATTAGATTAAAAAAATAGTAGATTTGAATGCATAGACTATGTATGAACGCACTCTGTATAATAGATTCTATGAATAATTAATAAAATTAAGCATAGTATTTTACTTTCTTTGCTTCTAGAAAATATAATTTCGATCAGGTCAGTTAGTATAATTAAAGCAACAAAAATTAAATTTCTTAAAATAAATTGATACAGTTTAATACAATACCAAAGTAACGCATTAGTCATTAAATAGGATTAACGTCGCTACAATAAAAACCGTTGAAATAAAAGATTCTATTATTAAATAAATATGTTATTCATTAATAAATACGTCGTTATATTGTAATACAGGTTGTGCAATATGTAAGACTGAAAATTATAATTAAAATAAAGTGCAGTGCGTATTGCAATAAACAAAACCACACAGTATACCTACATTAATAAAATAAATGAATACTTGAAAAACGTAGAATCCTATCTAAAACATGGCTAGGCGTTCAAGACCAAAAGCAAGATACGTGACGGTTATATAATTAACGGGACAATAAGTTTGTTCAACATAGATAGAATATGTTATTTTGTAAGAACATAATTTATAGAGTACAAAGTTGAAACTCAAGTTCCGAAAGTTAATTAGAAACGTGAATTGTAGTAATACGAGCGATTGATAAAGAGAGAGGAAATTTGAACGTTGAAATGCATCAAGATGGGAATATTAACTCCTACAGAGAAAACCATGCAATTTGCGTTTTATTTACCGAACTACGCTTGCAAGGGCAGGTTAAGTTTTGATGGGTTTGTGAAATTAACTTCCTTATGACCGGTTCAAAAAGGGTTAGAGTTTACTCCCACAATAATTTGGATTTTATGTTGTATTGGGTTTTATTAGCTAGAAAATGCCGTATTAGCTAGAAAGAAAGAAAATGAAAATGTTGATGGTTTATGGACAGCTTTAACCTTTTAATTAAATGTGAGTAATATATAAGCTTTTATATTGATACTTTTTGATTATGTACACGTGAGTCTTTAAACACGTTGCGCATTGTTGCTATTTCTGTAGTTGGAAATTAACAAATCATGAAGGTGGTTATTTTGTTAAACTAAAACAACGACGGAATTATTGTACATTGATTTCAAAGGTAAGCTTTATTGGTGCAATTATAGTTGGTAAAAAAGTCAAAATTCCGTATTTTTAATGGACATTGGAATGGTTAATGATAAAATTGGTTTTGCGCTATTTTCCGATGTATAGTTATAACGATCGCTTTCATGAATTTAGATTAAAAATGTCGTATTGATCAATCTTAGAAAATTAGAACATTGGCATTATGGGATTGGTTATGGATTAACGTTTTTTATAAGATTACTGTTAATAACACCTGAACAGTTTGATCGTACATTCGGTTTGTTTTTCTTTAAGGTTAATATACGTGTATTTATAATTCCGGAATATATTGTTAATGGAGTATAAGTTTAGTTGGACTTTTGTTTGAAGTTATTTATAATATAGAAAAAATAGGCGAATTTGTAAAAGGATATCCAGCTACCCCTGTGATAAAGTTGTATTTCAGAGAGGTCCTGATTTTGAGAATTTCTGTTATTATAACAAAATATAATAAGTATTTTATGGTATTTTAGAGAAAGGTAGAGTATAATGTGGTAAATTTAGGAAACGAGATTCAATTGAGACCCATTCGAAATAACCGTCTTCTGTGTAAGAAAAATATCGAAAGAAATTACCGAGGCAACATGATTTGGCGCCCTTTAATTATATACAATACAAAATGCCTTTTAGGGTAAGTGAATACTGTAACGTATTTCAGCCAATTAACTATTTCTATATTTTTTATTTTTATTACTTTTTCCTTAGCAACCCACTCCCGCACTACTGCAGTTAGCCGGTGCACCATTAGAATTGTAACAGGATCTTCGCCATTTCATGGCAAATCTAAATTTATAACCTAACGCTCATTTTACCCGTAATATGTAATGAAGAGGAAAGTAACCAATTTCTGACAAACAATTACTACAATAGAAAAGGAAAAAAGAATAGGGAAGCATAAGTAACGCTAGCTGTTCAAACAATATCTGAAGGAGCAAGCAAAATCTTACGTATTTCAACCTACTTACGTTATAAAAGATTTTAAGAACAATAAGATCACTGCTTTACCGTTAGATTATGCTGCTTGCCCTTTTCATATACCATATCCTTTTATTCATATTAAAATACAACTTGCTAGAGTTCCGGCTCGTTCATGAATTCTGCCTCGTTCATTCATTTAAAAACCAGTTGAGTTATAACTTTCAAAGTATTTTTTAAGTTATCTTATATATTTTACACAAGCGTTTAACACTCGTCATTAACTTGGCTCATAATCTATTTACTGACGTCTTTAACGAGCAGTAGTAAAACACTCACCACAACTTCACTGACTTGCTTTTTTCAATAGATTACATAGCACTTAATGTTACTACGTCATAAATCGAAAAACATCGGAAATTTCTGGTGGTTGCTTCTCCAATTTTATTCATTTGGATAATGTAATTGTACCGAAAGCAAAATTTTACCGCACGCGGTTATTGTTAATTAGTACATTTTACACTCATCATCTTGAAGATTAATAGCTGTCATTTGTTTATTTTTATTACCGTTATTCTGATCTATTACTTTCTACAATGGTTTCATCTCATATTATAGTTCCTAATTGGAATGACCATTTACCTTTAATGTAATGTTCTCGAGTTTAAAGAAGCACGTTGCTCTCCTCAAGTTAAAAAACATTTTCCTTCTCGTTTGAATATTAAAATTGATTTAAAATACATACTCCTCGTCGAATACTTTGATCATAGATAAGAACTATTTTCAAAACCGAGCTTTTACTCACGGAATTTTTACAGCTACAATTAGGTAACGTAACGCAAATTAAGCTTGTAAAATCTCGGGTTTATGCATTTAGAGTAGAATATACCGAGCGCTTTCCAAATACTGAGTGGTTCTACCCTTAAAATAAGTATCTAGATTCTTTATTTTTCTTAAGTTTGGAGTATTGTATGCTCACGGAATGGTGCTCAATGACCTTTTGCATGATGCCTTATCACATCAATATATATATATATATATATATATATATATCAATATATATATATATATATATATATATTGACATTATATGGAGGTCACGAGAGGTAATTGAAACCCAAATTCCATAAATAAAACTCACCCAAATAAAAAAGAAACCCGAAAAGTTGAAATTTCCGAACAATTATTGTGCTACCCTGTATAATTCAAGCGTGCTTCTCTGCCATTAAAAGGCAAAACTCTTATTAATTAAATGATTAAATTTCGCGGGTGTAAATATGAAAGCGAAAACTGTAATTAATTATACAAATTACCTTCCGTGCATTTATTGTGAAAGCCATATCAGTTCTGATAAAGAAAGCAATAAAAGTTTTAATTCATCATCATAAAAACATAATTCCTGCGTATTACGTGCGGACTGAAGAAAACATAAGACTGATATAAACTTAATACCTTATGCAAATCATTCATATTTAAAGTGTAAATACAAAAACCATTCAATTTAATTAAAGCGCGAAAGCGATGTACATTCTTGTAAATATTACAAAACATAAAATATGCACGTGTGTATATAACTTTAAACCTAGTGCAAATTAATCGTAGAGAAATACTGTAAAAATGAGTTTCACTCTATAGGATATAAATCCATCCATCTTAATTTGTTATAAAAATACACCATCCGTGCAAAAAATTTATTTTATTTACCTTAAAAACCAATTTATAGTTACACTTATTATGACACAAATCTTTTTGCACTTGTAAAACCATATTCTCAAATTTTCAGAATTAATAAAGAACTAAAACGTCGAATCCTAACAAGTGCCTTTTACGCTTAATTCAATGAAACACCTTGTGATAATGATTAGAATAGGATTTCTATGTCTCGATACACTGCGGTTGATAGGCGGAGATGCTTGCATGCGGGCGATGTCCTAGGTTAGTAGAAATTGGAACAAGCTGGTGGCTGAAAAACTTCCCGCCTGGGCTGTATGTTGGCGTTACGTGCGCTAGAACGTGGTTCTGATGCCTCCGTAGGTGGGTTAGTTGAGATGTTAGCGGTATACAATCCACAACGTTTTGAGAGTTTACTTCATTTAGTCTCGTTAGTTTTAGTGGTCATAACGAGATAATCTAAAAGATAAATCTTAGTGCACAAAGAGTTTGAAGACTTCCATCTTGCATTATTTTAAATTGTTTCCCAGAAGTTTGGCAACTACCTTAAGAATAGTATAATAGTATAATAGTATAATAGTATAATAGTATAATAGTATAATAGTATAATAGTATAATAGTATAATAGTATAATAGTATAATAGTATAATAGTATAATAGTATAATAGTATAATAGTATAATAGTATAATAGTATAATAGTATAATAGTATAATAGTATAATAGTATAATAGTATAATAGTATAATAGTATAATAGTATAATAGTATAATAGTATAATAGTATAATAGTATAATAGTATAATAGTATAATAGTATAATAGTATAATAGTATAATAGTATAATAGTATAATAGTATAATAGTATAATAGTATAATAGTATAATAGTATAATAGTATAATAGTATAATAGTATAATAGTATAATAGTATAATAGTATAATAGTATAATAGTATAATAGTATAATAGTATAATAGTATAATAGTATAATAGTATAATAGTATAATAGTATAATAGTATAATAGTATAATAGTATAATAGTATAATAGTATAATAGTATAATAGTATAATAGTATAATAGTATAATAGTATAATAGTATAATAGTATAATAGTATAATAGTATAATAGTATAATAGTATAATAGTATAATAGTATAATAGTATAATAGTATAATAGTATAATAGTATAATAGTATAATAGTATAATAGTATAATAGTATAATAGTATAATAGTATAATAGTATAATAGTATAATAGTATAATAGTATAATAGTATAATAGTATAATAGTATAATAGTATAATAGTATAATAGTATAATAGTATAATAGTATAATAGTATAATAGTATAATAGTATAATAGTATAATAGTATAATAGTATAATAGTATAATAGTATAATAGTATAATAGTATAATAGTATAATAGTATAATAGTATAATAGTATAATAGTATAATAGTATAATAGTATAATAGTATAATAGTATAATAGTATAATAGTATAATAGTATAATAGTATAATAGTATAATAGTATAATAGTATAATAGTATAATAGTATAATAGTATAATAGTATAATAGTATAATAGTATAATAGATAATAGCATAATAGATAATAGATAATAGTATAATAGTATAATAGTATAATAGTATAATAGTATAATAGTATAATAGTATAATAGTATAATAGTATAATAGTATAATAGTATAATAGTATAATAGTATAATAGTATAATAGTATAATAGTATAATAGTATAATAGTATAATAGTATAATAGTATAATAGTATAATAGTATAATAGTATAATAGTATAATAGTATAATAGTATAATAGTATAATAGTATAATAGTATAATAGTATAATAGTATAATAGTATAATAGTATAATAGTATAATAGTATAATAGTATAATAGTATAATAGTATAATAGTATAATAGTATAATAGTATAATAGTATAATAGTATAATAGTATAATAGTATAATAGTATAATAGTATAATAGTATAATAGTATAATAGTATAATAGTATAATAGTATAATAGTATAATAGTATAATAGTATAATAGTATAATAGTATAATAGTATAATAGTATAATAGTATAATAGTATAATAGTATAATAGTATAATAGTATAATAGTATAATAGTATAATAGTATAATAGTATAATAGTATAATAGTATAATAGTATAATAGTATAATAAGTATAATAGATAATAGTATAATAGTATAATATAATAGTATAATAGTATAATAGTATAATAGTATAATAGTATAATAGTATAATAGTATAATAGTATAATAGTATAATAGTATAATAGTATAATAGTATAATAGTATAATAAGTATAATAGTATAATAGTATAATAGTATAATAGTATAATAGTATAATAGTATAATAGTATAATAGTATAATAGTATAATAGTATAATAGTATAATAGTATAATAGTATAATAGTATAATAGTATAATAGTATAATAGTATAATAGTATAATAGTATAATAGCATAATAGTATAATAGTATAATAGTATAATAGTATAATAGTATAATAGTATAATAGTATAATAGTATAATAATATAATAGTATAATAGTATAATAGTATAATAGTATAATAGTATAATAGATAAATAATAGTATAATAGTATAATAGATAATAGTATAATAGTATAATAGTATAATAGATAATAAATAAGTAATAATAGTATAATAGTATAATAGTATAATAGTATAATAGTATAATAGTATAATAGTATAATAGTATAATAGTATAATAGTATAATAGTATAATAGTATAATAGTATAATAGTATAATAGTATAATAGTATAATAGTATAATAGTATAATAGTATAATAGTATAATAGTATAATAGTATAATAGTATAATAGTATAATAGTATAATAGTATAATAGTATAATAGTATAATAGTATAATAGTATAATAGTATAATAGTATAATAGTATAATAGTATAATAGTATAATAGTATAATAGTATAATAGTATAATAGTATAATAGTATAATAGTATAATAGTATAATAGTATAATAGTATAATAGTATAATAGTATAATAGTATAATAGTATAATAGTATAATAGTATAATAGTATAATAGTATAATAGTATAATAGTATAATAGTATAATAGTATAATAGTATAATAGTATAATAGTATAATAGTATAATAGTATAATAGTATAATAGTATAATAGTATAATAGTATAATAGTATAATAGTATAATAGTATAATAGTATAATAGTATAATAGTATAATAGTATAATAGTATAATAGTATAATAGTATAATAGTATAATAGTATAATAGTATAATAGTATAATAGTATAATAGTATAATAGTATAATAGTATAATAGTATAATAGTATAATAGTATAATAGTATAATAGTATAATAGTATAATAGTATAATAGTATAATAGTATAATAGTATAATAGTATAATAGTATAATAGTATAATAGTATAATAGTATAATAGTATAATAGTATAATAGTATAATAGTATAATAGTATAATAGTATAATAGTATAATAGTATAATAGTATAATAGTATAATAGTATAATAGTATAATAGTATAATAGTATAATAGTATAATAGTATAATAGTATAATAGTATAATAGTATAATAGTATAATAGTATAATAGTATAATAGTATAATAGTATAATAGTATAATAGTATAATAGTATAATAGTATAATAGTATAATAGTATAATAGTATAATAGTATAATAGTATAATAGTATAATAGTATAATAGTATAATAGTATAATAGTATAATAGTATAATAGTATAATAGTATAATAGTATAATAGTATAATAGTATAATAGTATAATAGTATAATAGTATAATAGTATAATAGTATAATAGTATAATAGTATAATAGTATAATAGTATAATAGTATAATAGTATAATAGTATAATAGTATAATAGTATAATAGTATAATAGTATAATAGTTTTCAGCGCTTTTTATATCCAGGGTTTGTTTGTATTGTACGTTCAGACGATTCTATTATGTATTACGAAAGATGTTCTACTGGTGCATAATTGTTTGAGGAGTATTTAAAGCGTTTACATGTTGCGTGCTTATTGATCAATTCGGAGTGATGTTGGTTGCATACTCCTACAGGCTTAAGTTTCTAAACCATATTAAGCTTGATGTAGGTAATAAATGATAACAAATAATTGAAAAACTAGCTCACGATAGGAAACAGTGACGAGTTTCGTCAACCAACCTTGTAGTTTTGACTAATGTGGTTTAATATGGTTCAAAACCCTTTTCTTCGAAGGCATGAAAAGCACTCCCCTTAAAATGCGCCCACAAAGGTAGCTTGAAAAATTAAACACGTTAAGACCGAGTTAGCCACCAATTGATGAAGTAGAAGTATATCATATCTAATCTGAATTTCGCCTAAAATATATTTCTAATATTCAAATTGTAATATTTATAAAATATTGCTTAAAATCATCGAAACTTTATTTTCAATATTGAACACAAATTTGTATTTTATTAGAGTTTATACCCACTTGAATCTCGACGCTTTATATATTAAGCGGGTATACATTAAGTGAGCAATCAGAGAATGACAAAGGCTTCTCTAGCGCTTCAGCGTTATGTGCCTCGATCACAAAGACAATGCTGACATACTGTGTCAGCGAATTATAGTGTAACATGAATAAGGACTTAATATCCCCACTTTCAAAACTCTATCTCTTTGCTTCGATGGTTTCATCAAATGAGATCCTGAATTGTGAACAGGGCGATTATAAGCTGACATCGTCTGCTGTTTTGTTTTATATATTCTCCCGCAATGCGAAGTGACAATGAACTTGATTGTGTCATAAGTTAAACGTTCACTTAAGATTTAATTTCCTCAGTTGAGTGAGTCTAAATACCAACGACTTTGATAAATAGCGTGCGCTTATAAAATCGACATTCACATAAGCACTATATTATGGTTTCCCGCGTTTCTTACTATTGCGCAATTGTTTAATATAACGTATAATTACGCGGCAAATTACGCGCCATTTGTATCAAATACCAAACACGTTTAAAAGTGATATAATAGTCAATTTTTATGCACAATATAAGTAAAACGGTTACTCGCTTGTATTTTTTAACATCTTGTTGTTTTTGTGGGTAAGCTACGCCATTGTTGATTCCAAATTTTATCCGTCCATCCTTTATGCTCGTTCGTAGGTGGAACGACAAGGATACAGGTAGAGGTATACGAAGATAGGGTAGAAAAGAACCTACATCCTAAAAAGAGAAAAGACACACACGCAACACCGGTAGATGTTCTTGGCTTCAGGTCTCGTCGCTTAATGGCGCCCTTTTACACACTCCGCACCTGCGCATTCTTTTCGCGCAAATGCATCCGTCCGGAATGACGGAAATTGACAAGTTCATTTAAAAATATTTGCGGGAATTTATTTACGCATTATAACAATGTACATTGCCAACTTTGGCATGTAACAACTATAAGGCCTATATTGGGAAACAGCCTCTCTGTTCCCACTCTCACCCTCGGCTTGATCCAGGTTCTTTTATACCGAGTATTTCATCTTATTCTAAACCATTCTCAGATTATTCAAAACTTCCCAGTGGTTTAAAGACATCGCAGATTTGTGTTTCTGTAAAAACTGTTTTTAGCTGAAACTTTATAATGTTAGTGCGTTACTTTAAGCAAACATTAGGTAATAAAAAAGAATTTATTAATTTCAGTTAGTTAAATGCGCTCCTAGCACGAAAGCAACCCGAAATATTTATAGAACTTTTGGTAGTTTACATTAATAACGTGACTATTTCAAGGCAATCTTAAATTAGGATACGCTAATAAAATAGAAAAGCACCTTGTTAATTTTTATACAATCAATAATAAAGATCGGAACTTTACGCTCGTCGTATTAAATTCGAAAACAGCAGATAGGTTTGATTAAATAACCAGTTTAAGAAAGCTTATTTGTACAAATTCACATTAATTCTAAGAAACTGAGCTATTGTATATCACCCGCAATAGTAATAAACCCCCAATAGGAACGCATTGCGAAAATAAGCAAACAGCGCCGCTTTCAAAAATGTGAAAGCAAGACGACCGTTTGACATAAATATTACTACATTGAATTCGAAAATAAAGCAGCTTAAGATGCACCATCCGCGAGAAAGAAAATATGGGGTAATATTCTGTGAAGTTGTGACATATAAAACTCCCGTTTGTTATCCGGTGGTAGCAATTCAGATCAGATTATCAAACACCCGTTAGCTGCTTGTCAAAACTTCATCTAAGCACGAGCGACATGTACGACAAGGCTACGGGACGGTACTTCAAATATCAAGACTGTTGTCAGTAATTGGAGAAGTATTCGAAGCAATTAACGCGGACATCAGATATGTCACGTAAAGAGAAGGACCAGTGTAGGAAAACTTTTTTCAACCAAAGGAGGTTAGAATTTTACCTGTAAGTTCTGCCCGTGGATGGGTACAGAACTTTGAAGAAATAAGGTCAAAACAACAGTAAGTTAAATTGCATTGACCACCACATGCTGTTTATTTTGTCTAAGAGCTGAAATTTTTTGTTGATACTCATACTTGTATGGAGCTTATTTTGACAAAAAAAATTTTAATGTTAGTGCACACTTCCGTATATTTAGAGCGTATTGCATTGAATTTGCATACATTAATGCTCAATAGTTTTGAAGAATGTTAGTCAGTAAAAGTTACACTCATTAAATTACAACGAAGTTACATTATTAATATTCTTAAGTTTTATAACTAAACGCGGATTTGGTCAAATTAGAGCAGATTATAGTTTTTGCTGTTTTTGTTGATGCTATTTACTATATTTAAAATCATATGCTGCAATATATGTTAAATATACACAGAGACCAATTGTGTTCTCTCTGTTTTTAGAATTAGGAGGAGGAAAGAAATTGTAGTCAAGACGCCATCAGCTTCTATTAGAGTTAGGACCGTTCACATAGGTAATTGAGACATTCACCTTTCGAAAGGGCTTATTTGAATTTGAAAATAGCCAGGTGGGTTGACACGTAAAAGCTTTGTCATGCAGAGAGTGAAGCCTTTTGTATTCCGATTTAGTTTAACGAGAAATTCCGATAATTAGAAATGGAGCCCACGGCAAATTAAGATGGAAGGTGGCTCTAAGTTGAGGAAATCTCAAAGGCAAAGCGGCTAGTCGAACTATATGCTCTGGGTAGAGAATGAGCTGTGGGTCGGGGTGTAATTGCAACCACTAACAATAAAAATAAGGCGCCACCGTATTTTTTTATACTGAGAAGACCTAATACAAGTCCCTTGTACAAGGCAAATGCGGAAACCTTTTTTCTATAACCGCTATATAATTTTTAAAGACCTCCTAATCTTTAAAGTATCTTACCTTATGGCTCGACCTTGACCTTAGCAATCCTCCATTGCACCTGTGAACAGATTAAACAAAGAAAAGCACTGTTTGTGCATTCAAACTCAAAAATAATTAAATACAATCAAAATCGACTTTCATTCCTCTTAAATAAAAAATAGTCTTTAGTCCGAAAATAAGAATCTATTCTTTTTGGTATCCAATAAAGTAATTTTTTACAAAAAATATGACTTCCTTTATAAGTTAATTTAAATTAGGAAGAGTTAATTACAATGGTACTGAATATATCCGTACCAATTACTATTTAATGGAGTTTATATAACAGATTGACAAAGCATAAAATTGCTTATTTATAGAAAGAGTTAATTATGGTAAATTTACCTTAATTTCACAGTAAATAATTACAGATAATTGTTCATAAAATATCAAATGTAGAAATTTAATTTCTAAAGGTTCAAAGTTAGAAGAATTTACTTTATCTAATTAGTAGTGACATCTTCTAATGTTTCATTGAGTTAATAAAAGAATTTGTAGGAACAAATTACAGATTCATATCGTATGACCACGAAAAATATAATTGAGGTCTGTCCTTGACCTGTTCAAAGTTAACACAAGTCGGTTAAAGTAAAATTTATCTCGTTACTACGTCGACAGTTCAAACAACATACGAATATAATTTTGTACATACCAGAACTCCAAATTGCACCTAAATACTTGCTTGAAAGCTGACGTATGTATTAACAACGGAAAATTCCATTCCAAACAAACAGTTGCGCTGCATACTGAAAAACACGTCACTTGGCTTCCATTATCTGCGTTTCAATTTACAGATGTTCCAGGCGTAATTCACACCACAAGAAAGCAAATGTTGTTTGTAATTAACTTGAATGAATTATATACGTGATTCCATATTATACAAGAATAAAATTGTTTTCATTTAATTTCGCATGAATACCATTCAGAAAAGTTGCATATTTATAATTTACGTTGCAATATATTTTAAAATAAATTATTCCCAAAGTTACACTGAAAATTTTAATTAATATTGTTATAGAAACAAATTCACTTACTGTTCCTAACGGTCTTTTAACAAAAACTTCATCGTTCTTCACGACTGGTTTCAACAAAAACATGGACCATCCAAAACAATTTCTGAAGATGGCTTACACGTGCAATCTTCCATCGTGCACGCTTCCAACACCAAATATCAATGAAGGACATCGCTCCTAAGAACAACGTTCGACCTGCTTTAACCCCAGCTGTGTTAGAAGTGCCGGCCGAGCTTGTCGCTGCCTGAAAACAGCGTTACCTTGCGGTTCCTGAGTAGAGGGGACTTTAGGAAGGATACCAAACAAGAGCTTATATATTGTCACCGTAGAATTTAACTTTTAACATGAACTAAATACTAGTTCTTTATTGGACAATAGATATTACTAAATTAAGTGGATTGGATAACATTATAATGTATTATATTATTTAATATTTAATAAAAGGATTGATTATACAGATATATATATTAGGTGGAAAATAAAATTGCTACACTGCCTCTTTCTAAGAGAAAAAATTCTGGAATAAATGCGAAGAATTTTTTTTGAATTTATTGTTACATATTCACAACTTATTATTAATTTTTACAAACTAAAACAAAAATTACCACTTAAGATACAACATATTTGAAAATGAGTGACGAGTAACTACGCGTACTATACGCCACAAGGGGACAAATTCGGGAAGTCTTAATCGGTAGGGTGTCATTATCGTTTAATCATATTCGGGGTTATTATATCACTCATTTATACTCGAAACTTAAACAACAAAATATATAATACTGCCGTATTATGATTCCTTAATGAAAATATCAAATTATCATGACAAACATATTTTTACTATATTAACTGTAATTTACATATTTACAAAAGAAGAAAAGGACTCTCACTATCTTTGAGATCCACTCCAAACATAACTTCAAAACAGCAAACATGTCTTGAAATCACTAACGTTCAACAATCTACCGCATGTATATGCAACCAAAATGTAGAAATATCTCTTTCCCAGAAGAGACAAGTAAAACGCCACCACGTCTTACTTCTCACAAATCTCACTCACGCATGAATGAACAAAATAGAACATTGCTATCTCACGCAATATTCATAATTAAACATAGAACATTGCTATCTCACGCAATATTCATAATTAAACATAGAACATTGCTATCTCACGCAATATCCATAATCAAACATAGAACATTGCTATCTCACGCAATATTCATAATTAAACATAGAACATTGCTATCTCACGCAATATTCATAATTAAACATAGAACATTGCTATCTCACGCAATATTCATAATTAAACATAACTATCATAGTTACTAACAATATTGACCTCAAACCAATATTTAATATGGACTCAAACTACTTGATTCCCATTATAATTATCAAACACCTTAATCTTAAATCCGAAAGAAAATAATAACCAACTATATACAACTTTATTTATCAAACACTTTAATCATAAAAATACCTAAACATTCCTTTATAACCTTGAACTAAAGAATCATACGACAAATGAAATCATTTGACAAACGGAAACATGTAACTTTTATCTTGACTCAAATGAATAACTTGCAACTAACAATATCAGCACAGTCTAGTATCAACCTTACTGCACTACAAAATTCTTTTATACTTCTTATCCAACATCTAAAATTTTAGACTACCAAACAGTATTCCAATACAATATTTAAATCCTTAACTAAAAGATAAGACAGAAATAATTCCTACTATCAACCATTAAATATATCAACAACACTAATTAATGTTCAGAAACGTTCTCTTTTCAATATCACCACTGAACTCTGAATAAGGTTTTAAGTCCTTAACATGCCATCTGCCTGCCCTTGAACCATTTTCATTAATCAATTCATAAATTAAATTGAAACCTTCTTTTTAACAATGCTCAAAACATATTTTGGCGCAAGCTTAGCTGTAAACTTATCACTTGCTTTCGAAAGAACTTTATTTGACCTCCAAACCTTGTCACCTACTTCGAAAGAAATGTTACGTCTCCTTAAATTATATGAATTACTAGACTGCATGTAAGCTAAATGTAACCTTTTCTGTACGTCTATAAAAATATCAAATAGTCCTTGATGATCTAACACATACGAAGGTCTATCACTAGAAATAAAATCAATATCAACTGAGGGTTCCACATCAAGACCATAAAATTTTCCAGACACAGGAACATGTCTACCAAAAACTAAGAAATTTGGCGAATAACCAGTGGCATGATGTTTTGCAGAATTAATCGCATACTGAATTTGGGGTAACTCTATGTCCCAAGTATCATGTTCTTTAATATACGAACGTATAGCTGTTCCGACTGTTCTATTTATCCTCTCTACAAAATTACATTGGGGAGAGTAAACTGCATTAAACCAAATTTTTTGAACGTCATATTTTTTACATACTGCCTTGAAATTTCTACCACTAAATTGTGAGCCATTGTCACAAATAATAAATTTGGGAACACCATAAACTAAAAAAACTTTTTCCTCCAATACACGTTCTATTATATGCGCTTTTGCACTACGCAACGGAAACATTAACGTGAATTTTGAGAACCAATCACCAATAACTAATAACCATTTGTGTCCAACCTTGGACCGTGGAAATGGGCCCATGAGGTCTATAGCGATAATCTGAAAGGGGAACTTCACTTCTTTTTCCTTTCCCATTAAACCAAGGGGTCCTCTATTCGATGCCTTCTGTGCTCCACACGTTAAACAATTTTTACAAAATTTCAACACATCAATACGCATTTTGGCCAATAAAATTCTCTTGTATGCGTGCCAATGTTTTAAAAAAACCAAAATGACCGGCCACTGAAGGGTCATGATTTATCCGAATAACCTCTTCCTTCTGTGATCTAGGGACTAAATATTTCCATTCCCTTACATTCGACGAGAGTGGTAAATTTGATGAAAGAAATTTAAATACATAATTATCTTCTACCTTCCATTGTGGGTAATCATCAGGTGAAGCTAAAATTTTTTTCGAAGAGACACATACCAAGGATCCACATTATCTAACTTGATCTCAACTAAATTATCAACATGACTTCAAACATTAAACCAATGAACTTCAAACTTTAAGAACACCTTCTCTTTTAAATTCGCAGACAATGACAATTTTAAACATAATAAATTTATAATTTAGATTACTCTCAACCTTCCATCTAGGATAACAATAAATCAATGTTCTAGTACACTCTTACACTACTCAAAATCAAACTGTCAAGATAGACAAAAGTACTTCACAACGCATAAACTTGCTAGGGTGACAAACTCCTCTGTGAGTCTCACCTAGACTTATAAACAAAAAATTATAACCTCATCACCAATCTCAAAAATAGTGATGCTAAAATTGCTAGAGTGACAACTTACCTCGAGTCTCGTTTAGACTAATGTAATGCTGAGCGACCGACTTTTCCTAAGTCTCGTCTAGACTGACATACTGCTAATCCGACCAACCACGACGACAAGTTTCACTTAGACTTACAACCAATTAACATACTGCGTTGCAATGCGGATATAAATAAATCAAAAATTGCTATCAAAATAAATTATATCAAAACAAAACGTGCCTATGCACAAGAGCAATCTTGAAACGGTTTACCGACAGTAAAACCAGTGTACCAAATTATAAACATCTATCATCTCTACTATAAAAATTTATCAAACAACTATTGTAGCTAATACAAATGGAAGAAAACCTAAATACAAATCACTATTATCAACTACACTGTGAATTATTATTCACTGAAATACTACAAGCTGCGACTAAAAGAACAATAATATTCCTATCGAACAATTTTTCCATGTAAGAAAGCTTCTAATTTCTTACACAACTTTATTAATGTTGACATACTATTAATTTCCGTTAGAGCTAATTGACAAATAAAATCAGGCAATGTTGTTTCTTTGGCTAATAATCGGCCTAACATTTTCCTTTTATCCTGCTTCGGTCTGCTGCTAACACTTCACGAATTTTCAATTCATAATCCAACTTATCTTTATGCAAATAAACTACTTGATACGTCTCAGCCATCATGGGATAGACTAACTAACTAATTACAAATTAAACTCAATTAAACAACAACATCAATAGACTAAACCAATCTGAGGGTAAATGAATTACAAACCACAAGTGTAAACAACCAAAGTCAATCGAAGCCTATACTTTATGTGTTTATACAATTGGTACAGCAATCGAGGCCTACACGCTGGGCGCTATTTGAAGCCTTTTGTATTCCGATTTAGTTTAACGAGAAATTCCGATAATTAGAAATGGAGCCCACGGCAAATTAAGATGGAAGGTGGCTCTAAGTTGAGGAAATCTCAAAGGCAAAGCGGCTAGTCGAACTATATGCTCTGGGTAGAGAATGAGCTGTGGGTCGGGGTGTAATTGCAACCACTAACAATAAAAATAAGGCGCCACCGTATTTTTTTATACTGAGAAGACCTAATACAAGTCCCTTGTACAAGGCAAATGCGGAAACCTTTTTCTATAACCGCTATATAATTTTAAAGACCTCCTAATCTTTAAAGTATCTTACCTTATGGCTCGACCTTGACCTTAGCAATCCTCCATTGCACCTGTGAACAGATTAAACAAAGTTTGTGCATTCAAACTCAAAAATAATTAAATACAATCAGAATCGACTTTCATTCCTCTTAAATAAAAATAGTCTTTAGTCCGAAAATAAGAATCTATTCTTTTGGTATCCAATAAAGTAATTTTTACAAAAAATATGTCTTCCTTTATAAGTTAATTTAAATTAGGAAGAGTTAATTACAATGGTACTGAATATATCCGTACCAATTACTATTTAATGGAGTTTATATAACAGATTGACAAAGCATAAAATTGCTTATTTATAGAAAGAGTTAATTATGGTAAATTTACCTTAATTTCACAGTAAATAATTACAGATAATTGTTCATAAAATATCAAATGTAGAAATTTAATTTCTAAAGGTTCAAAGTTAGAAGAATTTACTTTATCTAATTAGTAGTGACATCTTCTGATGTTTCATTGAGTTAATAAAAGAATTTGTAGGAACAAATTACAGATTCATATCGTATGACCACGAAAAATATAATTGAGGTCTGTCCTTGACCTGTTCAAAGTTAACACAAGTCGGTTAAAGTAAAATTTATCTCGTTACTACGTCGACAGTTCAAACAACATACGAATATAATTTTGTACATACCAGAACTCCAAATTGCACCTAAATACTTGCTTGAAAGCTGACGTATGTATTAACAACGGAAAATTCCATTCCAAACAAACAGCTGCGCTGCATACTGAAAAACACGTCACTTGGCTTCCATTATCTGCGTTTCAATTTACAGATGTTCCAGGCGTAATTCACACCACAAGAAAGCAAATGTTGTTTGTAATTAACTTGAATGAATTATATATGTGATTCCATATTATACAAGAATAAAATTGTTTTCATTTAATTTCGCATGAATACCATTCAGAAAAGTTGCATATTTATAATTTACGTTGCAATATATTTTAAAATAAATTATTCCCAAAGTTACACTGAAAATTTTAATTAATATTGTTATAGAAACAAATTCACTTACTGTTCCTAACGGTCTTTTAACAAAAACTTCATCGTTCTTCACGACTGGTTTCAACAAAAACATGGACCATCCAAAACAATTTCTGAAGATGGCTTACACGTGCAATCTTCCATCGTGCACGCTTCCAACACCAAAAATCAATGAAGGACATCGCTCCTAAGAACAACGTTCGACCTGCTTTAACCCCAGCTGTGTTAGAAGTGCCGGCCGAGCTTGTCGCTGCCTGAAAACAGCGTTACCTTGCGGTTCCTGAGTAGAGGGGACTTTAGGAAGGATACCAAACAAGAGCTTATATATTGTCACCGTAGAATTTAACTTTTAACATGAACTAAATACTAGTTCTTTATTGGACAATAGATATTACTAAATTAAGTGGATTGGATAACATTATAATGTATTATATTATTTAATATTTAATAAAAGGATTGATTATACAAATATATATATTAGGTGGAAAATAAAATTGCTACAAGAGTTCAAAGACCTATGCAGGTAGGTGAAAGAGCATTTTGTATAAATGTTGAGATTTGTTTACCCCTAATAGGATTTGCATTTGCATTTATAGAACCCACCCTGATTATTGAAAGCTAACCGATGCACTATTTACTATTAGGTCACATTGCTTTCGTAGAATAAAATTAATTCAGGTACTAGACTGTCGATTCAGCATGTAACAGTATTAGCTTGTGGTCGACATACCATCAACAAAATTGACCTCTCTAGAGAAAATTTCTTGAAAGTTTGCGTATTATTTTTCAAAGCAAAAGGCTTAATTTTCGGTGTTGGTTGAATCCTCACTCTTAAATAGCCATAAATCAGAAGTAAGCTTCCCGAAAATTGTCCGAGTACTGTTATGCGCTGATTGGCTGTCACGAATTAATTTCTAAAGCAAACGGGGAATGCTTGTAATAAAAATTAAAGGTTTAATCTTGTTTAGCTAATGTAGGTCATGGGTTTTCCTTAAAATGAAGGTTAATACAAATAATGCCAAAAATTATAAGGGCTAAAGTGGATACTACTGCTAAATTAATGTATCAAGTCTGATTTAAATATTTTACGTGTGATTCTACACTCTGGTTTTTTCTCAAAGAGTGCCAGACCGTCGATCAAGGACTGGTATCAGAGGACGGTCACCTCAGTACTAGTTTTCAATATACAACACTTTTGTAATACAGAATTAGGATACTTCAAATCTCATTTTTCTCGTCAAATTAAACTATGAACACTTATAAACAATTACTGAAATTCCTTTACTGAATTTAATCCTAAAAAATATTAATTATCCGCGTTCAAATATGGTTCAAAGGAAAGAATCTAACTTTCAAATAATCTTTGCCCACAAATTAACTAACCAATTAGTCTTATTGCAATATTCTACGTAAAACGGTAGTTTCGATCGAACAAAGCTCCCTTCGCAATAAAATAATTTAACTTTTGAATATTAAACCACAATTTGTAACTAGCAACAATTCAGTTAAAGAACTTAACAAGCTACGTTATTTCTACAATCAATGAAATTAGTGACAGTTACATACAACATAATATTAGTATCTACATTAGTAAATGTACCCTATTGATAGTGCACTAAAAATCCTAACAATAACTTCTACCTAAATATTAAATTATATTGGTAAGTACTAATTCTACTATTTTGAGCAGGCGTAAATTTCAGCAATACAATGTGGTGTTGCGTTTTTTGTTATTAATTTGTTTTTTTTTGGGGCCCTAAACGTTGTGACGTCACTGTAACTTATTTTTCTTAATGGGCGCCTGGGTAGAGCAATGAGAAGTGGGGGGGTAAGTCGAATTCTGTTTGCAAACCAAAGTTAAGCTAAATCAAATAGGCGCCACCATGTCCTGAGACAATTGCGATAATTGCAAAGCACAGTACTAAGGGCGGACGTGGAAACCCAAAGATAAAATGATCGCCTTCGTTAACAAAAACCTGTCTTATTAAAATAAAACGCAGCTCCTGTAAAAAATTGCAAAGGTTAAATAAATAAAAAAGTAGAACACCATTTGTGTCCTATAAAAGTAAAAAAATAATAAAAAAAGTATTTCCAATATAATATTGGCATCAAATTATTACTCAGAAAAATTTTATCTTTATGTAATTAGATTTGATCGCATTTGACCAAAATAGAAGCCTTAAATTTTGAACTAATTGTTTACTAAAAAAACTCTTTTAAAATATCGGAACTTGTAACAAAAAATTATCAGAATCAACTACATCAAAGTTAAAGTTTTAATTTTCCTTTTTTCTTTCATTAAATAACCAACTGTACTTTAAACATGAACTTGTTATACAAATTAAAGTGATAATGATTTGTAAGCATAACACAGTGAATTAAGTTCTAACCTGGGCAGATCTTTTCAGGTAGATTACAAATTACTAGAACCTAACATAATGAGAATTTGAACTTTCATATTTACGTTTAATAATTTATGTATAGATAAAAGCTGATCACAAAATTAGGCATGTTTGTTTAAATTCCATTACAGCTGCACAAAGCATCTGCTTTCAAGACAACATCTGTCAACTGTGCAAAACAGAAAAATATGACGTCGAAAACATACGTTGCACTTATCGAAGGTTCATATGGAACAAAGCATGTTATTATAGAAAGCTAATTCGACAAAATTTCGTTTTACAGCTTATAAAAGCAGCTCAACAATTAATTGAAATTTACACAATTTACGTGTACTAAACATAATAGCAAGTTTACGTGTTCTAACCTTTAAAACACATGCCTGAAATATCTTACAACTAATAACGAACCAAAAACTGCTTTTTCTGCTTCACGATAAATTATGACGGGATTTCCGTTCTTCAAACAAGGTTACCAGCCATTCCAATTTTTATACGACTGCATCCAAATTAACATCCATAATTTCTTATCAAACAAAATTCTTATTAGGCAATTTTCAAATCGCTGTTCCTACATAATGGTAATTCTTAACTTTTTCTTGGATTCTAGTTGACGAATTCTGTACGTTTCATTCTACCTTGTCGCATTATACATTGTCGTTCTAAATAAATTACCTCAAATTACATTAGTTTGTAAAATATATACTTTACCAACCGTTATTAAAAGATATCCTAACGATTAATATATGATGCGAAGGTTGCCAGCCTCCAGCCGAAAATACATCTTAATAATGCTGTTGCCGGCGGCCGACTGACTTGTCGAAACCAGAGCCGAGTGGTCGCGCTGTTAGAGGTGGGAAACACGAAACAAACAAATAGAGATGTGCTTGGACATAGCTTTATGCGACACAGATATATTAATATAAGTAGATCCCTAAGGAACAATGCACGCTTAGCGCATTATTCTTGTAATTCAATGCAATTAAATTATGACTGAAAATAAAAATGTTACAGTGGAAAATAAAAGGGTTTAGTTGACTTACAGTTATGTATTTCTCCACGTATCCTAAGCGGCAATTTCAGGAGAGCTGTTGTTGCTTTCTGCTTTATAAACCCGCGCACGTGCCTTATACAATATCCAAAGTTATTGGTAGTGATACTTCACTCACTAATAAATCAAGCACCGGTTTTATTATTAAATCCGCGAAAGTTCCTCAGGAAGTTTTCTGCGCTAAATGTAGACAATGTTTGTCTAATTATCAGATTATCGAAAACCCAGTAACTTTCTTGCATCACGACCCGTTAAGCTGAATCCAAAATTTAAGATCACATGTCTATTCAAATCTGTCGGAATCTGAATCTAAAATTCGTTCTCTGTCCCTAAAAATTATTTCATATAGTAACTTTCATTCGCGCTTCTTCTCTTTATGACGTCACTATTACATCAAACGTTCACCAATGAAAAACAACATTTTTAGAAAAATACGTCCTCTCGGGTGTAGTTATTATAACAGCGTTATAGAAGAAATAACTTGTTTTGACTAAAGTTGTTATTTTAAAATTTCATACCCGCCTTAGTGTCTTACAGACATAATCCTAGTATTTCCTTTGAGTTCTTAAGCTGACTGATAATGAAAAAAGGATTTGAGTAATAGTTTCTTTAAGTTTTAGTAAAGAACTTACTGCTAAGTAATACGTGATTTTCCTAATCTAAGATTGAAAACATTATATTGAGAACATAATGTCTAAAGAGCAAACGATATTACTCATTAGGCAGATTACACTTTCACTAATTCTTAAGACAATAGAACGCAATTGTTATCAGTTATATAAAAAACACTGTTTTACGCTCAGGAAGTGGTTGATAGAAAAGTTTTTAAATAACCCAGTTCAGTTCGATGTAGTAAAGTTTCAATTCAGTTCCAAACAATATAAGTGTAGTTAAGTAATCTAAAAGTAAAATTGAAGTTCAGTTGGCCGTATTTGTCGCTGCTGTATACAGAAACGAACAAAACTAGAACTTCTATTATTTAAAGTCAAACTAACGGTGAAATGTACCTTAAATAATAAAATAAAAAGATTTTTAATTTTGAATTTTTAAATATGTTGTAGAAAGAGTTCTGAAGTGATTAAAAAATATAATAAAATTTGTTAGATAAGCGATAATAGGGGACGAAAACATAATTGGTGCTGTCGATAGCAATTTTTTACAAAAAACCAAAAACCTTCAAAAAGCAGATGTTTCCCTGTTCGTGAGTTCTGACTCTTTATTTGGAAAAACCTGAAACATGCTAGAATAATGAAAATTATGAGGGTACTGTATTTAAATTTCAGTTTCAATATTTTGCAAAAAAAATTTTAAAGGAAAATATTTTGACGGGTCTTTGACGTTTATTGTGAAATATTTTATTGAACATTTTTGAGATGTGAGATAATTTTATGTATCTATAAGCATAGAGGATATTTTATTATATTTGAGTAGGCTACACATTGCTAGCACACCACATATTTAACAACGTGAACTTATATTTGACACAATAATACTAGGAACACGCGCTTTAGAGAATACACTAGGTAACGATTTTCAAATTTTCACAATGGTACATGTACAGACAATTTAAAAGTATACCTTAACGCAAGTCTGCAGTACAATGGAGACCAGGCAATTTTGGGAATGTTTGTATCAGCTTGTAAAACATTTTTGAAGACCTTTTATGACGAAAAGGAACCACTTTAAAATTCTTGGTTTTTGAGACTAATTTTATACAAACTTATAGGGCGAGCTTTAATCCTAATATTTAGTAGAGAGGACTTAGTTTCATGGGATGATTATAAAAGATATTTAATTTCTCATTTTGGAGATCAACGACATTTAAAATGTTTTGTTGCGGATTTATTAAACCTTAGAATAAATACGTATGAGACACCATATCGGTTTGGAATGAGGGTACAAGATGTGAGCAGTTTAATTTTGAAGAAATTGAAATTAGAGGAGAACGACCCACACATTAGATTAACTAAAACAACATTATATGACGAAATGGAAGTTGGCACTTTTTTAAACGTTTTACCAGAGAGACTTTCAGACAAAATACGTTTTAGGAACCCCAACAGTTTAGATACCGCGATTAGTTTAGTAATTGAGGAATAAAAGGTCACCTATTACAGAAATCACATTTACAATCCGAATTTCAACAAAACCTACAAACCTATCCCAAAATTTCAGCCAGTCAATGAAAAAACACGTTACCCACGATACACTTTTCAGTCACCCAGTTTTCGGAAACACAAATTTTTCACACAGGCTATTGCATTTCAACCAGAAATCAGCATTTAATCCTTTCAGCAAACCCACTCAAAACCATTTTTCAAGACCACCCCAATTTGCGAGACCAAACATCTTTCAGAATAACTGCCAGGGACACATAAATAGTTTTTAAGAGATTATTCAGAGACCCACAAACACTTTCCAAAATAACTTTCAGAGACACCTGGGTAACTTTCAAGGTAATTTTCAAAGATTCGTAAATAACTTTCAAAACCCACCTCAATGATTATAAATAATTTTCAAAATAGTTTTCCAAAATCACAACCCAGACTCTATGACATTTACAAACCAACCCCAATGAAAGTAGACTACATATCCGTAAGCACCCGACATATAAACAGACACATGCAAACGAAACCCACAGAAAATACGAAACCAAAGTTTCCAACCGACAAACCCTTTCACCAGGAAATAGAAAAAAATAAATTCTTAAACAGAAACAACGTATGCTTGGAATATTCAGACATATCAAATATCATACAACGTATCTCAAGAAACACGGTTTGACCCACAAGAAAATTTTTCACTAGAAGTGCATCACGAGCAATATTCACAAACCACGACGAATTTTACAATAACAATCTCACAAATCATTCGATACTGACGCAAACACAGACGTTCACACAGATCAAAACTATCATCCAAATTTCCATCAGTACTCGAACACACTCTACCCGACTTGATAGAAATGAATACATTAAATCCCTTTGTGGATGTTCAGTTCACGATTTCTGTGTTTTGTGAGATCAGCTTTTATTTCGTTAATGCCTCGAGACAACAAATATGTATAACTTATGTACAGATTTAGAATTAAACATTGGCTGTAAGAAATACATACAATAACATGAAATTGAAAATGACATTTACATAAGATTTTAAATGCATACGCAATATACAAATGTCCTTGAATTTATGCATGAGAATAGAGTTTTTATGTGAACAAATTTTATTAACGCTAGAAATGCAAATGTTCTTTATCGTTATAAAATTTCTAGTGCAGTTTTAAATGAATGTAATGTTCGTACACATAAAATGAAATTCGCGCACTGGATTAACTTTGAACTTTTACGCGCGTGTCTTGGAAAAAAACGCGGTTCAAAAAGAAGCCTACGCTAAAATGGATAAGCCCAGCAGTAGGTACTCACAGATATGTTGTCTCCTGAGATCTGCAGGTAGAAGTTTTGTTGGATCGACGCCTGTATATGGTGCTAGACGTGGCAGGTCAATCAACGCAGGTGCTATGTATTTATTGTGTGGGTTTCCTTATCGGCGACATAAGGCGTGGAACGGCATAATTATGGCGAATCCTTTGCAATAGACGTTAAAACTGGTCCGAGATGTTGTATTCACACGTCCAGGCCGCTATGCCCTCTCCAGTGATGGTGGGCGACGAAGAGGTGAGCGTCACGGAAGACTCTGACATCCCATGTCGTTGGCCGCGTTCAGCAGTAGATGCTCATACCAAGATGGTTCTACGAAGTAACTTCCTTTGGTGGAAGTCCAGGCTCTGGTGTTAAAATTTGGTGCACTTTCCCGGCAGGACGTGGAGTATTCGCGATAGTGCATAAAGCACAACCTTCTGGTTTCACCCCCAGGCTTTGGTGCACCGTGATAAAAGGTTAAACTCATAAAATGAGAAGTTATTGCTTGCTCCTGGCTATTGCATGTCAATATATTTCCAAAAACAAACGAAAGCTCGCCTTCTTGGTCATTATATTGTTTGTATTTTAATAATCGAAAATTCCGAGAGAGTCTTCGGTTTTAAGGTGTGTTGGTAAGCGAGTCTATTATTAACAGGCGTTCGTGCATATGAGGTTTGTTATCTGCAACCTTGGTTGCATACCTACAGCTCGATACTGCCTTATTTACATGCACAATTTATTGATACAATATTTTGTTTAAAATAAATTCCGTTTTGAAGTTATTGCAAGCAAATATGTTAGATTGAGTACGAAGGATGTCGTCGTTTAATGTGCAATAAGTTGTAACCTATGTTATTGGACAAAATAGAATTTTGACATAAATACATGTGTGGTATATGATGTAATCCATCTGCAAATTGTCTGGGATCTCCTTGCCAATGCTCCATAGCAACAGAGGAAACATCTATTTACAATTTAAAATATTACGTGACACTACAGGAAATATCTACAACTTTTTGTGTGTGTGATTAAATTGCAAAATGTTTTAAACACTAGAACTGAAAACACTTTAGTTTGTAAAGTTTCCGAAAGCTTATCTATATTACAGAATTAAATGTTGCGGCTTCTCGACGGTGGTGCTAGATGAAGATGTTTGTGATTGTAAGTAACCCTAGTGCGGATTACACTGAATGCAAGTAGCTCTTCGTGAAAGTCAACTGTTTATAAGTTCCGATGCATAGCGGCTGGTGGGCGGTCGCTGGTATACGAGCGGTTCCTTTGGTTGGTAGAAATTGAAGTAGGCTGATAAGGAAAGTTTCTCAATCCTGACGTGCCCCGCAATTTTATAAAGTGTTGCCAGTGCAACAAAGCTTAAATATGAAGAAATCAGTTCAACTAAATCAATATAGGATAGATTTCTTAATATTTGGTGTACCGTTGTTCACACGATCGAAATCAACGAAGTAGGTACAATGTCGCAAGACAATAATACAGTTTGCTTGAATAGTTGTGCTACTGACAAAGCAACCATTTCGCAAAACGTTAACAGTGCAATAATGCCTAACACTGAGGAAAGTGGACCAACTAAAAAACTAAAACTAAAACCTGACGACAAACTTTGGAAAAGAGAGACAAATAAAACACTACGGTAACAAGCACAGAGCCACCGTGGTTTTACAAAAATAGTAAAACAAAAAACATAAATAAACTGCTTCTAAGATCAAAAGAAAAATAGCCCTCCCCCTACCACTACGAATCAAATCTTTGTAAAAAGGCCAATTGCGCTATTGCTCATCTGTATAAGAAGCGGAACGGAAAAACTGAAATGTTTCAGAAGAACACATGGGATCAGTGAAAACTATATTGTTAATCGTATGCCGATTTCATGTGTTAAAAAGGAGATATACAAGGAATTAAAAACACTACCAAATGCTTCAATGTTTTACCAGCCATCAGAAAATGGTAAAAAGTAAATGCGTGTTAAAAACTATTTGTATCTGCACTAAGTCTATGGGAATTTTAAATTAGATCCTCAGTCAACATTGCTAAACATAATATGCACGTATCAACATTTATCAAAACTGAAACAAGATCGGCTAACTTACGAAAAGAGAAAAATGATATAGGTAAAGAATTCTTAATAAAGTTCTTTAATGACTTATCTACCCTGCCACCTCATTACCGCCGTAGAACCTCTTAGAAACGATATTTGGATCAAATAATGTCTCACTATACCAAGGGTTTGCTTCAAAATATAAGACCGATAATAAAAGTATTAGCAGACGATGGGCTTTCGATTATCTCTTCGCAAACAATTCTTGCAATATATCAGTCCAAAAAAGATAAATTTAGCCTCAGTGGTTAAATCAAAGTTGTTTATGCATACCAAAAACATCATACTCTGCATATTGCTAACAAAAATACGCCCATACTAGAAAAAGAAACAGATGCGAAGTTCGCTCAAAGTGCTCAGGTTTATTCTTCTAATCATGAACTTAGAAGCTGCAAAAGTTGCTCCTGGTTTAAATGCAAGTGTTCTGTAGTACAAAACGAAGCTATACTGCCACAACCTTACAGTCCTGAATATCAAAACAAAACACGAATATGTTTCTGGTTCAGTAAAGTTGATAGCTATCTTTTTGCATCTGCGTTAACATCCATCATTGTTTGTGTAGTGTGTGTGTGTGTGTGTGTGTGTGTGCGCGCGCGTGCGTGCGCGCGTGTGTGTGTGAGTGTGCGTGTGAGTGTGAGTGTGAGTGTGAGTGTGAGTGTGAGTGTGAGGGTGAGGGTGAGTGTGAGTGTGAGTGTGAGTGTGAGTGTGAGTGTGAGTGTGAGTGTGAGTGTGAGTGTGAGTGTGAGTGTGAATGTGAGTGTGAGTGTGAGTGTGAGTGTGAGTGTGAGTGTGAGTGTGAGGTGTGAGTGTGAGTGTGAGTGTGAGTGTGAGTGTGAGTGTGAGTGTGAGTGTGAGTGTGAGTGTGAGTGTGAGTGAGTGTGAGTGTGAGTGTGAGTGTGAGTGTGAGTGTGAGTGTGAGTGTGAGTGTGAGTGTGAGTGTGAGTGTGAGTGTGAGTGTGAGTGTGAGTGTGAGTGTGAGTGTGAGTGTGAGTGTGAGTGTGAGTGAGTGTGAGTGTGAGTGTGAGTGTGAGTGTGAGTGTGAGTGTGAGTGTGAGTGTGAGTGTGAGTGTGAGTGAGAGTGTGAGTGTGTGTGAATGTGTATGTGTGTGTGTGTGTTGATGAAGAATGGGTGGAGAAGCAGTGCATCTCGCATTTGGCCACAATTACATTTACAAAAAAGAAAATTAAGATCCATAAATATCAATAACTGCAAGAATTTAAATTTGTTCTTGCTTAGAATTGTAACCTGCTTTACGACAATTTACGAGGGCGGTCCGATAAGTATTTAGCCTAACTACCCGATGGCACCACTAGCGGAAGAGAAGTTTACTATCGTGTAGTACATTCTTTTAAACGGCTACTTTCAAAATTTCAATCGTATCGTACTCGTAGTTTTGTTTTGACGGCGTGTGAAAGCGAGCGTGTCCGCGGATTCGATTCTTGCTTTTGAAAAGGAAATCGCGTAGCAAAATCAAAGAGCGCTTGGATACTGCATACAGTGACCCTTCTCCTTCGTTGGCAATTGTCAAAAATTGGTTTAACGAGTATCGCCGTGGCCGCACGTCGGTTTTTAATGAGCCACGCTCAGGTACGCCAAAAACGGCCACCACGGAGGTAACATGACACAAATCCACTATCTCGTATTGGCAGACCGCCGATTGAGAGTGCGCGAGATTGCTGAGACAGTATGCACTTTAAAAAACTGCGTGGGTCATATCCTGCATAAAATTTTGGGCATGGAAAAGCTGTCGGCGCGATGGGTACCGCGTTTGCTCACTTCGAACAACACGCGCAACCTTCCTCGCCACAGCCAAATCGGTCGAATTGGGCTACAAACTGCTGCGTCATTCACAGTATTCTTTGGATTTGACCCCGTGTGACTTCTTTTTGTTTCCAACTTGAAAAACTCACCCGCCCGGCAGAAATTTGAGTCGAATGAAGAGGTCATCGCTGCCACGAAGGCCTACTTTACAGACCTTGAGAAAACGTATTTTTCGGAAGAGTTAATGAAGTTGGAGCATTGCTGCGTCAAGTATATCAAGCTAAAAGGAGACTATGTTGAGAAATAAATCTCCATTTTCCCAAATTTTTATTTTTCTTTTGTAGGCTGAGTACTTATCAGACCACCCTCATAAAGCACACATAACATGTACAAAATATTATCATTATTTAGTAAAATAAACAACTATGATTTAGCAAGTGTTATAGTAACAACATACTTCAACATACTTCAAAAATTGTGAATGTATTATATGCTCTGATATAAGAATACACACCCTCTACTTTCAACATTATGCTCATATTTTGTACATAAAATGCAATGTTGATTTAAATACAAAACGTTTTTTCTTCTCCAGTAAACAACGACATTTGGCTTACCAGATACTACATCTTAAGCTACGTTGTCAGAAATTATACCAAAAGAGAAAACTAATACGCAGCCATAATCTGAACAGATGAAAATTACTTAATAAGTTTGCAGAGAACTGAGTGCAGAGTCAAATTTACTACGGAAATTGAAATTCGGACTGGACGGAAAAAGCGTTCGCTTCCTACTAAGCTGTGTATATACTCTCAACGAAGGGGAATAAATTTAAAATACTTTATTTAATCGAGCAGAGTTTAAACTAAACCTGCTTTATCCAATTTCCCATGCAAATCCTTTCTTGGTGTAGAAAGAATAAAGTGCTGCAATAAAATCCTTACAGAAAGGGCCAAATCTAACATACAGCCGGTGACAGACACTTCTGGTTGAAAAAGGCTTTCCTCATTCGCTATTTTAAAAAAAAATGTATTATTCATATTTTGTTTGAACCAATATAATTCGTTAAATCCAATGCAGAATGGGTATATCAATATTGGTTAGATGAACAAAACTTATTCGCATAAATATTAGTGCATGTGTTCTCTAATACTATTGCACGTGTTAGTTCTAGTCTGGGTTATACACTGCATTTGATTTTTCAATGCTCCACCCGAAGGTATTACATTGGCCAGGAAACGAGTTTTTTTACCTGGAAAAGTTTGAATTTTGCCAAACCCGTGCTGTTCCAAGCAAGGACAATACTCACACACGGAACCTCCATTTTACCTCTCATCCAAACGAAGGCATATATTTGTGAATATTGCTCGCCCAACAGTTTTTAAGCGGACTTTGTCGGGATTTGAACTCGAGACTTTTGGCATAGTAGTCACACGCATTCCAATTACGCCACGGATCCGCCTAGTCTGAATTATACAGCGTGTTATCAACGAAAGGTACGATACTGCAAAACATTATTGAAGCAGGCAGTTACACTTTCACACACAGACACACACACACACACACATGTATATATATATATATATATATATATATATATACTGCAAATAACTTGTTTTGTTATATACATATACATTTAGGGGTAGATGGGATTACTAGTACAGTGCACTTCATGCTATCAACATGAGGGTTCCAAAAACTACACATTTTTACGAAGAAAATAAGGAATACAACGATTAGGCAGGAAAGCAAGTGACAACGCCCTGTATATAAACTATAGTGATAATTATTTTAAGAAATGAAAAATGCTCTAGAGGATTTAATTAAATACACAACTTGGCAAGTCATAAAACGACGTGAATGGAAGCTGCAACGCAATACGTGTGAACAATGCATCATCATTACACTAAGAATCCTAGTTAAACAAGCAGGTTTAAAAATGCTTAAGATACAAAACGCATATAATTTAATACATAAAATAAAGTAAGACTACGTAATCAGAAAGGTAAAATCCAACACCTGATAGATTACAAATAAATACGGCATGGTGATAAAAGCAAAGTTTATTAAATTTATTGCACAAACAAAACGTACGTGACCAGGGAAAATGAAAATCCAACAGAACAAATGCAATAACTTGTAATTTTACGTGCAGGAAATAGCGCATCCATTTCGTTATACATCAAAAATCCACAGGAATGCCCAAATTCTTGTATCTAAGAATCACGTACAAAGCTTTATCGTTGAACTATGCAATTGTCAACAGATAGGCGGATCCTTTTAAATACGACCGGATATGTAAACAAATCAGTTTAACATGAATTAAAGCATAGTTCACATCAACTGAAATAAAACATTTACGTGAAAGAATTAGAAGTAGGTTTATAGTTAATAAACTGTATAATGGTGACAGTGCAAAATTAAGTGAAGTTTGTCGTTTTAACCCTTAAAAACGTAAGTAACAGAAGGTTGTTTTTAACTCAAATTCTAAGTTTTACATTAACAAAAGGACTCTGAATAATTACTAGATCCAATGAGGAAATTCTACAAGTATTTAATTCAATTGTTAATTACTGGATCTGACCAGGAAGTTTAACAAAGGACGCTAAAATAATTTGATGAATTTATCAGGAGAAGCTATGCTTAGAAAAATATAAACCATATCTAAAGTAGATATGGATTCAACGTTGAAAGTATTAAAGCACTAAGCTGAAACGGGAGCTGTTGGAACAGGAACTGGTTCGAGCTGGAGGCAACAGGTTAGCCAATCTGAATATTTTGTTGTGTTTTATTTTATGAATATTTTAAAAATTGCTTTCATAAAAACTTTATGTTGGGGTCAACAAAGGTCGTATTTAGTACAAGTTATAAATTACGTAAAATTTGAAGGAAGTTTAATGAACGTTTATGGGACTTCAAATAATAATAATAAAGGTGAATTTTGCTGGATATTTGTTTAATTTTTGGGAACGATAATTATTGAAAAAATTTAATTCAATTATTAAAGGAGGTTCTTTTCAAACAATTTTTAAACGTTTTGTACATTGTAGATATTTTGAGAATATTATAGTAATTGTGCATAATAGTGTTTTGACCTATAGAAACAGGAAGTAGAGGTAAAAGGAAAATTTAAATTCTTTGTTGTATCGCCGCAAGCCCTGTGCGTGATTAAAACTGGGCTAGTCGGGGTATTAAAAATTAATTTTAAAATAAAGTTAAAATTGACAAAAAGAAAAATTTTAACCTTTTTATTTCACAAAAAGGGGGCACCGGGTTATTGCAACAACATCATAGCAAAATTATATGGCGACCCAATCGTAGGGGCTTGAACAACAGAAAAGAAATCTGTCGCATCAATGTGCGGCTAGAAAATCACACTAGAGAGAAAATTGTTGCATCGAAGTAGCACAAGAAAAAAAATTAAAGGCAACGAAATCGAGGATTTAGAATATAAAAATAATTGTACAGTAATAAAAATGGAAGCTGCAGGAAGAATGTTTGAGAGGAGTCACAGCGAGGAACACCGGTCCACCTAAGACTAAAAAATAATGAAAATTTTGATGTCACTAAATGACAAGATGGAAAAGAATAAACAGGCCATGGAAAATATGATAGCCAAGGCTATGCAGGAATTTGGGAAAAATTTGCATAAATTGGGGGAAAATTTAAGTTCCAAAATAGAAAAGATAAGTGATGATCTAAGGGAGACGAATCAGAAAATGGAAGCGATGCTATTCCAAACCCAAAATAAAGTTATAGATCTCATAGAAGATATCAACTGCGTAAGAGCCGAAGTCATTAAGGTAAGATCAATACAAGAGGCTGATAAAAGAGAGACAAGTGAAAGAAATATGAACTTATGGGAAAAAGTGCAGGACATTGAGAGAAATTGTGGAACGTAACTTCGCAGAGTAGATAAAGAAATAGAGGATATAAAAATTAATGTAATGAATTTTAGCAGGAACAGGATGATGTATAACTAGGAACCCTTAAGCTTAAATCACACAAATCTAACATTGGATCAGTATTCGAAATTTTCAGGGGACAATAAAATTAATTCGAAATTATTCTTAAAGGACATTAAAACACTAACACATGGCATAACGGATGAGCAGCACAAGTTGAATTTAGTAAATGCTATGATGAAGAAAAATGCAGAAACGTGGTTTGATCTAATAAAGAACGCGTTAACAACATTTCAGGATTTTGAAAATAAATGTGTAAGACATTTTTGGGGGGGTACTCAACAATACAAGGTGAAAAATAATTTAATTTCGGGGAAATACAATAGGAATTTGGGTATAACCAGGAAACAGTACGCGATTAAGAAATTTAGTATAGCCAAACAATTGGATCCTCCGTTGGAAGAGAACAGATTACTAAATATCTAGCAGGACATTTTGAAGTAGAGGTGAGCCAGTATATCACGCTACAGAATATCATGGATCGTGATGTATTTTTAGAATACTTGCAGCGATACGATGAAATGAGATTGAATCATAGAAAGGAAGATCGAACGAATACTCAACCTGTAAAACCAGAGAGGATGCCGAGAAAGATGCCAATTAACCGAGAAATTTTAGGAACAATTCCAATGGTAACTATAGACGTGACTGGAATGTGAGAAACCGACCATGGCAAGAACCAAACAAGAGAGACCGAAATAGGAATGATAACCGAAATCAAATTAACCAAGGACACGAGAAAGGAACGACGCAATCAAGAAGGATTAATGGTACCCCTGCTGAGGTTACGAATCAGCCAGGCCCATCTACAACGAACAGAAATTTTTAATAGAAAACAAAAGTTCACTACTCGTCCTTGTAGTGTAATTATTTAATTTGAATATTTTTATGTTAAAAACGTATAGAAAGTATTTTTCAAAAATGACGTTACTAAGATCTTTAAGGTAAAAATGTCTATAGTAGTTCTTTGGATAGTGAGTATTTTTTCAAATAGGTTGAAGTAATAACTTAGATCTTCTTTCAAAAATAAATATAATTATATTGATAGAAGTTGAAATTGGGTATATTTAAGTAAATTCTATGTGCATCAAAGCAATTGTTTTTCGTCAAGTATGTCTAAAATCTGTGTTGTCACTTTTCTTAGAACAACACACTGCCCATGAACATCTTAAATCCTTGGAATATTTTAATATCAAAATAAACAGTATTTCTAAAGAATAGTTATTTATGTATGGCAAGGTCGCCTAGCTCTTCATAATTAATTGTACCTTTTTTCGGATGATTTTTTGCAAAGTACAAAAACTGATTACATGTTTTTAAAAACATATTTGCTAATTTAATATGTAAGTATGCTGTAATCACTTAATTAGTATTAACTTGATCACACTGACTTCTTCAAAATTAAATTCTAATGCGAATTCGCCATAACTCGTCGAATAACCGCTGTTGATACTATTTTTTGATTAAATGAAATAACAATAACAATTCTTAAAATTGTTCGTTCTCTAAATAGAACAAGACTCGTGCTGACCTCGATACGTGTAATTTGGAAACGTATCGAATCCATTTTAGTATTTAATTTCATATATAATTTCGCCATTACCATTAACAAGTTACGTTGATTTTCAACATAATTAATAATAAACACGCTATCAAATAAATTCCTTAACTCAAATCCCTTTTTTTTACAACGAAAATTTATTCTATAAATTAAATAGTCTATGCCTTGTGTTAGGTATCCCGTAATTTCCTAAATTCTTCAATTATACCCTGTTTACAATAATAAATATGTTTTCTACAAATTTTCATTTTGAACTCATTTATTTCGAAACGACAAGTTTATGCTACAAGTAAATAGTTATATCCTGTTTTTAAGTAGCCGCTATCTTGGTATACCTTACGACCGCCGTATAATGTTTTTCTCTATTGTTCCAATGTAACGACTTGTTGAAATAATGGTCGCACACTATCCCATATAAGCCGGGTTTTCCAGTTTTACCGCGCTTCGATAAGCTAGGATTTGCAGTTCGAATACGTGTTTGAACCATTGTTGAATTTGATGCTATAGTTTGAATGTTGAAAAATTTTCTACATTTTATTCGTCTCCGTATTTCAAAATGCGATGCACGTTTTTCTGTTTAACAACTAGGAGATGTCTTGCGTGTATTCGGTAAATTTCCCCGCGCGTACCCATTCTAATCAGATTCTCTTTTTAGTTTTTTTTTAGCTGGAGGCCAAATGCTTTTGTCCGTAGACCAACTACTTTTGTTCGTAGACCGCTGCTGCAATTATGGTAGCAGAGTAAATGTATGCTGACGACCATGGCGTTTCCATGCTGACTCACACCCGACGGCTTGCGAGCTAAGTTTCAGGACATCTACAGGTATGCAACTTGTTTTTTTTTGTGTGCGTCAATGGCACGTTTGGTTTAGTTACGTGACAAGGAACGTCACATTGTAGAACTATTGTTTGTTGCTGCGATTCGATATTATCGCTCTACAGTTGCGATGTACTACTTTTAAACAAGCTTGTCAAAAGAACGCACACGTTTATTCGCTTTACGGACTAGTTTATTTTACAAAAATTATTAGGTGAAATTCTAAAAACGTTCCACAAAAACCCTTACACGTTAATTCGTTCCTACTAATTAGTTCTTTTATAAGAAGTATTAGGTTAAATTTTAAAAGCACTTGACAAAAGCTCTCGCTGTTTTTATTTGCTACTGATTAATTTTGTTGTGTGTAAATACGAGATGCGCACTTCGTATCTAGATTCCTAAATTGTCCGTATAACATAATTGTTTGCTGTAAAATAGTAATGCTTAATTTATTTTCCTTCCTTCCTTCCTTGGTATGTAAGCGAATCCCCTCACTCTCCGCGTCTGGTGATTAGCTTGGTATTTACTTTTCTTCCGGCTACGTCTAGGTACATAGCATAATTTCTGACGCCCTGGCGTGGGGCTGCGAGTTTGCTTTAGTTAATTTTTTTGCTCCGATTTTGTTTCGTGTAACTTTGGCCCCGATTTTGTTTTATTTAACGGTTACTTCGATTTGGTTTTCATTAATTTCTGCTTCGAGATTGTTTTAGTTAATTTTTTTACCCCGATTTTTTTTTATTGTTAGTGCCTAAGCTCCGACGTTACCCGCATTTCTCGGCCTGATGCTACTTGTTTTTCCTTCCTGTACGTTCGAGCTGTTATTTCCTTTTTCCTTTCGGCTCTTTGCTGTTCCCACATGCGGTTCGATCTTCTTAAATTTTAGTTTTGTTTTCTTTCCTAATCGCTCAATATTATCGGTTGGTTGATTTCAAATTATTGAACTTGTGTTTTCGCCAATAATCCTAGTCCATTGAAAATGCTGGCGCCCAAAATTTTTTTTTTTTCTTCCCTCTGTATATTTTGTTTTCCGCATCACGTCTAGAGTTAATCCTTTCCTCCGATTTTTCTTTTATTCTACAGCCCTATTCTAACTTATATTTTGTTGTTTCGCTTCCATTGGTGTTCCTGAAGTTTATCCGTCGGATATGTTTTAGATTGCCCTGTTTTCGCAATAATTTTCTTTTGAGCTTCTACCGAGTTACGGTTAGTCTCTATTTAGTTACTTTCTCCCAACTTCTTTTTTATTATTACTAAAAATTACTTATTTTTCGGCTTCCCACCATGGTCTTCCTGTGGGGGAGTGAAACTTAAAATTTTCTGGTGTCCCAAACACTTTTACTGTACATGATTTTTTGAGACGGGCAGTGGATTTGTTCAAAGCTAAGGCGTTGCTTTGGTATCGGGATAATCGGCATAGGTTTTCTGATTGGAAGTCTTTGTCTAATTTACTGATCCAACATTTCAAACCACCGGATTATAAACGTCGATTGTTCCTAAACATTTTAACCCGAACCCAGGACTCAACAGAAGGAATTATCAAGTACCTAGCTTGTATGGCTGCCATATTCATTCGTCACGGAAGTACACCCGATGATGTACAATTAGTTGTTGGTTCCCGAAATTTATCCCCCTTTTATCTCACCCGATTACCTCCGGTTCGATCTCTACAAGAATAGGAAACTGTGTGTTTACAATTAGAACGCCGAAAATTTCGCGTTAAGAACTACGTACTCTCTAGTCAAGACAAAAACTCGTACGTGAAACCAGATTTTGCTTTCGCAACCGCTTCGCTTTCCGCGCATACACTCAGTCATCCTAATCGACCTATCAAGGCCCGTCCTACACCTCCGATTCGACACAACGTTTCTGTTGTGGTATCGTCTGCTCCTGTCTCTACGTCGGCTTTTATTCGTCAGGTCTTCTGCTTTAATTATAACCAAACTGGGCATATTTCTACCTAATGTCCTAGTCCGCAAGTCCGATATTATTATGGTTGTGGTAGAAAGGGGATTACCCGACCAAACTGCCCAACATGTACGCCGTCGGTAAACCGACAATGAAGTTCTTCGGACGAGGCGAAGACCCTATTCTTTCTTTGTCTTCGGATATCCCTTTTTCTGGTCTCGAGGACCAATCTCATTTGGTGCTAAATTATCTGTGCACTAGTGTCCGGGGCGACCAACGCCCATATTTATCTGTACAAATCTTTGGGATTCCCTTTACTGGGTTGTAAGATTCAGGAACCACTCGTACGATCATTGGTGATCCTGGTTGGCACCGATTATGTCTTGTGAACCTTCCTCTGCATAAGTATTCTTCATCTTTCTACAGCCTGGCGAACAACTTGAAATGTCCCATCCTAGGTTTCGTCTCCCTTCCCATCACTCTCCCAGAGCCCGTGATTACACTTGATATACTGGTTATTACCTATGTGTCCTACCAACTTATACTCGGCATTGATTTCGGGCAGTCTATGCAAGGTGTACCTCGTCTCCTGGATGGTCAGTGGACTTTTGCTTCTCCTTCCTCCTTGGCCATCACTACTTCCTCTCCTACCCACATTATTTCAGAACTCGGTCCCGAACAACAACTTTGACTCGACTCTTTAATCACCTCCTATTCCAAACAACCTCCTGGTCTCGGTTGTACTTCCTTAGTACAACACCACATCCGCACGTCAGTCGAGCCCATCAAACAACGTTATTATCCTCTTTCCCTTTCGCTCCTTGAGATTGCCCATTCGGAACTCGATAAAATGCTCCGCACAGGGGCCGTCGAACCTTCTACTAGTCTATGGTCTAGCCCCATTGTGCTAGTTAAGAAGAGAGACGATTCCTATCAGTTCTGCATCTCAAACATATCATCATTACCACTCCTTCATTCGAAGAACACCTCTGAATTCTTGACCTAGATCTTTCTTGTCTCTTACTTGCTGGCCTTACTCTTCGTCACGTCAAGTGTCATTTTTGCCTTCCTGAGCTCCGTTATCTTGGTTACATCGTTAACCGGGATGGTCTCTTTGTTGACTTCGATAAAGTTTCTGCAACCCTTATGATTCCTCCTCCCTCCACTGTTACCGCAGTCCGTCAACTGATTGGCATGGCCAGTTGGTACCGTCGTTTCATCCCAAATTTTGCCACCCTCACAGCTCCGCTTTCTAACCTGACCCGCAGGAACACTTCTTTCTCCTGGACCCCGGATTGTCAATCTGAATACCTTTGCCTTAAACAACATCCAATTTCTGCCTTCCTCCATTCCTGTCCTGACTTTACCTTACTCTTCACCATCCAAACTGACGCCCGTCACTTCGGTTTGGGTGCCATCCTAAGCCAATCCCATCCCAACGGCGAAAAAGTCGTAAGCTACATTAATCGGTCACTCGCCAAACCTGAGCGCAACTACTCAGTTACTGAGAAGAAGTATTTGGCGGTGATGTGGGCGATTAAGGAGTTTTGTCCGTATGTCGAGGGTTCCCATTTTTTCGTTATCACTGATCACCACTGTCTTCTTTGGCTGAATAAACTCCAAAGTCCTTCGAGTCGCTTAGCCCGTTGGTCCTTCCTCCTCCAACAACATGACTTTGCCATTATTCACCGTAAGGGCAAAGACCATGTTGTTCCTGATGCCCTTTCTCGTTCTGTTCCGGTTCTTGAACCAATTTCTATTTCCACAGTCACCTCTCTCAAAGTCTCCCTTCCTACTCCGGATCCCTGGTACAACGCCATGCTCCAAAGAGTTTCTAACGCCGTTTCACGTTATTCTTCCTGGTCCGTGTTGAATAATGTCTTTATACGTCGTCACAAAACTTCTATAGCTGCCGCATCTCTGGAAGATTGGAAGATCGTCGTACTTTTGGAACCTCCGGTCATTGTGGCGTGATCAAAACTTCTGCTCGTCTCCTTCAAAAATATTAGTGGCCCTGTCTCAGAGCTGACGACGCTCGCTACATCCGACGTTGTCTGATTTGTGCTGCTCACAAAGTATAACAGTTACCTCCTCCTGGTTTATTCGCTCCTAGGCCCAAACCATCCTTTCCCTGGCAAGTCCTTTCCTGCGATATAGTAAGTCGTCTTCCTTGTTCCACTCGTGGTCACTCCTATATTGTTGTAGTGGTTGATTATTTTACTAAATTTTTCCTTTTTTCTTTAGGTACAGGCACTGCACAGTCCGTCACCAAAATCCTCGAAGAACAAGTCTTCCTTATTTTCGGTGTCCCTCAATATCTTATCACAGATAACGGTGTTCAATTCCGTAGCCATCAGCTTGCTTCCTTGTGTGCCCGTTATCACTCCTAAATTCTTTTCACCGCCCGATATCATCCCCAAGCCAATCCTGCTGAACGTGTTAACCGTGCCCTCAAAACTATGATTGTTTCCTATGTACGCGACAACCAACGTCATTGGTATATGAACCTCCCAGAAATATCTTGTGCAATCCGCACCTTTAAACGCGAAATCGTAAGCTTGCACTCTGTTCTTCGCTCTATTTGGTCGTGAGCATATCCTTTTCGCTAAACTTTCGTCGCAAGATCAATTTATTTATTTATTTATTTGTTCCAACGTTTCAGTAGTCTGCTACCTGAAATTTAAGCAGACATGGCTTTCCCACAGAAAGTAACCATCATGTGTTATGTGTGTATGTGTGTATGTGTGAGGGATGGTTGTGTGTATGTGTGCTGTGTGTGATGTTGGTCCGTGTTACGTTCCCCCTCTAAGACCAGGACCATCGGCAGCCGGATATTCCAGTCGTCAAGAAAGAACGCACAACGGACGTTGCCTTGTCAGTCCGGACCATCGGCAGCCGGAAATCCAGATGTTGAAAGGCAATGGAAGTGTGTGTTTAGGTGTGTGTGTGTGTTTGTGTGTGTGTGTGTGTGCGCGCGTGTGTGTGTGAGAGAGAGAAAGTTGTGTGTATGTGTGTTGTATGTAATGTTGGTATCCGTGTTACGTTCCCCCTTTAGGACCAGGGCCATCGGAAGCCGGATATCCCAATCTTCAAAGAGGAACGCTCGACGGATGTTGCCTTATCAGTCTGGACCACCGGCAGCCGGAAATCCATATGTTGAAAAGGCAATGTAAGTGTGTGAAAAGTGTTTTATGTTTGCACAGTACATAAGAGGTGTTTTGTGTGTTTGTTTGTGTGTGTGTGTGTGTGTGTGTGTGTGTGTGTGTGTGTTTGTGTGTGTGTATGTGTGTGAAGTGTGTTTGAAATGTTAATTTGTGTTTATGTTTGCCCAGGTTACTAAAAGGTTGGATTGAATTAGTATAATTTTGTACATGTTTGAACTTATACTATTACATAAATAAAAAATTAGGTTCTTTGACAGGAAAGCATTTGTTTGCTGTATTGTTTGCCTCGAGTATGTGAAAGTTCTTAAAATTTAGCGTTTGTTAAAAAGAAAAGAAATTCCTTATTCTACTACTTAAAATTAACTTATACTATCACTTAAAATTAACTTATACTACTACTGTTGGTTATTATTTGTGAGAGACAAGGTTGCTAATATGTAGAAGCATGCAAATTCTACATATTAGGGGGTTGGATCGTTTCAAAGTCGGGTTAATGGTTTGATCTTGTTGCTTCTGATCGTCAAGAGCAGAGCTCTTGGAATTCCAGGAGATCGGTCTCCGGTCTCCGGGGCAGAGCCTCGGTCCAAGGAGAGGTGGTACTTTTATGTCTCTGTCAGGGTGGTTTTGTTTGTGTCTTTTATCCGTCAAGATAACGTTGGTGGATGAGTGCCGTGGTTTTTTGTGTGAGTGCATTTAAGTGTGGAAAGAGGTTTTCATTCCAAATCATCTGGTGCAGGGTCTTGTTTAATAATGTTTGTCTATGTGCGTAGAGGTACGGTTGTAAGTCATTACACTCGAATACTATGTGTTCCGGTGTTCCTATTTCTCCACACGTGCATATGTTGTTGTCAACTAAGTTCATGCGTTCTCTGTATGTTGGATAGGGTCCGTGGCCAGTTAGGTAATGAATAAATCCCCGACTGGGCACCAGGTATTTGGCTTTTAGGCGGTCTTTAATATTTGGGATCATTGCGTATACCCTTCTACCGGTTGTGCTTTGATCCCATCTTGTCTGCCATTCTGCGAGTATGTAGTTCTTTATTTCCGTCTTTGTCGTGGGCAGTTGATTTGTGTTTAAGATGCGTTGTAGTTGTTGGTTGTCATTGTGTGTAAGATTGTATATTGCAGCTCGCTGTTTCACTACTAGGTCCAAGGGCATAGTTCCCACTAGTACATGTGCGGTAGTCCCAAGTCGCAAGATCACTACAACTTTGCAAAAACATCTTTGTATTAATTGCCATAGCAATTCTCACATTTTAAATAAATGTAAGTCTGCTTTTTCATGCCACCAATGCAATCAACGTCATCGTTCGTTATTGCACTTCGATCGCGTTACGTCTAAACCCGCTTTCGCTGCTAGTAACCAGGCTCGCTTGAGCACGGAGACCGCCGCCTCTAAGGTATCACCTTGCACTATTCCCGCTATTCAAGACCGCTACAAGCCTTCCGTTCCTCGTGCCTTTGAGGAATCATCGATTTCGTTTAGCTGTAGTGGTCTGTCAACTTCGGATGTCGTTTTATTTAATTCTTTAGCTAAACCTTCAATTGTTTTACTTTCCACGTTCAAGTGGAAATTGCTGATATATTTGGTTCTTTCCAGCAATTTCGCGGTTTACTCGATTCGGGAAACATGACTTCTTTTATTTCGCAAAGTAGTGTGAAATGTTTAGGTTTTCGTACTACTCCACATTCCCTTACCCTTAGTGGTTTAGGTTCCATGCGCTCTGCTGCTCAGCATGGCACTGTCGCCGTCTCGCTCAAACCGATAGGTGTTTCTTCACCGATTATTAATTTTCAAGCTGTAGTACTTCCAAAAATTTGTGAAAATTTACCTACTTCTAATATTTCTTTACAACATTTCAATCCTCTGGCTAACCTCAAGCTAGCTGATCCGCTCTTTGCTCAATCTGGACCCATTGATTTTTTACTTGGCGCGGATATTTTCCCCCAAGTGTTATTAGACGGTCGCATCCAGGGCGATAGCAATCAACCTGTTGCTATTAATACCATTTTTGAAAATGTTTTAATGGGAAACATACCTTCCTCGCCCGCTTCTGAAATAACTAACTTGTTTTGTATGACAGATTCTACTTCCCCATTGGAAGATATTGTCGCTAAATTCTGGGAAGTCGAAGCTGTCTCCGCCGCTCAACCCTTCACGCCTGAAGAAACTCTTGTTGAAAAACATTTTGTCCATACGTTTCGCCGCAACAAACAAGGTCGCTATGTCGTCTCATTACCGTTTAGAGATCAAGAACCATTTTTCCAGGTAGTCGTGATCTTGCCTTACAACGATTTGTTTCTTTAAAAAATCGTCTACTTAAGCAACCTCGTGTTTATGAACAATACGCTTCGTTCATGCGTGAATATCTTGATTCTCAACATATGCAGTCTGTTGTTATTGGGTCTCATTCGGACTTTTTTTATTACATCCCGCATCATTGGATTGTGAAACCCGAAAGCGTAAGTACGAAATTACGAGTTGTTTTCAACGCTTCCGCTAAAACTCTGTCTCAATCGTCCTTAAACGATCTATTGTTTGTTGGGCCGAAGTTGCAACTCGATATTATTGCAATTTTGTTCCAATTTCGTTTACATCCTTATATTGTTACTGCCGATATTCGTCAGATGTACAGACAAATTCTTGTAAATCCCGCTCAGTGTGACTATCAACGAATTGTTTGGTGTTTCTCCCCTGAGGAGTCATTCAAGGTTTTTAATTAAACACCGTTACGTATGGAATCAATTGTGCTCCCTTTCTTTCCATACGCACGCTTCAGCAGTTGGCCGTGGACAAAGGGAATTCTTATCCGTTAGCCGCTTTCGCACTTCGCCACCATACTTATATTGATGACATCGCTATTGGTGGAGTATCAATTTAATCAACCCTCGCTCCACGTAACCAACTAATTGCTCTTTTAAAACTTGGTGGTTTCGAACTTCATAAATGGTCAAGTAACCATCCTGAATTGTTAAAATATCTTTCCGCTACACAGCAATTCGCGCAATCCCGCTCCTTTGAGAATCCTGATACTCAACCACTAAAAGTTTTAGGTCTTCAATGGAATCCAACTTCAGATAATTTTTGTTTTCTAGTTCAGCCACTAAGTACCTTCTGTACCAAACGCAACTTACTTTCTACCTTAGCCCGTATTTTTGACCCCATGGGACTTTTATCCTTTCTTACTTTTCTGATAAAACACTTAATTCAACGTTTATGGTCCTTAAAATTAGAATGGGATGCTCCCCCTCCACCCGACTTCCTCCGTTTGTGGGAGAGATACTTGCATGAGTTACCGCTTCTTTCGGGTTTCGCTTTACCCCGTTTGCTTATCCCGCCACAGTTTACTACGTGCTAAGTTCACTGCTTTGCTGACGCTTCCAAACGTGGCTACTGTGCTATTGTTTATTTTCGCTTTGTTACTCCTTCCGCCATTGAGCTTCGCATAGTGTGCGCTAAGTCTAAGGTCGCACTTCTTCGTACCATCTCTTTACCCCGTCTCGAATTGTCGGCCGCCACACTGGCATCAAAATTATTATTCTTTGTCCTCTTTTGATTCGAACCTTACTGTCTATAAAATTTATTGTTGGTCTGACTCCAGGGTATTACTTTCGTGGATTCGTTCCCCGCCGCAGCGTTGGAAGACTTTCGTGGCCAATCGTGTTGCTTACATTTAGGAAAACACGTCTCGCGCCTCTTGGCATCGCATCCCCTCCGCCGAGAGTCCTGCCGATGTCGAGTCACGTGGTTTACTTCCTACCGACTTGTGAAAATGTTCTTTATGGTGGGCGGCCCCACCAACCTTGTATCGGTCTTTCGAAAACCACCGTCCATATATTCCGCCTTCAGATATTCCTGGAGTTCTCACTGAACAACGCTCTATTGTTTTATCCGCTGTCGTAACATCCGCTTGGATTCAATCAATTCTAGAAAATCATTCTTCTTTTCCATTTATTACTCGCATTGTTGCTTGGATTCTCCGTTTTCGTCATAATCTACGTCATCCACTCGCAAGGTACTCCGGACCTTTGTGATCTTCTGAATTGCACAATGCTTTGATCCCCTTGCTTGCGTATACTGAACAATCTTATTTTGCTATCGAGCTTGAAGCCATTCATTCTGGATCCCATTTAAAAAAGAGTTTTCGCAAGTTGTCCCCTTTTATTCGTGATGGAATCTTGCGCGTCGGAGGTCGCCTGGCTCACGCGCCTTTTGTCCTCTGACCGCAAATTTCCCGCTTTGTTACCTAGCAAAAGTCGATCCACCGATCTGTATGTTACTTACGTTTATTTAAAATACTTCCACGCGGGTGCTCAAATGGTCTATTTTCTCGTCAGTCAGCACTTCTGGATTATTTCTGGAACGCGATCTATCCGTCGTATTTTGAGTCACTGTCTAACGTGCTGGAAGACCAATCCCGTCGCATTGTAACCTCCCATGGGCAATCTGCCTTCATGTCGAGTTACTCAAGTCAAACGTCGACTTCGTTGGTCTCTTTTCTATCACTGTGTCAAAGCTCTGCCGTTTGCACTCAGTGTAAAAGAAAGAATCCTTTTTTTTCTTTTGTTTTTTGTAGATCCTTTTTTTCTTTTTTCGCTTTTCTTGCTTGGTCATTCCACACCCTCCCCCAGGCTTAAAATTATTTTTTTCTTTAAAATGCCTTGTATTTTGGTGGGCGGTATGTTCCGTTTATAGTGTAAATAATTAAAACTAAATTTCATGTTACATTGAGTGTGTTGATTATTTTACATTCGCCGCGGTATATTTAAATTTGTTAGTAAAATTTGCATGGTTTACTGGAAGCACGCGCCAACAAGTGCCGCGAGTAATAATCGTTATTCCGCATGTGCAAGAACACAGTATTGACTAGAAAGTCCACAAAGCAGAAGAGAATCGATTTGTCGTTCGAACCGTCCGCATCGCTATTTTACACGTTCTACATAGAACAAATTATGAACTGCTTTTCGTCAGAACCGCTAGTAAAATAATTGTACTTCGCTTCCCCGCAAAAGGCAGAGTAGATGCTAATCGTTTTTTCGTTGGCACGGCTTCATAGATCACCAGGTGAGTGCTTTTAGTGAACGTTTGATTTGGTTAAAAACATTAATTATTTGTTGTTTGTTAAAACATCACTTAATTTTTTATACAGTCCACTTTTTTCTCCTAATTAACTTTAGTAGTTTGTCACCGCATGTTACAACTTAGTTAAAGTAAAATTAGGGGAATTTCTAGTAAGAAACGGACGAAAAAACGGCACTAAGCTTACAAGGTGTGCAATGTTTATAGGCGCCACTGCATTACACATAAAAAATATTACGCATAAATTCATTTTCCATAACTCATCTTGCAATACGCGTAATAAAAACTACATGTAATATAATTGTTCATAAAATAATTACGCATAATAAAAACTTAAATAAAAGCAACTGAACGAAACTTGGGCTGTTCATAATTTCAATGTACATAATTTTACCCTGCATAATACGAAACCTGTATTATCGGCTTTTTGTTAACAGGTATTACTTATTAGAGAGCACAGCAGATGCTGTTTGGCTTTTCTGCGATGTTGCCGGTATGTATACATTTAATTGTTGATATGTAGACATTGAACAATAACTACAGTTATTTCTGTAGAAATATCCTAAATATGTAAATACGTAAACATAATTATTAAACAATGAAAAGTTAATTTATACGATAAACTTAGCATTAATGTTAATTTAATTATTGTATTATTTTAATTTTTTTTAGTTTGAACGTTGTCGAAAACGAAGATATATATTTCCTTGCAATGTGTGTGCTTATACCACATCAGGAAAAAACTGTTTAAAAACACATATGCAAACGCATACCAATGAACATCAATTTGTTTCATTACGCAAGATCATAAAGAAGTCATTTGCAAACCCCTGTACAGTCGCACACTATTATAAACGTCCATTTGTATAAATTTGCATGATTATTCTGTATCACAATAAATTGATTTAAAAACATATAGGGAAGACCGATATAATTTGTAACGTTTAGGATTCATAGCCATCTGTTAGCAAAGATTAAAACTTTGTACATAAAACAGGTTCATACGACAAATTTCGTAGTTTATATAAAACTTTTTTGTGAAAGTAAAAGCCTACGCCCTGTGGAGGTAAATATCTGTTTTGTGAAGTACTCAGTAAGTAATTTAATTAATATTACTATAGTAGTTTTGAGTGTACACGTTTCTAAACGATATTATTCTTTCTTAAATTACAAACTCCGTATTTTGCACTATGAATCTGAGTAGCTTTGAAAATAAAATTTTAGGGTTAGATTAGAAAAAATTGGCTCCAGTTATAAATATGTTGACTGGTGTCAATTGTAACAAAAAGTCTGGTGTCGATTGTAACATGTTTACACTTGACACCTATAGTTACATAAAAATTCTAAAACTTAAAATTTCTTTCAAATTAGGTTCTAATATCTGGCATTATGGTAAAGCCCAGAGTAAAGAAGACCACAAGAGGCGAGATACCTCAAGAATTATACGAAGAGGGCTTCTAACAAGGTTATTAACGTTAACTGTTCAACAAGAGATATTGCTAGGCACTGCGATATGTGCCATGTTAGTCTATCTCGTTTTGTACTGCAAAAAAAATAATTAGAATCCCCAAGTCCGGTATCGTCCTTATAATAAGGTGTTTACAAATGAGCAAGAACAACAATTGTGTAACTATTGCGAGGCATCTGCCAAACCGTATTTTAGGCTTTTCTCTAAAGATTTACGCGTCTAGCCTATCAGTTTGCGAAGCAAAATAACTGTAAATTTTCCCAAAGCTGCGATATACGTCAAATAGCCAGTGAAGACTGGCTTACTGCATTTTTAAAACGAAATCCGACTTTATCAATACGTACACCTGAATCTGCAAGTCTTGCTAGGGCAATAAATTTAAATTCAGCCAACGTAGGTAAATATTTTGATAATTTGGCGGACGTAATTACGAAGGCCGCTCTTAAATTTAAAAATGTGAAAAAAACCAGAAAAAGGCACTTTGACTTTGAGAAGCTAAAAGATAAAGATATCCACGAAAGATTTGAAAAAAAGTCAAATGAATTGCTGAAAGATATCAGGAAAATTTCTGATATTAAGGAAATAGAAACAGAATGGAATAACATTAAATCCAGCTTAGACAAGGGGGCCAGAGCTATTCTGGAGTATACACAAAAAGAAAATAAGAAACCATGGATAACAAAGGATATTCTGAATTTAATAGTAGAAAGACGAAAATACAAAAATAGATCAGACGAAACAGGAAAACAGAAATACAAAGCCATGAAATGGGAAATTATTCGCAAATGCACGAAAGCTCAAGTACAATGGATTGATGAAAAGTGCAATCAGGTACAAATTAAGATGGAAGTAGGAAAGACAGACCGAGCATACACATTAATTAAAATTAATTTAGGGATATAAAACCATATAGCAAAAATATTAGGGGCGGGGGGGAGGTCAATACAGAAAATGTAGAGAAAGTGATTAGATGGCAAGAATGTATAGGTAATTTATATACAGGAGAGGAACTAACCTCATTAGAACAGGAATCCGACATTGAAGATGATGACCTGGGATATGCTATACCTAGAGATGAGTGAGTTAGCATTAAAGAGTCTGAAATATGGTAAGGCGCCGGGTACAGATCAGGTGTAAGCAGAAACTCTAAAAGCCGCTGGACAAGCAGTAACAGAACGTCTCTTCCAACTTGTAAGCTATATGCATGAGACAGACGAGATATCCAAAGATTTCAAACATAACATGATAGTAACTATACCAAAAAAAAAGAGGCACGGATGGATGTGAAAATTTTCGAATAATAAGTTTGACAGCACACGTCAAAAATACTAACTAGAATTATACAAAAACGAATGGAAAAACGAGCTGAACAAATATTAAGAGAAGATCAATTTGGGTTTAGGCGAAACAGGGGAACACGGGAGGCTATTTTAGCTCTGAGGTTGATAATGGAAAAAACAATAGAAAAGGGGGAAAGCGTGTATATAGGGTTTGCAAATCTGGAAAAAGCATTCGAGAATGTAAAATGGAAAAGAATGTTCGAAATACTCCAAAAGATTGGAATGAGTTTTAGGGATAGACGGATAGTACATTGCTTATACAAAGAGCAAATAGCTGGAATAGAATTAGAGCAGGAACATAGAGAAATAAATATTAGGAGAGGGGTGAAACGGATGTGCTTATCCCCATTAATTTTTAGCTTGTACATTGAAGAGGCAATGAATACTTTCAAATGAAGAAAGTTATTTGGAATTACAATGAGGGACATAAGATTGATATGCTTGATTTACAGGTGATATAACGGTATTAGCATCTAGCAAAGAAGAATTACAAGCTGCTCTTAATGAAATGGAAGCAGTTCTATCAGAAAGATACAGTATGAAAATTAACAAAAATAAAACTAAAGTTCTAGTATGACAAAGATGGGAACATAAGTCAGAAACAAGAATATAAATAGGTAACGAGAACGTACAAGAGGTTAAGACTTTCCGCTACCTAGGAAGCCAAATAACGTAAGATGGGAGAAGCACAAAAGATATAAAACAAAGATTAGCACGAGGTCGTGCAACATTTAATAAGAAAAAGCAACTACTGTGTTCAAAGATACAGGATAATTTGAGAGTAGGAAAGACAGACAGGGCTTAGAGTGCAGTTATAAAGTTTGTCGGGGAAGATAAGAAAAGATATAATTGTATTAAAGATGAGAATAATGGGCTTCTAATAAATAAAGTTGAAGTAGCAGATAGATGGAAAAGATATTTAGGAGATTTATATAAGAGAGACTATATGAATCAGTTAGAGAACGACCAAAAAGAGGATGTACAAATAGGGTTCTCAATATTAACAGAGGAATTTGATAGAGCTGTTAGGGATCTTAAACTAAATATAGCGCCGGGGATAGACGATATACCCGCAGAATTAATAAAATATACAAGTCAGGAAACTTTTGACAGATTGTATGAACTAGTAAAAGTAATATATGACACAGGTGAGGTCCGAATAGATTTTGAAAAAGATATTATTATCCCAATCCCAAAAAAAGTCAGGAGCTGATAGGTCTGAGAATTTTAGAACGATTAGTTTAACTTCCCACGCTTCCAAAATACTAACAATAATAATTAAAATTAGAGTAAAAGCTTTTTACTGAGAATTATTTAGGCGAAGACCAATGTGGTTTTTGTAAAGACAGAGGGACTAGAGAACCGATACTAATGATTAGGGTAATTATCGAAAAAAGGTTACAAAAAAATAAAAAGACTTATTTCGCGTTTGTAGATTTAGAAAAAGCATTTGATAGGGTTAATTGGATTGTTATGTTCAAGGTTTTGCAAAAAATATGAATCTCTCATAGGGATAGAAAAATTATTTACAGTCTATATAAAAACCAAAGCGTAGTAATTAGATTTGATAAAATAGAAAAGGAAGCTAAGATTAGAAATGGTGTTAGACAGGGCTATATACTATCTCCTTAGATTTTTAATGTTTATATTGAGGAAGCTTTAAACTTAGCTAGAGGGAGAAAAGAGATGGGTAGTTAATTTAGCTCAATGTAGTTTTAACAGGTTTACTAATATAATCTTTATTTTGTTCAATAAACTCATCCGACCTAGGTCGGACTGGGCAAGGGTGCGCATTGACATATGTACGGATATACAGGGTGAGTTTTTAGTGTGGCAACGGTCGATAACTCCGTTATTATAAAAGCTACGTAAACCAAATTTGGAGGCATATTGGGCATGCAAAAGTGCGCATTTTAAAAATATTTGGAAGCATACAAGGTGTTTCATAATTCCAGGGCATATTAAACTTATATTTTTTCAAATGGAACACCCTATATATTATTACATTTTTGGAAAGCCCATTAAAGAACTTTCATTTGATATCAAATTGTAGCTGTCTATTCCTTTTAGTTTTTGAGATATTCAACTGTTTTTAGAAAAAATGACCCTGATTTGATACATTGCCACTGCACTATTACACAACTTATGTTAATTTTCAAGATGCAGAAAATTTTATTATATACCATAGTATATTTGTAATTATCACTTTTTTGAAATTTCTTCTCAGTAAACAGGGTGTGTCAGGTTTCGCAAAATGCAATTTTTAAAACTTTTTTTAAATGGTACCTTTACCAATTTTATTGCTTCGACGTATAGTTCATTAAGTGTCCTTTCATTTTTGTTAAGCATTCCCTATACCTAAATCCATTACTTTCTGAGATATTTTTGATTTTCTTCAAATTTTAAGAATGTTTTTAATTTACATAACTAAAAATAACTTACTATTGAAGAATATTGTAAAACAATTGATACAGTTTGATTAACAATTAACTACACTTATTCAATAACAATTTTTACTAAAGATATAACAACCTACAACAATACGCTATCAACAGAATTCTGCCAGATCAACAATATGCATTTTATAGAAAATGTTCAAGCAGGAAATCAGGCAGGCTTTGAAAAAATAACAATTAGAATTAAAATGTCATGTAGGTTTATTAATTATAGTGTGTTGTCATTTAACACATTATGAGTTCAGTTTTAAATGTAATCTTAGGAGTTTTCAAAATGAATTTTACCGTGGAAGAACAAATAGATATGATTTGGGTATTGGGAGAAAGTTTAAGAAATTGCCTACTTGCATCAAGAATATACCGAAAGATATCCTGTTAAATGACAACACACTACAATTAATAAACCCAAATGACATTTTAATTGTAATTGTTATTTTTTTCAAAGCCTGCCTGATTTCCTGCTTGAACATTTTCTATAAAATGCATATTGTTGATCTGGCAGAATTCTGTTGATAGCGTATTATTGTAGGTTGTTATATCTTTAGTGAAAATTGTTATTGGATAAGTGTGGTTAATTGTTAATCAAAATGTATCAATTGTTTTACAATATTCTTCAATAGTAAGATATTTTTAGTTATGTAAATTAAAAACATTCTTAAAATTTGAAGAAAATCAAAAATATCTCAGAAAGTAATGGATTTAGGTATAGGGAATGCTTAACAAAAATGAAAGGACACTTAATGAACTATACGTTGTAGCAATAAAATTGGTAGAATACCATTTAAAAAAAGTTTTAAAAATTGCATTTTGCGAAACCTGACACACCCTGTATACTGAGAAGAAATTTCAAAAAAGTGATAATTACAAATATACTATGGTATATAGTAAAATTTCCCCCATCTTAAAAATTAACATAAGTTGTGTATTAGTGCAGTGGCAATGTATCAAATCAGGGTCATTTTTTCTAAAAACAGTTGAATATCTCAAAAATTAAAAAGAATAGATAGATATAATTTGATATCTAATTAAAGCGATTTTTATGGGCTTTCCAAAAATGTAATAATATATAGCGTGTTCCATTTAAAAAAATATAAGTTTAATATGCCCTCGAATTATGAAACACCCTGTATATTTCCAAATATTTTTAAAATGTGCACTTTAGCCATGCCTTATATGCCTCCAAATTTGGTTTACGTAGCTTTTATAATAACGGAGTTATCGACCGTTGCCACACTAAAAACTCACCCTGTATGTCGGATATATGAAGGATGTTAGGTTAGGGTGAAATTGCCTCATAGGGTAAAATTGTTTCATAGGGTGAAATTGCCTCCGATGTAGGTTGGATGTGAGCTTGTCAGGAGTTGGTTAGCTAGTGTTGTCTGGTGTTAGGTTAGGTTAGTTGGACTTGTGTGGACTTAGGTTATCTAACCACATCAACCTAGGTCGGTTAGGTTAGATAACCTAAGTCCACTCAAGTCCAACTAACCTAACCTAACTCCAGACAACACTAGCTAACCAACTCCTGACAAGATGTACCACAAATGTGTGTGTCAGATAACAAGTCCTGGTGTTAATAAACAACTTGGCAATCATATACTAGATTTTTTACGTTGTCCAGATGCACTTTTAAGGAAAACATTTGCTTCTACTTTGGCCAAAGAACATGGTATTACGCGATTGGAAGCGACAATATACAACTGTACAATTGGAAACTATGTCAGTGCGGAAAGGGTATATATGATCCCTTAAAATACTGTTTAACCTTATTGGAAGATAGTAAGTTACACTTCCTAAAGGCGCCAATGTACTCGGTACCACTTGCCAAACTGTGGAGTAAGCTATCGGACAAGCTACAAAATAGCTGCTGTTTAGTGTATAATAACCTACTACAGTACGTGTATTGGGGATATGCCAATACAAAGAAATTGACAGGCTTGCAAATTAAGTTGTCCAAAAAACCAGAGGAAAGGGAAAAATTGATAAAGTATGTGCTTTCGGCTTTTAGTTTTAACTATTTACCTGTAAATTATTTGAAGATAGTATAGGAGGAAGACAGCCAAGATAAAATAAAAATCTTACACAAGTGCATCATTAAAGCAGGTAGTACATATTATACACAGTCTGCAACACCATATTCTACAATTCCAAAAGAAATAGTCATTTCGCAATTAGGATTGATAAATACGCCTAACATTCGTCCAGAGGTTGTACAACAACGCGTAAATATTGGCAGTAAACTCTATCCGTTTACGCTAAAAGAAATTGCCCCATTATGCATGCCATACGCTGTAAGTGGAAGAAAATACAACTGGAATTAGAGGAAATAGATGCAAAAAGGCGAAAGTTGGACTACATAGAAAACACTGCGACAATACGCGAACAATACAAAGATGTGTTAGACAAAGAACACCTTATTAGAGAAAATGAGGAAGAAATTAAAAGATTATTTTGTGCCGATGGACTGACTTAAATATATCCGTGTTCTACAAGCTGTATGCATTTGCGGTTAGTAAGAAAGACCCATTTAGTTATGCAGAAAAGGATGGTACCAAATCCGTATACTTTTTAAAAAGTTATTTTAAAAACGTATATATCAAAATGGCAGATAACAAAGACGAACTAAGGAATGCGGGTTTCGGAACTTTGGTGTACACCATATGCAAAGGGTTCCGCTAAACATTGTATATTTGCTTAGTAAAGAACCTTTCGGATCATTTAAAACCGGGGGCCCTTCAACCTATAACGACCATTTATTCCCAAAAGTGGTAGACATGCAACTACACAACAGTGAGTGGGAGAATAAGGATTTCCTTCAACACCGACAAGAAGAAGTCGATCAAGCTAACAAGATACGTATACAGGATATAGTGGGAAAGCTGCAATTAAAAGATTGTTATAAGCTGCAAGAATTACACGAAGGAATGGATCTGGTTGTCGGTGAAATCAAATACTTTATATATAGAGACAAACTTTGGTACATTTTGCAATTCGAAAACCTAGACGGTCTCTATGTATAAAACTATTGGTTAGAAAAGGGGATAGAGGACTTGGGTGTCAATTTAAATTTTAAGCTGCAAATAAAATTAGATAAAATTAAAACCACTCCAAACCAACATAAAGAAAGGACTGTCATCTGTGTATAACTTTGTATTAAAATTAAGTTTAAATGGCTCCATGCTTGGTATTAAATATTTTTAAATTTTGTTATATATAATGTCAGAATAAAAATTTTAGAACAGTATTACATTGCTCTTTATTTACAAAAGGCTATGACGTCACCACGAAATAGCAGTCACACAGAGAAGGGTGCGCATGGGTAGGGTGCGCATGGGCAGGGATGCGCATGGGCAGGGCTGCGCATGGACCGGGATGCTCATGCGCTGGGATATGTCTGGGCGTACACGAGGGAAGTGGAAGTTAACAGTCACCAAGCATCTAATTTCTATTTGGGTGGTATGTAGTATTTTCCGGCGTATATATCCAGGGTAAAAAACACTATTTGTACACGCATCTTATTAATAAAATTAGTTTATCTAGCAAAGATGACAAGCCGAACGTCATCCCTGAAACAACATCAACCTACGCATGGCAGTATAAAGATATAGGTCTAAGATAGTTGTTTATATTTGTATAGATTTTGTAAAACTATTGAATATATAACTTTGAAGATTCCATAACTTTTACGTTCTTCTCCCACCTTTCCTTCTTTCAAATCCTTCCTGTTTCTATCCTTGTGGACAGAGTATACGTGTTATCTCCATGTGGTGTTCGCGGGGCACAGCGGTTTTAGATTTCTCGGGAAATGGTTGGTTAAAGCATATGTCTTAGGTAGCGAAAAAAAGGTTTTAAAGATGGAGTTAAATAAGAAAAATCTAATATTAATTGATACGAAACGAGGTATAGTTATCTTAAAAGAGTGATTATCCCGCGGATAGTACATCCAATATACCGCTTGTCAACAAAAAAAAGTTGTAGGGAAATTCAAAGACGAATTCAATGGGGGTCTAGTATTAGAGTTCGTCGGTACAAAAGCCAAGTCCTACTGTATTGTAAACGAGAAAGACACGATTAAAAAAATTAAAATGATCTCACGAAGTGTAGTTAAGTAAAACCGAGGGTCCTACAACCCATAACGAGCATATATTCCCAAAAGTGGTGGGCATGCAACTACGCAACAGTGCATGCGAGAATAAGAATTCTCTCCAATAAGAAATTAAAGTTTCCATGTACGTAGCACTAGCCATTGGGAAATTGTAAAAATGTTAAACCTATAAAGGTGATTATTAATTGTTGTTTAGAAAAATAGTAGTTTTCGTGGACTAAATAAAATAGCTGAGACTGATTAATTAATTAATTAATTAATTAATTTCGTACACATCCACAAACATCTGCTTACATCCACATACGGACATGGCGATGCCGGTAGTTTTTGTTTAACAAATAGTAGGAAAGATACGTTAGGTGTTAGTGTGTGAAGCCCATCGGATCGTTGGATTAAAAAAGAACGGTGCGGCGGAATGTATGGTGGTTCCCGTTACAATAATCGAAAGTGGTTAATCGATCGTATTACATATTTAAATATGCAAAAGTGTAAAAGCCTACATACGCAAAATTTAATTATCAGACAAAAAAGTGCGCGATGTGCTATACTTATAAAGAAAGTATAGAATGGTGTTTTGCAGCGGTCCTAGCAGTAAAAAGGCGACTGACTTTTTCAAGCAACTACAAGAATAGCAGTAGCGCACTGTTACTATAAAATATGTTAGTTTACCGGTAGCTCTAACGTGTAATTGATCACGACTTATAGATCACTCGGAGGTTTAAAATTCTGAGACCATTATCGTTTGAAAAATGTTTGGAAATTATCAGAACGGGAGCGGGTCGAAGTATAAGTTAGATAGATGATTGACCGAGTTTTTTTCTACCTTTTACGAGGGAATCGGAAGATCACAGACATCGAGCATCTAATTCTCTATTTGTGTGGTATCGAGTACTTGCCGGCTCTAGAAATAATTACGTGCTACCGACCGCTACACGGAAGATTTGGTTCTTGGAAATGGGCAACCACCGAAAGTACGGAATACTTGGTATTAATGCTAATTCGTTTAGTGACCGCGCTTGTGCACTCTTCGAGTGTCTTCGACAATCTTCGATTGCTTTCAAAATGTATATAAACCATAGCGCTATCTATGGAAGCTGGTCGAAGAAAAATGTCATCCGAAAATATTTTTAATTGCAACTCTTGTGGTACTTCCTATACCTGGAAAAATGCCCTCAAATGGCACCAGAACAAATGTCGTGATGTAACATCGTCCACTGTTAAGCTTATACATCCGTCAGCAGCAAAGTACTTAAACTGTGGGTCCTGCGGTATCGCTTTTACGAGAATGGACAACTTACGCGATACAATGAAAAACAGCACGGTATGTCATTAAGCCGTAAACGTTCAGCTCTGTCAGCTGTTAAAGGGTCTTGTACGATTCAACCACGAATTCTGTGTAAAGTATGCGATTTCGAAATGGAAAAGACTACGTATGCCGCATATTTGAGGAGCAACAGGCATAAAAATGCAAGTTACCACTACTAGCGACGATAGTGTAGAAATGGTTAGCACAGCGTTTAACAATCGTATAACTATCTATCGCATAAAGAACGCCAGTGTCAACGATGGAGTGTCCGAGTTTCTTTGGAAGCAGAACGAGCGGTTTATTCGATTACTTAACGGAAAAAGAACACAACAGACAGCAATAAAAGTTAATTACGAACTCTACAGCATCTACACAAAAATGGAAAAAAAGACTACCGATGTGAAATCCTTTAACACAAAAAATATGGTTATAACATCTTCTAGTAATCTGGAAAATGTGTACGAGGTCCTAAGCGAAACCATGAGAACAAAATCAGAGAAATTTGAAACACGTGAGTCCGGTTGGTCTTTGGAAAAGGTGCTCTATTTAGAAATAAATAAAATAAGTATAAGCCGATCTGAGGAGTGCTAGATTAAGCATAAAAATTGTGAATATGTATTTAAAAATGTGGTTTACAAAATTTAAACTGTATTAGTAAAAACTGTCTGTAATAAAAAGTTTTAAGAATGGTTTTTAGATTTTCTTATAGGTATGAGCTGCAGAAAAGTTATAATTTAGAGGGTATGTGTGCAAAACGGTAAGGGTTGATCAGATTTTAAATCTATCTACAGATTCGGATTCTGCGTAACATTCTAGACTAATTTGATGTATCGCGTGGTTAAAAAACGGTTAGAAATCGCTGCCAGCAAAAAATCTTAAAATTTGGGTAACTCCCCGGGGAGTAATGCTATCTAAAAAAATTTTAGAAATTCAGGTAGCTGAGAAAAATCTAATATTAATTGACACCAAACAAGGTACATTTATTTCGAAAGATGAGCTAAACAAGATAGAAAGTATGGTATGACATTAAAAGCGAGTAGTGGTGCGGTGACGGTATGTTCGCTAGAGGGTGTGTGTAAAACGGTAAGGGGTGGTCGGATTTTAAATCTGTTTATAGATTCGGATTCTGCGTAAAATTTTAGACTAATTTGATGTATCGCCTGGCTCAAAAATTTATAAGGACGGTCAGAAATCTTTGTCGGTAAAAATTCTTAAAATGAGAGTAGCTCCTTGGGAGATGATGCAATCTAAAAAATTCCTAGAAATTCAGTTAGCTGAGAAAAATCTAATATTAATTGACACCAAACAAGGTACATTTATCTTCTGGGTAGAAATGGCTAGTCGAAGAAAACTATTTGGTTCAGAATGTTAGCGATAAAAAAGTCTTAAAATTGGGGTAGTTCCTTGGAGGATGATGATATCTAAAAAATTCCTAGAAATTCAGATAGCTAAGAAAATCTAATATTAATTGATACCAAAGAATATAGATTTATCTCGTGCGTGGAAATGTGGAGAAAGATTTATCTTGCTGGTGGAGAGAAGGCGGGTGTGACGTAATCAAAATGGTTGATGTGGGGGTGTCCAAGCAAGGAGGAGAGCAAGGAGGGAGCAAGGAGGAAATTCCTCTCCTCAAATCCTCCTTATGGGAATTTACATGTAAATTTGGTCCAGATGTGTGTGGAAATGAGGGAAGCTAGTGAAAATGAGGTGGTGGTTGCCCCCAAAACTACCTACTCTTACCTTATAAGGTATTGTTTATGGAGTTGGTTAAAGTGTCTCCCCGCCCCTGCGCCCCATACATCCTGGCTATACCGTAACAAATACCCATATGCGCTACTAGTGTTGCCTTATCAGTAGGCGGTCTACATCTATCTTCAAGAATTACTAAACTAACATAGCGCTTGCTCGTAGTGTCACGAGGTGACGCTTAAAGTAGATGATCTGTTCCTGACGTGGAGGCTATCAAAAGGCAGGCTCAGCCATCTTGCACGACGACAGCAGTCAAAGAGCAGTGATACGAAGGTACTGGCGCTTTTACACACCAGCTGGTCACTCAGAATTGCGATTTAGGTAAAAAGAAAGTTCGTGGTCGTTTTGGAAGGTGACCCGAGATTTAATTTTCCCGGGTTCCGGCCAGGCGACCGAAACATTATATGTGGTGATAACGTAGCCACCGGCCCTTGACGTCCGTTAACACACTTGGGTGAGATTATAACTAGAAAACTCTATCGTTATGGAATGGATTTGAAGTCGTTTGTAGAGCTTTTTTTGGCAGAGCAATGTGATAAGAAGATGTTGGCCATTTACTTTGGGACTTCTATTGTACGAAGTCTCTGTTGACCATATACAGCCCTAAGTTAATGGATCAGAAACTTTTCTAGAGCAACAGTTCCGTTATACATGCAAAAACCAGGTACTTAAAATTCCTGCTGACGTAGAAATCAATTCCTGGTGAGTGTTTGATAATTTTTTATTAACTACGAAAGGAGCTTTGTTCCATGCCTTTTAAAATTTTTGAAAAATACCCTTAGAATAGTTAATGATGTTACATTTTTAAGAGGAGATTTAAATTAATGATATTAGATTTTATGAAAGGATAAATTCTGCATTTAGATTTTAATATGAAAGGTCGTAGAAATAATAACATTCTAGCAATCTTATATCTGGGTTATTTTCTTAATTAGCGTTAAAACGATAGAAACAAAAAAAAAACACTTGGCTCTTTCAAAAGTAATCTAAGATTGTTCTGTAAAGCACATGAAGTATGCATATGTCCAAAAACAAAAGGTTGCGAAGTTCACTTTCCATTTAAAAATGTTTAATTATAGTATGCCCGATATTTAGTAGAGTAACTAAGTCATTTCTGTGCCATGACAAATTAAAAACTTTATTGATTTATATTATTTACATGCTATTTAAATTTTTTGTGATGAATATAACCAGGTAAGCTCAGTTGAAACACATGTAAACCAATCTAACAAATCTGTCAATTGGGTAATACGAATTTTGTAATGTAAAGAGAAATTTAAGGATTTTTAGAAATCAATTTTGCGTTTGAACGTTATATCTGTGACGATATTAAAGAAAAAAAGGAATTACTTTTAAATTACATTTATGGTTTAAAACTCTTAAGTCTTTTTTATTTCATGAATAGTTAAATTTAATGACACCACAGCTGATGAAATAGGTTTTGAATATTGAATTTAGAGGAATACTGAAATAGTATAAGATGGTAGAAAAGCTATACGTGATTTTTCTCTGATGTCCATTTTCTTATGTAAGACATTTTTAATGTGGTGGTTTCATGACGATTGTCTTATAAATATTGTAGAACTCCTTTATGGTAAGGCACAAATTGTGTCTTTTAATTATTTAATTAATATTTACTGTGTGACATTTTCTTTCAGGCTCATCGTAATAGAAGCTAAAGTAGATACATTCAAGAGGTTTCCAGATGTGTTGTTTTATATAATTTGTAAGTTTTTATGATAACCATTATATCCTGAGTTTCTGCATCTTCTTATTGGATACTTTTGTTTCTTTTATTGTATATATATATATATATATATATATATATACAGGGTGAGTTTTTAGTGTAGCAACGGTCGATCGATAACTCCGTTATTATAAAAGCTACATATACCAAATTTGGAGGCATATTAGGCATGCCTATAGTGCGCATTTTAAAAATTTTTGGAAGCATACAGGGTGTTTGATCATTCCAGGGCATATTACACTTGTATTTTTTAAATGGAACACCTTATATATTATTAGATTTTTGAAAAGCCCATAAAAAGAGCTTTAATTTGATATCAAATTGTATCTGTCCATTCTTTTTAGTTTTTGAGATATTCAACTGTTTTTAGAAAAAATGACCCTGATTAGATACATTGCCACTGCACTAATACACAACTTATGTTAATTTTCAAGATGCAGAAAATTTTACTATATACATAGTATATTTGTAATTATCACTCTTTTGAAATTTCTTCACAGTATACAGCGTGTGTCAGGTTTCGCAAAATGCAACTTTTAAAATTTTTTTTAAATGGCACCCCTATCAATTTTATTGCTATAATGGATAGTTCATTAAGTGTCCTTTCATTTTTGTTAAGCATTCCCTATACCTAAATCCATTACTTTCTGAGATATTTTTGATTTTCTTCAAATTTTATGAATGTTTTTAATTTACATAGCTAAATATAACTTACTATTTGAGAATATTATAAAACAATTAATACATTTTGATTAACAATTAACTACACTTATCCAATAACAATTTTCACTAAAGATATAACAACCTACAATAATACGCTGTCAACAGAATTCTCAAGCAGGAAATCAGGCAGGCTTTGAAAAAAATAACAATTACAATTAAAATGTCATTTAGGTTTATTAATTTTAATGTGTTGTCATTTATCAGGATACCTCTCTTGGTATATTCTTGATGCAAGTAGGAAATTTCTTAAACTTTCACACAATGCCCAAATTAAATCTACTTGTTCTTCCACTGTAAAATTCATTTTGAAAACTCCTTCAAAGATTACATTTAAAACAGAACTGATATATATATATATATATATATATATATATATATATATAAATATTATAAGTAGTTTTTTACACAAGGTAAGTTGATAAATACTAACGTATTGCAATTAATAAGATGAAATAATAACCTAGACTTTTTAAGTAAAGCCCAAATGATCATTTCAAATCGAGCTAGTAATTGAAAAAAGGAAAATATAAGGCCTTGGACAGGATATATATATATATATATATATATATATATATATAAAAGACAAGTTATTTGCAGTCCGCAATAAGAAATTGTATATAAAATAAGATGTATCTGTAAACAAACTCTATGAAAATAATAGAGTCTATTGACGAATACAAATCGGGCTGGTAGTTATATAGCCATTAACAAAACATTAGCTTATTACTTCATAGGGGAGGAAACATCCACTGACCGACGGTTTCGGCTTTATTAAGCCTCCTGAGAGTGAAATAGTCTCCAAGAACCCTATGAAGTAATCGAAGCTATTATACTGGTATAATTTCGAAACAATATCTGTACTATGGCAAAAGTAAATAAAACCGCCATCAGGTGATAAAACACCAACACTACTAAAGTGTGGTAGTACAGAATTGAACCGAAACTACATAGTAAATCCTATAGATGGCTATACAAGTACGTGGGGCCATTTGAGATTTGCGGAATGTTACAGCAAAATTTATTTGCGAACGTAACAAACCTTCTCGCGGCGACACCCGGGTTCCTGCCCCAAGGCAAATCAAATAATAAAAGACAAGTTATTTGCAGTCCGCAATAAGAAATTGTATATAAAATAAGATGTATCTGTAAACAAACTCTATGAAAATAATAGAGTCTATTGACGAATACAAATCGGGCTGGTAGTTATATAGCCATTAACAAAACATTAGCTTATTATTTTCATAGAGTTTGTTTACAGATACATCTTACTTTATATACAATTTCTTATTGCCGACTGCAAATAACTTGTCTTATTTTGATTTGCCTTGGCATGAACCCGGTGTCGCCGCGAGAAGGTTTGTTACGTTTGCAAATAAATTTTGCTGTAACATTCGCAAATCTCAAATGGCACTACTTGTATAGCCATCTATAGGATTTACTATGTAGTTTCGGTTCAATTCTGTACTACCACACTAGTAGTGTTGGTGTTTTATCACCTGATGGCGGTTTTATTTACTTTGCCATAGTACAGATATTGTTTCGAAATTATACCAGTATAATAGCTTCGATTACTTCATGGGTTCTTTGAGACTATTTCACTCTGAGGAGGCTTAATAAAGCCGAAACCGTCGGTCAGTGGATGTTTCCTCTAAGTATAGCTAATGTTTTGTTAATGGCTATATAACTACCAGCCTGATTTGTATTCGTCAAAAGACTCTATTATTTTCATAGAGTTTGTTTACAGATACATCTTATTTTATATATATTATATATTATAATAATATATATATATATATATATATATATATATATATTTATATATATTACTCATATTTAGACCAGGGTAGAAAATTAAATAATCACATAAAATAATTTTAATCACCGTGTAGAAGCTTTGGGAAAAGGTACGCGTTATTAAAAAACCGTGAAGCATAAAAATTCATTCGTTTCATTAAAAATAAGGAGTTAAATTATGTACAAGACGCTTGCTATAAAAAAAAGGAAGCAGTATTAAAAGCTCTACGTGTAATTTAATTATTCCTAGTAAAGAAACAAATAGAAATTACGTGCAAAATTTATATTAATTAACTCAGTTTTAAGTAACCGGTATTAAACAAAATGTACAGATAATAATTAATATTTGATTAGGAGTCACTAAAAATTAAAGGGTATTAATTTTAATTGAAGTTAATTGAACCATTAGGAACATATAATACGCATCAAAACTTGTAAAAACCAAATAAAATGCAAATCGTAGAAGTGTTATTTAGAAGTATTATGTTTGAACACCTGTGTATTTTTAAAAAAGCTCATTCTGCGTAAATTTTGCAGATAATTAATGGTTACAGAGAATGCTGGAGAGACCGTAGCTTAATAGTTACGGGAAATGCTAAAGGTGGGTTATTTCACAGTCCACATGGACTGAAATAATCGATAATAAAGAATATCAATTTGCACCAATAAGAACAGGGTAGATAGAGACAGATAATATGCGCAAGACAGAGACACATATAGTAAAAGGCGTGAGTGGAGCAACGTCACTGGGTTGCGATTGGTTGAAAGTAAAAGGCAAACTTGAGATGTAAAAATAACATTTCTGTATAAAATTTAATTAGTTATTTCAAGACGTTGCGAGCCGTGTCGAAATTTCTGAGATTTAACTGGGGCGAGTGCAAATTTCGTAAAAATCGCATGCCGGGCTGCGGAATGGGAACCTAGCATGCGAAATTCTGAAGAATTGTCCGTTTTGGGGACAAGACCGACAGACAGGCTAACCTCTATATATACCCAGGTTAATATGAACAAGCTCCCTTAAATTTTCGAATTGATTCAATGCGTTAAACAGTGCTTTTTAGTTTTCCGAGTTTGATAGAATAATTTAAAGAGTTTGCTCGTATATTTTGGTGATTTAAAACAGTTTGTTCTTTACGTGCTACAATGAATGTAATTTAGTGCACTTAGAAAAGAAGATACAAGGTAATAAAGTTTAGTATCACTGTACCAATTAGTAAAATTTACAACGACAAATGAATACACAAAAGTAGGCAGTTTTGGCGTATATTTGTGAAAGAAGTATGAATTTCTTTGCTATTTTTCGGGGGTGTTAATAATTAAATGATTCGTAAACGTGTCTGGATCCACAAAACAAGCTTCAGATATACACAAATGAGTTCCGGAAAAGCACTGAAACTACTTTAGATGAATGGTGATGTAGAAAATTTTAAAGGCGACCAGCAATACGAGGACCTAAACATAACCCAGTTGGATTGGTGTGATTAACAGAGGACGATATACATTGAGGCCACGAGTGCATTAACCTTCAGGTAACTTATGCTTTGTTGTTGGATTTTGATATTTTGGTGTGTGTTGAATAACTTTATAATTGATTTACTTAAAATGGACAGTAGTGAAATTGTACTAACAACAAAATTTTAATTTTAAGGTGAAATTTGCTTGTTTAAGTAGAAAGGGGTATTTAGTATTTATGTTCTGGATTATGATGAAAATTTGGGTATGTCTTTGAGCTCAATTAGACGAACCTGGTTAATTAACGTAAAGGGGTGGTAGATGCTCCCTTTGTACTCAGACTCAGGTCTGCATATATTGTTATATTAATTAGTAGGCATCCTACAAGGACTTTAATTCTGGATGCACATCAAAATGATAATAAATTTAATCTTGAAATTTTCTGATACTGAAATTTATGCTGAATTTTAATTTTGCAATTTTAATGTATTGTGAATATTGATGTAAATAGAGTTAACGTTGGTGTTTGTGATAGGAATGTGTTTGTTTTTTTTTATGATTGAGGATGTAAGTTATCTAGAGGAGCAGCCGAGGCGATTAACAGAAGAAAGTCAATGGACCAACACAGTTAAGGTAATGAATAGCTTTTTGTAGGATTCACAGCATTCGTGACGCCCAATTAATGAGGCTCGATTCTAATACAGGGAAACACAGCAATATATATATATATATATATATATATATATATATATATATATAAATTGCCGTGGTACTCGCCCGATCTTATTTCAGTAGTTTCGAAAATTAATTTATACAAAAATCAAAAATTTCACCAAAAATAAAAAAAATCAAAAAAAAAAAATTTCTTACCCTGATTCCAGTCTCCTCGGTTGAATAGCTTTCTTCAACTGCTTCCGGCTAGCTCAGTTGAACCTCCTCTTGGATACCTAGGTTCACTATTATGCTTTGCATCGTTCACGCACACTCTCAATAAAACCACAAAATACAACAATCATACAATCTTTTATTTATCACTATTTACAAATAAAATTCAATATTATCCACATTTTAGTGATCAAGTTACACCTCCATAAATCCTATTTTGTAATGTCCTGTATTTTAATTTAAATTACCAAACACAGAATGTACCTGGAGTAAATGGGCCCTGATTAATATCTTATTTCTCATTCTTTCTTATTAATTTATTTTAAATCTACCTAAACTCTGGAGTATGGTGAGCTCATGATAACCTAGTTAATTATGAATAATGTATGCCCTTATACTTCGCATACTCTTACAACAAACAAAAAAAAACAAACCCATGTACTCTTTACAAAATTTAACTTCCTGATGGAACGTTAATAAGCTTTATATACACCTTCAGATTTCTATTTAAATACCATAATAAAGTTAGTTATAGGTATTATTTTCAATACGCAAAATAATGCACAATACCTTCAAAATTCACACAATTTTAAAACGTTACTTGGAATTTCTAGAAGATCTCTGCTCCGTTGACAATGCCGTGTATTTGCTTTTTTCTGCTCTGTAGGCCGCTTCTAGCTATTAGTAGATGAACACCATTTAAGTTGAGCTTCTTGCGCTGCCTTCACGGTGTCTCCAATTTCCAAATCCAAATTAATTATACTTCTTTCATAATTGCTTAATTTTAACTAACGTTTTAACACAACATTTCTAGGAGCTTTTTTTCATGGTATTTCAACCCAACCGATATATTTGTTTGTTAACAACGCGTTTCACCTTGGTATTATTGATTTTTACACACTTTTATGCATATTATACGTAAATAACCGTTCAACTAAACTCAATTAAATTAATAAATTAATGGCATTGGCCTCTACAATTTATTTCCTTTGCAAATCTACTAAATTTTAATCATTATTTGTAAAATTTTGTTAATACCTGTTACTTAAAAATGAACTAACTGGAATAAATTTCGCACGTAAATTCTGGTTGTTTCCTTTATACAGGGTGTTTTGAAATTACTTTGTTTATACGTAGATTTAACCCTTTAAAACTACTACATAATCCACCTATTTCAATTCTAAAAAAAACCCCTTCCGGTTTTTCTAAAATTAAATACCTACACTCTAACTTAATCTTACCTGCTATTTCTATACACCTATCTACTCACCTAACACTACCTATACCTATTTATCTAATTTATCACTACTTATCTACCTATTTCTATCTATTACTACCCCTATCTCTACTTATTTCTATCTATCTACACCTATCTTTACTTCTAATTACCTATTCACACCTATCACTATCTTTTACCTAACTATTTTTATCTATTATTAACTTTTCACTCTCTTATTTCATTGTATTTTCTTCTGTTATTTCACCCTTTAGTCCTTTATTGACTCTTTACGTACATCCTTTTGTACTTTTCTCTATATCTTCAGTCTTCATAACTTTTAACCTCACCTATTATCACTATCTATTCTTATCCTAACTATACATCCCTAATTCTATACCTATATCTAACTATCTCCCATATTTATCCTATATCTAGTTTTATTTTCTATAACTACTTACTTCTATTCTTCTATATACACCTATTTCTATCCCTATCTATTTAAATTTTACACTATTATACACATATCTCTACTTTCTATATACACCTATCCATATCTATCCTATTTCTACTTCTACTTTTCTATATTCACCTATCACTATCTCTAACTATTCAACTTCTACACTAAAGTTCACCTATCTCTTTCCTTTTTGTTCATCAATTTTCATCTTCTTATTTAAATCTGACTCTTTTCTTGAACTTCCAAGTCTTTCTTCTAACTATCCTAATACTCTTCATCCATATTTCTCCTCCTTCTATCTCTATACTTATCATCCCTATTACTTCACATACAATAAACTTATCCCTATTATCCTGACTCTTAAATAATTCTTTTTCATTCCCTATACTTGTCTGTTTCTCATTTATTATTATTTCTTGTTCGGCGGACAAACCCAACGATACTACCTCAACATCTTTATTTTTCCCCTCTATACAAAACTTTTCCTCTCTTCTAGACCCTTTATGTACAATATTCATTTCACAAAAATCTTTTAAATTCAAATTCAAATTACCACAATTATCTTTGCCCCTTAACTCACTTATGCCTACATTTACCTCTTGTGTGTCACATAATGCTATTTTTACTTCTACCTTTATTAATTCGGATTCGTTATCCACTATTAACTCTGCGGCTGACTCTACCTCTACTTGTTCAGCTTCTTCTTTTACTATTACTTGTAACTCATCTAACTTTTCCTCACTATATTCCCCTGAGACGATCTCTCTCACTTCTTCACCATCTCCCTCTATACTATTTATACATAACCCCATGTCATCTTCCGTGACATCATAGCTTGCCTTCCAGGGCAATATCCTATCCCCAATCCTTACTATTTTCCTCTCCATATCTATTATAACCCCTAACTTCATCATGCAATCGACCCCTAATATCCCTTTAAACTTTAACCCAGGTACAATTATAAACTCTTGTTCACAGCTTACTGAACCTAACACTATTTTCAAAATAACCACGCTATTTACAACAGCAAATCGTTTTTTATTCGGTGCAACCAGGTGACTTCTTTTTATTGGCATTATCCTGTCACACACTTTATTTTTAATTTCATTGACGAATTCCACCGATACTAAACTCGCCTCAGCTCCTGAATCTAATAACGCTCCTAAATTTTTCTCAAAAATTTTAATTTCTTTTATGGGCAAACAAAATTTTTCTACTATTTCTGGCTCAATTTCTTTCTCTATTTTCAAAAATTCCCTAGGATGTTCATATTTGTACACAGTGATGTCTAGTGGTTTGTCCTTCTTTAAAAATCCTGTTCAGGTCTGTTCTCGCTACTCGGTCCTGGTCTAGCTGTCACTTCTGCGTATGTCCTAGGCATTTCCACTCGTTCCGTGTTTGTATTTGAAGTCCCCTTTATGTCCGGTGAACTGTTTTGTCTTGTAGGTCCCGGTCTCGGTGCAGGTCCCCTACCTACACTGTTGCTTCTATAAAAGGTCCTTCGCGGTTCCCAATTCTGTCGCTGGTGTGCATAATTATTCCCCCGTCTAGCGTAGTTGTCCCGTCTGTTGTCGAACCTAACCGTGTTTACCTGTCGTTTCCTTGGTTCCCGAGGTCGTCCACTGTTTACGTCATCGTACCTCTGCAGGTACTCCAGAAACATCTCTCTGTCCACAATGTTTTGTAGTGCTATGTGCTGTCTTACTTCAACCTCGAAATGTCTCGACAAGTATTTTATGATCTGTCGGTCCGTCAGTGGTGGGTTCAGTTGTTTCGCTATGCTATACTTTCGTATAGCATATTGCTCCCTACTTCCTAAAATTCTTCCTTAAATTTCCCTGTGATCAAATCGTCTCGTACCTGGTCTTGTCTGTGGTCACCCCAATAATGTTTCAAAAATTTCTCCTCAAAGTCATTGTAGGTGTCAATTTCCTGTCCTATTAAATTATACCAAGCTTCAGCATGATCTTTTAGTAAAGCTTTTACAACATTTAACTTTGCCTGTTCATTGTATAAGTTATTTATTAAACCTCTAACGTTATTAATAAATATCTGAAGGTTAACCCTACTATCCCCATAAAATTTCATCTGCACACATTACCGGTTACAAACCTTGGACCATCCCCCATTAAATTCGCTACATTGTGCTTAATCCCGGTCACTTCTCTCTCTGCCCGACCTAACTGATCCTTACACGAGTCCGTTACCTTAGTCATCTTAGCATTAATCTTGTCCTCACAGAACATCCTTACATCAGTCCTTAATTGTCCCATTTCCTGAGTTAAACTTCTAATATCCCGCTCATTTTTATCAACCCTATTTTCAACTTCCCCCATTTTTACCGTCAAACTATTCTTAAATTCTGAAAATTTTTTCGTCGAATTGTCAATTTTCTGACTAATTTGCTCCAATTTCTTATTTGACTCTGCACTCATTTGATCAAATTTTCTATTCGATTCAGCACTCATCTGATCAAATTTCCTGTTTGGTTTTTCCCTACTTAATCTCATTTCCTCTAATATTGTCAAAATTAATTCATTTCCAGCTTCTCCCGGTTCCGTCTTCGACTGATCCCTACTACCTCCAGCTTCCTCCATTTTCAAATTTTTATCACGCAAGGCACTATCGTCACTTCCAATTCCCACTCCTTGGCTCCTTAACCACTCCTTTCTCAGCATACGTTCAAATCACTCTCACACACACTAAAATACGCTTAAATTTATTTAAAAAAACAGACTCTCTCTCTCTCAGATCGCCAGTTTCCTGGAATAAAATTACTAAACTTCTACTTGGAACTCGAGCCTCTCTTTTGGGTCGCCATAAATTGCCGCGGTACTCGCCGGATCTTATTTCTGTAGTTTCGAAAATTAATTTATACAAAAATCGAAAATTTCACCAAAAATAAAAAAATTCAAAAACTCATTTCTTCCCTGATTCCAGTCTCCTCGGTTGAATAGCTTTCTTCAACTGCTTCCGGCTAGCTCAGTTGGACCTCCTCTTGGATACCTAGATTCACTATTATGTTTTGCATCGTTCACGCACACTCTCAATAAAACCACATAATACAACAATCATACAATCTTTTATTTATCACTATTTACAAATAAAATTCAATATTATCCACATTTCAGTGATCTAGTTATACCTCAATAAATCCTATTTTGTAATGTCCTGTATTTTAATTTAAATTATCAAACACATGGAATGTACCCGGAGTAAATGGGCCCTGATTAATATCTTATTTCTCATTCTTTCTTTATAATTTATTTTATATCTATGTAAACTCTGGAGTATGGTAAGCTCATGATAACCCAGTTAATTATGAATAATATGTGCCCTTATACTTCGCATACTCTTACAACAAACAAAAAAAAACAAACCCATGTACTCTTTACAAAATTTAACTTCTTGATGGAACGTTAATAAGCTTTATATACACCTTCAGATTTCTATTTAAATACCATAATAAAGTTAGTTATACGTAATATTTTCAATACGCAAAAATGCACAATACCTTCAAAATTCACTCTCATACGTCACCCAATATTCATAGTTTATAACAACACAATTTTAAAGCGTTACCTGGAATTTCTAGAAGATTTCTGCTCCGTTGACGATGCCGTATATTTGCTTCTTTCTGCTCTGCAGGCCGCTTCTAGCTATTAGTAGAAGAACCCCATTTAAGTTGAGCTGCTTGCGCTGCCTTCACGGTGTCTCTAATTTCCAAATCCAAATTAATTATACTTCTTTCATAATTGTTTAATTTTAACGAACGTTTTAACACAACATTTCTAGGGGCTCCTTTTCATGGTATTTCAACCCAACCGATATATTTGTTTGTTAGCAACGCGTTTCACCTTGGTATTATTGATTTTTACACGCTTTTATGCATAATATACGTAAATAACCGTTCAATTAAACTAAATTAAATTAATAAATTAATGGCATTGGCCTCTACAATTTATTTCCTTTGCAAATCTACATGTTACTTAAAATCAAACTAACTGGAATAAATTCGCACGTAAATTCTGGTTGTTTCCTTTGTACAGGGTGTTTTGAAATTACTTTGTTTATACGTAGATTTAGCCCTTTAAAACCACTACAATATATATATATATATATATATATATATATGCGGTGGCGCTCAATTTCCCCTCCCCTTTTTCATTCCTGTTTATACTTGAGTTTACTTTGTATCCACGCCCATTCCCATAGCTCACCCTTAGGGTAATTTTCAAGCTAAGCCGCAAATATCGTGAAGATCGTGAGTCTAAGGGAAGTGATCACTATAAAAGTCCGTTCGCTAATAAACAATGTCAAAATAGTCACATTGACGTACGATACTCACCAAGCAATCGAGGTACACTTTAATAACACTGTGTGTAACAGGGTGTATCAGATTGGTCTTACTTAAATTGCGCTGTTATTTTATTTTATTTTTGAGAGGGAATATGCATTCATTTTCTTGTTATTTAAATTACTAATCACTTTTGAATAACTGTGTACAAAAAGTTGTCATTTAAATAGCTATTTTTTCAGTTTATAAAGTTTTTTGAGTTGATATTTATGGAGTTTTATTTTATTTAAACAAAAATGAATGCTTTATATGTATAGACTTGATAAATAGATAAATATAATACACACCAGCCTAAACTAGCTACCACCAATAAGTCAGTAGAGTTGGTAATGGGTGTTAGTTTGGTAACACATAGAAATTCTAGTTCCTTACATTCACTGTAACAGGTAGAAAAATTACGAAGACTTAACTTGGAATATAAAATACTTCAAATAAAAAACTGTAACGGCAAGCAACATCATATCTTTAAACAGCACTAGATTTGATCATGCTCTTCTTACAATTTATTTGCCATGTTCGACCCTCGCTTTCATATCTGTATATTACGATGCTGTATATGAAGCAATACGCCTTAGGAGATCTTTCGTGCATAGACCCCCTAGACAAATCCATTAAGATTAATGTTTTCTAGTTTTTCTTTTAGTTACTTGTTAACCTTCTTCAAACGAAAATTAAAATAAATAGACTAATTATACAGGTTTATAATGTAACTAAAACACGACTTGTTTGCGTTTAATTTAACACTGAATATAAGCATTAACTTTTTTTACTAAATCTTGGTTGCGAGTAACGAATAATAATTATTTATAATTTTTCGTTTAAAAAATTGTTTTTCGAAACATTGTATAATATATAATGTAGATATTCTCACGTTCTTGTAACACTTTTTAATTACAAATTAACCTGGAATACAGAAATAAAATACTGCAGATTTCTCCTAAACTTCAAACTTTTATAATAGTAACAACAATTTATGTAAAACAACATATCTCGTGCACTATGTAGCTAGCGTTTATTCATATTATTACTACTTTCCTTTGTTGAACCTCAGATACACACCGACAACAGACAAATTAATCAAAACTTGAATTGGCGAACTGGTGTGAAGGCAGCAGCCAAAGATTCCGAAGTCAGGCAATCGATATGTAAATGGGATACACTATTGCCAAGTTGCGGCCAAAATAAAAATTAGTTTATACGAAACCCTTAATTTAGCATCCAAACTAGTAAGCGCATATATCCATCAATAATGTAGCGCCAATAGATCCTGCGGTGCGAGATATCTTCATTGACAGATACAGGACTTTGCGTTTAAATCATTACAATAGATACATTCGAGATATTATTAGCAAATTCTGGTATGCTGTAGAATAATTTAGAGCAATTAGATAAGTAAATTACCATTAAGGGGTTTGCAGTTTAGTTCTGATTAAGCTTTGATTATAAGGTGTTTTAGTTTAAAGCCTTAAAAGATATGATATAAATTTCTGTGTATTGTCACCATAAATTGGTGCTGATATAAATTATTGTATTGATAATATAAACTGATAGTTAGTGATTGGATAATTGATTTTAGTGATTCGTTAGTAATTTAGAAGGTATAGTAATTATAGAAGATAATACTTGTACTGTTATCAATTATATCATAAGTAAATTGTTGTGAAAGGTGTTGGCAAATTCCATTTTAACTTCGGGATGTTGAAAAGGTTTGTTTAATCAATTTGAAAATATAGAACTATTGTTATTGCAAAAAGAGTTTTCGTTAAGCTGGTGTCAAGTAACGGGATTAAATATTTTTGAACCATTTCTATATGTATGCTAAAAACTCGTAGTCACCAGAAAATAGATCGCGAAATCCTTTCTTTCTTGAAAGTTCAAGTTAAGCGTTGCCGACAGTTTGGCCGGTAACTCTGTGGAATTCATGAAAAAATTGGCTCAAAATTTCATAAAACAATACGAAAATTTTACAGAAAAACTGAACCAGGCCACCGCCAATTTGCAGTAGAATGCTGATAACAAAACGGGAATGCTGCAAACCTATCAGCGAAGTTAAAAGAAAAATTACAACAAAATGCCGAGAAACAAGAACGAACGGCCCCATATCTTACAAAAAAACTTAACTAGACCACCGTAAATACAAAGTTTTGTCAGTAAAGCGGGAAAATTTAAAAACGTTGCAAATCATTTGACGTTTGGTTGAGGACGCTCAAGTTAATAATAAATTGTCAGTCGTTTAACGCCATTGAGTAAACATGGAACAGTTGTCAGGTACTCATCGTGATTTCTGTGCTAAATCCCTTTATAAAACTGCGACAAGTGCGAGAAAGTTATTTCGCAATCAGTACAATACTCTGCGTCATGGGCGGCTACCGTCTATTCGCACAATTAATTTGCTACTACGAAAGTTTAAATCTACTTTAAATTTAAGACAGCAATGATAGAGTTCGAACTGCCATAACACGTAGTCCAAAACGTGGTGCGGTTAAACATGCATTAGCATTGATTATCGGTAAACCGTTGATGCGTCGTAACTTACATAAAGACTTAATGTTTTACCACTCTAAAATTCAAGTTGTCCAAGAAAAAGAAAAGCTGATATGGTTAATTACATGAATTTTTATCAAGAAATGTTGCAGCTTTTGGATAGGGAAGAAAACTTGATCCACCATATGTTTATGTCAGATAAAGCACATTTTCATCTTAACGGCTATGTAAATAAACAGAATTGCCGATATTGGAGCGCTGCAAACTCGCTTCACTTACATGAGAAACACTTGCATAGTTCTAAAGTGATAGTATGGTGCGCTTCTTTATCATCTTGCTCTATTGTACCATTCTTTTTGAAGGCTATGGAGGAAGTGTTACAACAATTACTACAGTTCTTTACACAAACACAGTCACAATATTTTTAAGGCAAGAACTGGTTCGGTTACCAGAGATTACGTGGTTCCAGCAAGAGAGTGCTACCAGTTATACTGCTCGTATGTCTATTGCTGCTTTAAGGAAACTCTTTCCGAACCAAATCATAACCAGGAATGAATACATTGTTTGGCCTGTTAGATCACCTAATTTGTCTACACGCGACTTTTTTCATTGAGGTTGGCTTAAGAACCAGATGTGCGTTAAGCAACCGCAAAGTTAAAGGACTTAAAACTAAAAATTCAAGAAAAATTGCACTTCAAAAATGCGTAGATTGTAATAGTGCCCATCTGTTAGAAATTGTTTTTAAAAAATAAAATGGCAAGTCTAATTTAACAAAAAACTGTAAAAACATTACTATTCAAATAAATACTTCTGTAGATACAGTAGTTTTAAAATTTTCCGCTTCACACAGTTAATTTAAAGAGGAGTTTATACAGGAAGCTACATAAACCGCAACAGTGGTTGAACAACTAAAATATGAGTTTTTAGAAGAAACTATAAAATCCGCAGAAAACTTGGAAGTTAATTTCTACGACAGTTTGAAAAAATTGGAAATCACGTTTTTAGATGATTTATTAGAAAGCTCGCGAGAACTAGAAGCGAGATTTTCAGGTCAGAAAACTCGTGCAAAATTGAATAAGAGGTATTCATGATGGAGGAACGATTAATTCTCTAATAGTGCAAGCACCAGAGCGGACAGTGCCAGTGATGCAACAGCATGCCCCAGAATATAAAAATATCGGGGAATGTGACCTGACGTCAAGATTCAGAGTAACGCTACTTGATAAAAAATCTCTTTGACAGACATATTCTAAACAATTCGACGATGCCGTAAAAGCTAACGACTGGAACGATGTTGAGAGGGCAATGGCGTTGAGAGCTAGCGACTGGAACGATGATGAGAGGGCAATGGCGTTGATTGTCACGTTATTATGTGAGGCCTTGAATATCCTGCAAAGCATACCAGAGCATGACCAAAGAAGCTACAGGGCCGTAACGTCAAACCTGGAAATGAGATACGACGACTCTAATCTGCAACAGGTGTATCACGCTTAATTGATGAATTATTACCAAAACACTAACGAAAATTTGCAAGAATTTGAAACAGATATTGCTCACTTGGTGAAACTAGCCTAACTAACATCGGATAACTTCCTAGTACTGCTGGTAGTACAGACCTTTGCTAACGGGATATGCTACGGAAAATCCAGCAAGCACTACGGCTGGCTCGACTAAAGAATTTGAAGCGGCAAAGGAAGTTTAGCATCGTAGTAGTGACAAAGTAAGATGCACCGTTTGAGCAAAAGGCCACGAAAGCGTACACGAGATGATTCGACGGGTACTTGGTGGACACCAATCAAATCGGAAGAGACACAGATGCTGGAATTGAGGCGAGTTTGGGTATATACAGTCCAAATGTATACAGTCTACAAAGGAAGCCGAGAAGCTAGAAAACTAAAATGGGGCGAAAGTTCACCTGCACAGATTCTGCATTGCACGATCTGAGCATACAGACAGCATTTACACATATGGACAGTATAACGGCAGAACTGTGAGGTCATTGGTTGATACCAGAGCCAATTAAAATACCAGAGGTAGTGCACGAAAGTGGTAAATGTCATCCGCGATGGTGTATTTTCGAACCGTGGCTGATTAGAAAATTCAAACACACGGAGTACTAGATGTAAAAATACGAGTTGGAGCAAGATATTTGACCATCAGGTAGCAATAGTGATCGTCACTAAAGAAGTTATCTTGAGAGTGAATATTTTGAGGAGGTATGAATTACATTAAGATATGAAGGAGGAGGTCTTGAGAGTAGGTGACGAGAAAGTGCCGTTTTGCGAATCAGACGAACTGTTTGTGCCAGTTTGTTTAACGGACGACGTTATCTTACCTGGAAAGACAGAAAATGCGGTGATGGGAAGCTTGGTTGGTGCTCTCTGAGATAGTTTTGTGTGCGCTGTTGAATCGATTAGTAACGAATCTTTTGGAAAGAATGTGCTTGTGGGGAATACTCTGACAAAAGTGACGGATGGTGTACCTTTTAGGGTCTTAAATGCCAATGACTACGATATCGCGCTAAAAACAATACCACGATTGGGTAATGTTCCTCGGTCGTTAATATGGCGGGGTATTCCGGTGTTGTAATATAAGTTTCTGTGTGTACCGTTAATATAAATTAGTGTTGATGCAAATTATTGTAATGATAATATAATCTAATAATTAGTGTTTGAGTAGTTAATTTTAGTGCTTCCATAATAAGTAATTAAGAAACTAGTAATTGTACCGTTAGCGATTAGCTGAAAATAAGGCATTGAGAAAGCTTTTAGCAAATTCCATTGTAAATACGAGTTATTGAAGAGGCTTGTATAATTAGTTTGAAAATAAACAACTGTTGTTATTGCAAATAGTTTTCGTTACAATATAATGTAGTAGCGCTGCAATTGTTATTATTTACGTTGTTTATTTTTCTGTGAATTATTCTATTAGAGTGAGTCAAAAATTACCAGCAATGTAGCAATAACTTTTATTGCAATACAAATAGGAAACTGAACTTAACATTACTTTTCAATATAGTTCCCTTGATTTGTAGCGCACGCGGTTCATCGTAGCGCAAGCTTTCTGATGCCCTCGGAAAAGATGATTTCTAGGTGATCAGTAAACCACGCATGTACCGCGTCCTTCATTTCTTGGTCCAAGGTGAATCGATTACCTCTTAATGCTTCTTTGAGTGAGTCAAACAAATGGTAGTCAGAAGGGGTAAGATCAGTACTCAACGCAGGATGAGCTTCTACTTCAACTGGAGTTTCTGAAGCATTTCAGCAGCTTGGGCAGCAGTGTGTAGACGGGCATTCTCGTACAACAACACAATACCTTTCCACAGTAGTCCTCAGCGTTTTCATAGAATTGTAGGCTTTAGTTTGTCAGCAAACATCTCACTGTAACGCGCACTGGTTATGATTGTGCTTCTCTTCTGATAATCCGTCCATTTCATTCAACGTTAATATAAATAAAGTTTTATCTGGCGTCAACTACAGCTAACAATACAGTACTGTGGAAGTCCTGATAATTACAATTTTCCCTTCCATTATTTTCTGGAGCTTTTATTACAACATGCTGCCATCAATTATTCCTAAGCAGTGAGGAAAATTCCAGCGTGTATTAAATAATTCAGCCACCTCCAGCCAATCCTATGTTGAATGTGAAAACTGGAACAAAATATTTAAATAAATTTATAATGTTGATCAGAGGGACTGTAATAACAGTGGATCAATGTAGTAAGCGTAAGACTACGGATCCCAAGGTCCTGGGTTCAAATCCCGACACGACCGACTGCTTGAAAAATGACAGGTGAGCATTTTTCACAAAAATTACGCCCTCGCTCGGATGAGAGGTTAAATGGAGGTCCCGTGTGTGAGTTTTGTCACGCACGTTAAAGATCCCTACGTTGCCTGGAACGGTAAGGGTTCGGCAAAATTCTAAATTTCCAGGCAACAAAAAACTCGCCTCCTGGCTAATGTAGTACCTTCTGGTGGAGCATTGGAAATATAAATGCACGGTATATTCCTTCTCTCCCAACGGGCTCTTTAATTAAAATACCAGACCTTTTCTTCACCCTTCAAAATTGTTTCTCGCTCGCACTAAAAATAAAGCTTTTGTTTTATTTCTTGCATGTAGAAATCAGAAAGTCAAGACGCAAAAGGTGAATTTGTAGGATGGTGACATGATGTAATGAAGAAGGAAAAACAAAAAAGAAGCAGATCAGGAGAACATGATAATGACAAAGTTTTTCAAGAAGCAATGAAGGTCCTTATGAAAGAACAAAACTGAATATGACCAATTTAGTCAACATGTTGCGATAGAGTTAAAAGGTTTGCGATCAGACTTGAACAAAAAAAGGAAAAAACTGAAATTAGGAAAGCAATACTTCGAATTGTAGAGGATGATAACAATATAGATAATAATACAAGTTCAACTTCATCATTCTTCCTTGCTTCGTCGAGTAACTCAAGTGGTACTTCAATTCCTGGTATCATGTCACCGCCTCTTAGAGTCACACCTACACCAGAAGAACCTTTTATGACACAACAAGACATTAATAGAAACACGTGTATGTACCAGGCCGTACTTATAGATATAACAATAATTAAACCAATTCCCTTTATTTGTTTTATATTTCATAATAATATACGCCTATGGCATTAAAAGATAGGGGTCTGTAGCATAAAATTTAAGATAGTATTTTTTTACGTTACGTTGAGAATATTATAACAAGAGGGGGACGAAGGTAGGATGCGTCATAGACTTGGGTTATGCGAAGAAGAGATGAAGTTCGGGTTTGGTTGCAGTAAGACGTATATTTAAGCAACTGTGATGTGAAGGCTAGACGCGATGTAAAATACTGTTAAATACCTGTCTTTACATGGATGTTTTAAGATAGGATCTAATATAATTGTACTTGCAAGCTTGATGTTATTGGTTTTGAGGATTTATCCGAACATTCAACATATTATTAATTATTATAACATATCATTACGATTGATAATCGTAAAGGGTGCAATAAAATCCACGGTGGTAATCATACCATAAATTTTATACTACGTCGTCAAAATAGCACGTGTAGTGCGTTGTCCTCGTTAGAAATATTGGGTTTTAGCGTGCAGTCCAATTTATGAACGCCGCCGATGGGTCGTGTATTTTTTTTGGTTCGCTTGAATAATTAAACTTACTGTCTTTACATGTATGTTTTAAGGTAGGATCTAATATAATTGTACTCGCAAGCTTGATATTATTGGTTTGAGGATTTATCCGAACATTCAACATATTATTAATTATTATAACATATCATTACGATTGATAATCGTAAAGGGTGCAATAAAATCCACTGTGGTAATCATACCATAAATTTTATACTACGTCGTCAAAATAGCACGTGTAGTGCGTTGTCCTCGTTAGAAATATTGGGTTTTAGCGTGCAGTCCGATTTATGAACGCCGCCGATGGGTCGTGTATTTTTTTTGGTTCGCTTGAATAATTAAACTTACTGTCTTTACATGTATGTTTTAAGGTAGGATCTAATATAATTGTACTCGCAAGCTTGATATTATTGGTTTGAGGATTTATCCGAACATTCAACATATTATTAATTATTATAACATATCATTACGATTGATAATCGTAAAGGGTGCAATAAAATCCACTGTGGTAATCATACCATAAATTTTATACTACGTCGTCAAAATAGCACGTGTAGTGCGTTGTCCTCGTTAGAAATATTGGGTTTTAGCGTGCAGTCCAATTTATGAACGCCGCCGATGGGTCGTGTATTTTTTTTGGTTCGCTTGAATAATTAAACTTACTGTCTTTACATGTATGTTTTAAGGTAGGATCTAATATAATTGTACTCGCAAGCTTGATATTATTGGTTTGAGGATTTATCCGAACATTCAACATATTATTAATTATTATAACATATCTTTACGATTGATAATCGTAAATGGTGCAATAAAATCCACTGTGGTAATCATACCATAAATTTTATACTACGTCGTCAAAATAGCACGTGTAGTGCGTTGTCCTCGTTAGAAATATTGGGTTTTAGCGTGCAGTCCGATTTATGAACGCCGCCGATGGGTCGTGCATTTTTTTTTGGTTCGCTTGAATAATTAAACTTACTATTACGTTTCCTGCCATCGATAATATTACTTAGGTTATCTACGTAAATTAGTTTTACAAAAACGTTGTTTCTTTGTTTACACATTATGTTTAAGGATCTAAACTACTTTTAGTATTTTCACTTTATATAAAAAGGATTTGGTATAGAATTAAGTTTAATTAGAGCATAGGTCATAATTTATCGGGCGTTTCCTGAACTGGAGCTGCTGCATTGTGTGTAAAGAATATTAAATTCATTTATTAAAGTTAGTTAAGTTCTTAAGGCCCATTTATTGTAGTTTTGATTTCAAATACCACTCCGACCCAAACCCCTCATAAGAAAGAGCCTATTTATTGGCATTGTTTATGTGCAAACTTTTGTAACAATTTTCAGTTCACTAATTTATAACTAATTACCTAAAAATTATTCCGTACTGCAACTGTTTTTTTTTCAATACTTTTTGTTTTTATTTTAAGACTAGTACAATTACAGTTTATTATCTCATGTATAATCTTTTTTCTTACCTTCAAATATTTGGCCTTTAAAACGTAAATAGCTACGGCTGAATTTTTCACCAGAAGAATTTACTCCCTATTATCTAATACTTTTCTACTTGAATGAGAAAAACGAAATCGATTAAAATTTTTATAATAACAAAGAGAATTATATACACTGTACAGCTTAAGATGATTTACTAATTGACAAAGTAAACCCCTGAATCAAATAATAATAATAATTTCAATTTGTTTATCCCTAAAATTATAGTTCCCTTTAATTAGTTTAAAGCCAGCAAAAATGATACGTACACTATTGCAAAACACTCTTGAACGTTCAATAACCTTTCCTTTTTTACGTAAATTTTCACGTATAAAAAGATTTTTGGCGACCATATATATAAATATTCAGGTATAAAAAAAATATAGTAAATTTTCAATGAAACAGAAAATAATGCCTTATGTTATTCTGACCTGTAGTCTTCCTTGCGTGTCTTTCTTTGTTCTCCCTGGATCTGCTATTGCGCGCCTCTGGATTACTTTCAGTTGAGTTGTATTACCGAGTTTTTTCTAGTTTTCCCAGTTTTCTCAAGTGTTACCCAGTTTTATTCAGTATTCTCAAGTTTTACCCAGTTTTACTAAGTTTTCCCAGTTTATACCAAGCTTTACTAAGTTCGCTGAATTGTAAATATTAAAATTATTTAATTAATAAGTTTTTACTCACGTTTTCTAGCTAACGACAAAACTTCTCTCATATATTTTTCACTATTATTATTATTTTAAAAACTTTCAACCACAACTTTCACAAATACATAATTATTTAATTTTCAATGTTCACTTTTACATAAATTCTTGAGTTAAACTGATGTTGAGTGTGCTCAGGTTGAATGAAGACTGCGTGTTATTAAGTTTGAATATATAAAAAAACGCCCTTATCGGAAACCATTGACTATCGGCATTGTTTGTTCAAAGTTTACGACGTCCCATAGGATGTTGTAAATACTTTGGGCTTTTACAGGTATGATCCGCCTTCTCACGTATTTAACTTTTGGCTTTTCTTTGTCAAGATATCGTTCTGGGTATATATATATATATATATATATATATATATATATATATATATATTGTACGATACTGTACGAATTACCTATAAAGATGAAAGGAGTAGTCATTAATGAATTAACCCGTTGGTAAATACCTTATGCCAGAAATCTTAATGTGACAATATCTCGTTCGTAAACAGAAATACTTTCTCACATTTGTGTGTTTTACTTAATTATCATTGGTCCCACCACTTCTATTATATGTTCCATCTGGACAGCATTCATACGAACAAAGTTTCGAAATTGTTGAGCATCCTCTAATTTAGGTTCTCTTGTTAACGAAACACCTGCACCTAGCTCCGACCTTCGTATAAGTCATAAATTTTATCCACCAGCTTCTTTTTGGCCTATTCTTTTTTCTCAAAGGTTGTAGGGTAACAAGTGCAGCAGTAATTTTTTAGTTTTGTTCACATCAATTGGAGAAAACACAAATGAAAACGTGGACTATATACTGGATTTTATAAAATGTAGAAGTCTCTTTAAACTTTCAACTACACCCTCCACGGTCGACAGTGGACACGGAGCTGAGAGCAATGACTGAAAGAAAACTCGCAGAGAGCTCTTGGATAGAAAAAATACTCTCAAATGGAAAACAAACTGGATAGTAGCTATCGAGAATAAGCTACAAACTCATACATTTTGTCTAACGTGGACACTTACCCTTATATTTTAAATGTATTATTTACAATGTCGTTTGTTTAGTTTTATAAAATGGCGCAATCTATCTTACAAAAATATATTACTTGAACATTCTGAATAATTTCTTACATATTTCCTTCCTTGAAAGTTTTATATGTAGAACAGCATTTCCTTAGAGTACAATACTACTGTTTGGCAAATTAAAACGGAGTAAACTAATATTTGTAATAATTCGGACAAAGATGTAAATTAATATGGTAATTGGTGCTTTTTACACCGATTTAAAATTACATAACTGATATCAAGAACTGCTACCATATGATTGATTAGTTTTTTATAATAACACTTTAAAATTAATAACACGAGTTCTTGTGATTGATCGCTGTATAATTAATATATTAAACAATACATTGATTGATTTAAGGTTTGAAACCCGACTATAGAGCCACCATCACCGCTGTTGCGATTACTTTTAGGTAATTTTCAGTATTTTCACCTCACACACAATATTATCGACCTTAATAATTTAAATTCCAATTGTATTTGCAACTCGCTGCTATATTGTTTATCTGTCCTCTCTACATCTACTAAAAAATTGAAATTTAGACTGCATCTAGCTAATAGCTCATAGCTTTTCCGAGTAAGATACAGATGATTTATACATATCTGATTCAAATATCGGTTTAAATACACACTTAGTAGAAAAAATAAAAAATAAATTCTAAAAAGGTTTGACTGCATTCAGGTGCGTCAATAGAAAACCCAAAAGCTTACCGATAAACAAGAAATGAAGAAAATACGAAATACACACATTTAGAATTTAAAAAAATGTTGAAAGATCTAAATAAAAACGTGATTCTGAAGCAGAATTGAATTTATTATTAATTTTAATTGCAATTCTCAGACGAATGTTACTTGAAAATTTTGTCCGAATATATAACGAAATATTTCAAATAGACACAGGCTACTTTTATAACAACTCAGTTGAAGATTCCTCAAACCGAAGACAGCGAAATTATCAAAAAACCGATGCAACTAGAACATATAGACCTTGACGATCTCAACGACGCAGAGAAATTAATGGACAGTTAAAAAAAACATATGAATGAGTTAAGAGTGCCAAAGCTACATTATGACAATATTAGTGTTTGGACAATATTATTGATCATTGTACTATTTTTATTAATTGTATGTTTATTTACAAAATGTATATTAGATATAAGAACAATAAAACCATAAATGAAACTTTAGGGACAATGAGTTTTAAAAATTAAGTACTACCCTTAATCTTCATCTAAGTCGGGAGGAGTTACATATTCCCCATATCAATATATATAAAAAATTTAAATGCATTTAGTACGTCTTAGTAATAACATGTTACATTGTATTAATTGAAGGTAACAATATTAAACGTTAAGTAGACTTCAGATGAGAACGGAAACACTTACTTTGTATTCCAGACGCAACCTGATACTGCAGGTGCAGATACAAGGAACTGCAATAAAGCAATCTTAATTAAAACATTACTTAGAATTAGACATTGTATGTTATCAAGAAATAGCGGACGGTGAGATCTGCACTTTCCTACAAGATTATGTGAGAGAAGGGATTACATAAATACCCTGACGAGCCCCCGATGGCCAGTCAGTCTCAAATTTCATAACTATAACATTGTTGGTAGTTCAAGCTACTCATTGGTAATTATTAAAATATTAACTTTATTTAATTTGTTAAATTAAGTGAACATAACGTACAAGTTGTTAAACCATTTTTGTAATTACTGTTTAAAAAATAAATATGATAGAAGTGTTTTTGGGAAATAAAAGTTTTAAAAAAGAAGCTCCCAAGGGCCCAAAACCTATTCCGTAGGTACTATAAAAAATATTCTATGTATTAACCTCACATATAATGTTTATGTGGACCTGTTCTACTATTACGTCAATAAATTCATTACAATTTTTGCTGATAAATAAGTAATGTGTCCTTTCTCAGAATTTTTAAATTTGGTAGGTGCGCTGCAAATAATAGGCCCAAATTCATTCTGTAACTCCATACATCCCAAACAATTTCCATAGTTGAAAGTTTCAACGATTTCATTGTTACCCCGAAACGGAATTTTACAACTGCACAAACCCCTTAAGTACATGTTTTCAATAATACGCTTCGCTTTTAACTAAGACAATTCTGTATTGACGCTATAAACAGTTTACTTCGTGCGAGATAAGTCATAATAGATTGCATGAGGACTATGGTATTTTCATGTTCCACAATATTTTGCCAAGCATTACAACCACTCGGCCATCAGAGACTTATACTAAAATGAAATGAAATTTCAAGTCATCCCTTTCAAAAATCTTATACCTATTCAATCGTCTTCTAAGAATATCTTTTAGGTGTTCAAAAAGCTTTTGTGTTTATACGTTAAATATCGTTTACAATTTAGTTTTTGTATGCAATTATTTGAACTGTTAATTAAAATTCCTTTGTTTATTAATAAAAGGTTTGCCTGTATATTATGGAGAAAATCCGTACTCTCCCCTAAGCAACGTAACGTCATGTGCATATTCTCTCACACTTATGCGTAGGTTTTTCTTTTCTTTTCTTTTTATTTTATTAATGCCATTGAATTCAATTTTAATTCAATTCATATTGTTCTTTGTGGTTGGCGATCTCTGGGCATTATGCCCTTTCTAGCCGTACACTATAAATAAGTAAGAAACGTTTCTAGAATACAAGAATAAATAATAAATAATAAAAATGATAAATAAATATGTTTTTAAGTTAAAGCTATGAGCTCTTGCTTTTGTCTGCATTGTTGAATATTGATTGGCATTGGTTATATCGGAGAGGTAGACAACAACAAATTGTGTGGAAGAATGTATATGAGAGTCGAGGCCGTTGTTTGAGAAAATGGTGGTTTCCTGAATATGATTTCTTTAAGGAATTGATTTAGTCCTTTTGAGTGGTTATAAATTAAAGATTTTATGCTGGGGGAAGGAGGAATAAATGTATATGTGAATTGCGCTCTTGGAATTTACTTGGAAATGCGAATTTATAGTACAGGAATATATAAGATTAGTTGGGGTTTTTAAATGTAATTGTTCGAAGCAGGGACAAAAGGGGTTAGGTTGAATCGATGTAGGTTGTTACGGAATATAACCGGTCAGGAATTGGATCGTAGCTTTGCTGGAGAAGGATATATGTTGTAGGATTATTGGTAATGTCAGGAAAGATGTCATATGTGTATCTGCCTATAGAGCACGAATTTCGGGGTTTTTACCAACAGTGGGTAAGGAAATTTAGGATTCTGTATTTGATTAAGCTTAGGTATTCGTTAGAATTTATTGTTCTGTCTGTAATGCAACTTAATTAATAATTTTTTTAAATTGTAATATTATACTTAATTTTGTAAATTTGCTAAGATTTTTGTAAGATGCGTATCGAAAACCGTTAGCAATAAGCACATCTGAAAATGTGGGTGGGGGTGATTTGGTGTCTTTAACAAAGTGAAAGGTAGATAGTAGCGGCATTCAGTCGGGTTCCAGAAGTAATGATGAGTGGATGAAGACCCTCTGAAAATCCTTTCAAAACAGGGTTAGTTGAGCGGAAGCTTAATTGCACTGTTCTATGTTTATGGCCGTGCACGCATCATATATTCTATCGCCGCAGCTGAAAATTTGTTATGGTTGCTGGTTACCAAATCCGCCATTGAAAATTAAGTACTTCATGATCCCTTCGCAACAGGAAATCGTCATAGCTACATGCTTATAAAGGTTAGTGCATAATTGATAAACGTTAGAAGAAACCAATGTTATTTAAATTTAACTATAGTAATGGGCATTGAATCCCGCTGCTTTGTGGGTTAAGAGATTAAGGGTGCTTTACCCACGAATTTATATATATATATATATATATATATATATATATTTCTGTGAAACCTACAAAAAAACTCACCAGAGTAAAAAAAACACTCGAGCCCCAACGTTGGGCCGTCCAGATTGCTGTGATTTTCTTCTGATAATCGCCTCTTTACTCTCTCCGCCTCGGCTGCTCACCTAGTTAAAACTTTCATCCTCATTCATAAAAAAAAACAAACACATTCCTACCACAAACATCAACGTTAACTCTATTTACATCAATATTCATAATACATTAAAATTTCAAAATTAAATTTCAGCATAAATTTCAGCATCATAAAATTTCAAGTTAAAATTTGTCATCATTTTAGTCCTTGTAGGATGCATACTAATTAGGTTAACAATGTGTGCAGACCTGAGTCTGAATAAAAGGGAGCATCTCCCACCCCTTTACGTTAATTTAACAGGTTAGTCTAATTGAGCTCAAAGACAGACCCAAATTTTCATCATAATCCAAAACATAAACTTGATAAATAGTCCTTTCTACTTAAACAAGAAAATTTTACCTTAAAATTCAAACTTTGTTGTTTACACAAATTTACTACTGTCCATCTTTATCAAACAAATTATAAAGATATTCAACACACACCAAAACATCAAAGATCGAACAACAAAGCATAAGTTACCTAAAGGTTACTGCACTCGTGGCTCCAATGTACATCGTCCTTGCTAATTCCACCATTCCAGCTGGTTTATGTTTATGGCTTCAGATTCTGACCGCTTTTAAAATTTTTGTACACCACCATTCGTCTAAAAAGGTTTCAGGGCGTCTCAGGAATTCATCTACGTATATCTAAATCTTGTTTTGTGGATCCAATCACGTTTACGAATAAAATTTGATTATTAACACCCCCGAAAAATAGCACTTGTATCTTCTCTAAGTGCACTAATATCTTTTATTGTAGCACGTATTCACCACGTATTCTACTTAAAGTATCGAATAATCAAAAAATAAAGAGCAAAATTGTTTAAAGTATTGAATAAAATCAAAAATCTAAGAGAGCGAAACTCCTATTAGCCCGGGTTTATATAATGGCCCGCTTGCAAGTCGAATTTGTCCCGCAACGGAAAATTTTTAGAATTCCGCATTCTATTTTCCCTTCCAACGGCTCGGCACAGCGATTCTACTAAAAATTTGTACACGTCCAAGTTGAAAATCTAAGAAATTTCCACAGGGCTCGCAACACGTCCGAGAACAACTAATTAATTTTACACACCAACTGATATGCTTTCCCCTCTCATGTTTGCATCTTATTTCAACCAATCGTAGACCTAGTGACGCTTCACAAATCACGCCTTCTATTATCTGTGTCTCTGCTTTACGCGTTTTATCCGTCCCTTTCTACCTTGATCTGAGTGGTACAAATCGGTATCCTTTACTATCTGCTATTTAAATCCACGTGGATTCCTACGTGAGTAAAATAACCCATCATCTAGCATTTCTTGCTAAAACATCCGACCGTTTCCAATATACGTGGAAGCTGCATGTTTATCTATTCAAATTTATTTAGAACTTGACATTTAAAAGTTTGCAGGTGTGCGCTCCTAATGAACGTTTTAATATAATTCTCCGAGCTTTGTTTCATGGTATTTTAACCTTCCTTTTAGCTGTTTGTTACCAACCTTGGATTTTCACAGGCTTTTATGCTTATTATATATTACTAATGGTTCAATTAACTCCAATTAAAATAATAATGAATGGCATTAACTTCTACCCTTTAATTTTTAGCAAATACCAATTAAATATTAATTATTATTTGTACACTTTGTTTAATACCCGTTACTTAAAAATTGAATTAATTAATATAAATTTCGCACGTAATTTCCATTTGATTCTTTATACAGGGTGATTAAGATTATATGATGTCGTTAATTAATTTTCTACCCTGGTCTAAATTTGAGTAATATATATATATATATATATATATATATATATATATATATAGATAATATGTAAATTTTCTGACCATATAACTTTATCTTCAATTGTAACTTTCTGGGTAGTGGCCATCCATTAAATAAAATAATAACATTATAATATTCTTGTTTACGCGTTTCGGTCTAAAAGACCATTATCAACACTTTATTATAGCAAATATTCTTCAATAGCACCTACAAATTTTTACTTATAAACATGTGATTATAATTTTTTCAGTTAATTAATCCTTACCTCTATTTCAATTATTTTATAAATTTGTACAGATAAAATTCATTTTAACAATAATATGTAATTCAAACATTTTGGGTCATAAAATAAAATTGTAAACATACACGTTAAAAGCTAAATTAAAACTGTTGATAATAACCTTAATACATTATTGATAACAACTTTTTATCTAATTTAAATTATTTTACTAGCAATTATCTATTAAAACTATTCTATTTCTTAAATCTACAGGATTAAACATTATAAATATACACGCAATAACTTTTAACTATATTAACATTACTGATGATTTTGTTATCCCAATTTTTAGTTTACTACTATTTATTTGTTATGTATAATATTATTAAATATTTTTATAAAACCGTCGTTGTCGGTCTTTGAATTTATGGCATTTATTTCCCTTTGTATGTGTATTACCTCTAAAAAATTCCTCTTAGTATCATGTATTTCGTTATCTATGATGTTTATTGTATCAAAATTAAAATTATGCATTTTGCTTATGGCGTGATTAGCGAGTGCCGTACATTTATTATTAGTTTTAATTGAGTATTTGTGCTCATAGCATCGTTTACTAATATATTGTTTAGTACTGCCAATATAAGTACCGGGGCATTCATTGCAATTTATTCTATATATTCTATATATTTTTTTCCGGGATATCAGGTTTTAATTTATTAAAAAAATTTTTTGTGTAATTGTTAGGTTTATGTACTACTTTGATATCAAATTTTTTTAAACATGTTTTTATTTTGTGAGAAAGGAGCGGATTATATTCTAAGCTTACAAAAGAACCTACTTTGGTATCATTTTTTATTTGTCGTTTATTGTTATTATAAATGTTATGTATTTTTTGTTTTATTACAGGTTCGTAGAACTTTACAGGGTAGTTATTTTCTTTTAATATTTTTTTGACAGTATCTAAGTTCTTCGGTCTAAATTTAGAATCTGCAAGATTTACTGCATTGTCAATAAGATTGTTAATTACATTAGTTTTATATTGAGCCGGAACATTAGAGTTATAATTTAAAAATCTACCTGACCAAATGTTCTTTGTATGCCAGTTTGTTAATATCTTACCGTGTTTATTATACAAAATTTTATATTTAAAAGTTAATACTTTGGTCCGTTTCTTTTCATAAGTGAATTGTAGTTTAGGCTGAAATGAATTGAATATTTTTAAAGTATTATTAATTTCATTAGTAGGTAAGCACATAATACAATCATCCACGTATCTTTTATAGAAGTGTGGTGTATAACTCAGCTGGGGAATAACTGTGTTTTCTAATTCCTCCATAACTAGGTTTGCTATTGTAGCAGAAATGGGTGAACCCATGGCAGTACCAAATACTTGGGAGTAAAATGTATTTTCAAAATTAAAATACGTTGATTGTAAGCAGAATTTTGTACCATTTAAAAATTCTTCAAGAGGTAAAAGAGTATGTTCTTTAATTTTAATCCATTTTTTTCTTATTTTTTTCTTCTTTTTTCTTAAAAAACATTAAAAGAAAATAACTACCCTGTAAAGTTCTACGAACCTGTAATAAAACAAAAAATACATAACATTTATAATAACAATAAACGACAAATAAAAAATGATACCAAAGTAGGTTCTTTTGTAAGCTTAGAATATAATCCGCTCCTTTCTCACAAAATAAAAACATGTTTAAAAAAATTTGATATCAAAGTAGTACATAAACCTAACAATTACACAAAAAATTTTTTTAATAAATTAAAACCTGATATCCCGGAAAAAAATAAAACACATGTCATATATAGAATAAATTGCAAAGAATGCCCCGGTACTTATATTGGCAGTACTAAACAATATATTAGTAAACGAAGCTATGAGCACAAATACTCAATTAAAACTAATAATAAATGTACGGCACTCGCTAATCACGCCATAAGCAAAATGCATAATTTTAATTTTGATACAATAAACATCATAGATAACGAAATACATGATACTAAGAGGAATTTTTTAGAGGTAATACACATACAAAGGAAATAAATGCCATAAATTCAAAGACCGACAACGACGGTTTTATAAAAATATTTAATAATATTATACATAACAAATAAATAGTAGTAAACTAAAAATTGGGATAACAAAATCATCAGTAATGTTAATATAGTTAAAAGTTATTGCGTGTATATTTATAATGTTTAATCCTGTAGATTTAAGAAATAGAATAGTTTTAATAGATAATTGCTAGTAAAATAATTTAAATTAGATAAAAAGTTGTTATCAATAATGTATTAAGGTTATTATCAACAGTTTTAATTTAGCTTTTAACGTGTATGTTTACAATTTTATTTTATGACCCAAAATGTTTGAATTACATATTATTGTTAAAATGAATTTTATCTGTACAAATTTATAAAATAATTGAAATAGAGGTAAGGATTAATTAACTGAAAAAATTATAATCACATGTTTATAAGTAAAAATTTGTAGGTGCTATTGAAGAATATTTGCTATAATAAAGTTTTGATAATGGTCTTTTAGACCGAAACGCGTAAAAAAGAATATTATAATGTTATTATTTTATTTAATGGATGGCCACTACCCAGAAAGTTACAATTGAAGATATATATATATATATATATATATATATATATATATAACTCGGGTAAAATCCTCACCAACAAAAATATTTTCGAAAATTTTATATAGTTTTCAAAACTCGAAAATTCAAAATTAAATAATACAAAAAAAAAATATTTCTTACCCGTTTTCCTCTCTTCCTCAGTTGAATGGCCTTCTTCAACTGCTTCCGGCTAGCTCATTTGGACCTCCTTTTGGATATCTATATTCACGCACACTCCCAATAAAACCACAAAATACAACGAACATACAATCTTTTATTTATTACAATTTACAAAAGAAATTCAATATTGTCCATATTTCATTGTTCACGTTACACTTCAGTAAATTTTATTTTGTAATGTCCTGAATTTTATTTTAAAATCATCAAACACATAAAATGTACTCGGAGTAAATGGGCCTTGAATAATACCTTCTCTAAAATTCCTTCGTTATAATTTATTTATTTTTTTAATCTAAGTAAACTCTGGGATAGGGTGAGCTCATACTAACCCAGCTAATTATGCATAATGTATGCCCTTCTACTTTGCATTAAAAAAAAACAAAGCCATGTACTCTTCACAAAAATTTCACGTTCTGATGGAACGTTTAAAAGCTTTATAGACACCTTCAAATTTCTAGTTGAATACCATAATAAAGTTATTTACACGTATTATGTTCAATACGTAAATAATCCACACTACCTTGAAAAACACTCACATACGTCACCCAATATTTATAGTTTATAGGAATAACAATTTCAAATCGTTACCTGGAAATTTGTAGAAGATCTCCGCTCTATAGACGATGCTATGTATTTCTTCTATCTGGTTTGCAAGCCGTTTCTCGCTGTTACTAGACGAACTCCATCTAAGTTGAAGTGCTAACGCTGCCTTCGCGGTGTAACCAAATTCCAAATTCCATTTCAATTATACGTCTTTCACAAATATTTACTGTAATCTATGTTACTTAAAGTCCCGACACGAGTTGGTTAACAATTATAGGTGATACCTCAATTAAAAAAATGTAATCTCGGTACATTAACCGTGTACTAATTAAGAGGCTACCACTATGCAATACAATTTAAATGATTTTATAATACTTACAACTCGTGTTAACTTTCATGCGTCGTTTGGGACGATCGAAATATTAAGGGCTTTAATAATGTTCTCGTAAACTATTTATATCTTTAGACTGCCACCTCCTGGCCACGTTTATTCGAAATCTCCTGCTCACAACAACACATTCCCACAATTTTGCACTCAGCCCAATTTTCAAATCCGCGAATTTCAGTTCGTCGTTATAATATTTTCAGAAAATTACGCTACACTATCCTTGTGTTTATATCAAGTCAAACTAAACATATCGACCAATCGTAGACCCACTGACGTTTCTCAAATCCCTCCTATACTAACGTTGTCTTATGCTTATACGTTTTCTACGTCTTCTTCTAACCTTGCTTAAGTGGTAGAAAATCGATATTCTTGTTTGTGCGCTGTCTACCACACGTGGACTTACTACGTGATTTAACTAACCGCTCATTAGCATTTCCAGAGAATATAAACGACGGTTTACCCGATTTTCTCTGTAACCGTTTGCTATCTACAAAAATAATTGGAAGCTTGACATTTCCAATCTACGCAGGTGTTCAATCGTAACGAACGTTTTAAATGCATTTCTCGGAGTTGTATTTCAGCGTATTTTAATCCCACCGATATATTTGTCTGTTAGCAACACTTTTATGCATATTATACATCAATAATCGTTCAATTAAATTCAATTTAATTAATAAATTAATGGCATTGGCTTCTACCATTTAATTTCTTTGCAAACCTACTAAATATTTATCATTATATGATATATATACCTGATACTTAAAAATGAACTAACTAATATAATTTTCGCACGTAAATTCTGGTTGTTCCTTTATACAGGGTGTTTTGAAATTGCTTCGTTTATATTTATTTTTGATCTTTTAAAACCACTATATATATAAGCTTTTATAGTTGTTGCATTGTTGACTTGTTTTGAACATTTGGAGGTGGTATAATTCCAATAAAGTTTGTGTTTATGCTGTCATTGTTCTAATTAATGAGTATAGGATGAGTACAGGTGCGTCATTTTAAAAGGAGTAAAGGTTTTAAATAGAGCGATACCCACAGACGGCCTTGAGAAAGAGCGTAATCATTTTGTTCATCAGATAGTCCGTGGCATATCATTAAATAGGAAATTTTAATTAAAATCCTAATTAAAAATTTAACGGAGTAGGTAAAAAGGGAAAATAAAAAGGGGCGTAGCATGTCGTGAAGGATTATTAGACGATGTTATTTTAGATTGTAGATTTGGATGTTGATGTTTAGGATTATTTCAATTGAGAGCATTTGTAGCATGGTGTACAATGCGGCTGTGGAGGTGGTTCTAACTTCTCTTAAGGAGTATAAAAAGAAAAATGATGCTATACGAGGAGCGTTTGGAGGATAGGAGTGTTAAAGAAGCTAGAAGTCGATGGCATAGCGAATGATTGGAGCTATGCTATGGTGAAGGATAAGTCTGCGTATAGGTTTATTTAGGTATATCGATTTTAATAAGACAAGCTGAATATTGTTACGGATGAGGTTTGTTTTACTTTGAAGTTTAGAGAGGTGAGTGTTGGTTTTGAAATTTGTATCTAAGCGTAATCCGAGGTATGAAGCTTTTGGTGAGAAAGAAATGGGCTGTCTATAATACGGATGGTGAGGCTTCTTCGAGATCTTGGAGCCTTGAAGAAAGAGCATTGTGGTTTTAGATGGGAATATAGACTGTTTATTTAGGAAGGATCAGAACTCGATTTCGTTTATTAGGTAGGGCAGCGGTGAATTGTAAAGGTGCTCTAAAGTTGCCGTGGGTAAGATAGGCAAGGTCGTCTGCTTAGGCGTGGGTAATAATGTTAGGAATGTTCAAGTCAAAGAGTGGATTCAAGGTTAGGTTCCAAAGAGTGAGAGAGAGGCGGAAACATTGGGGGCATCCTTGCGTTATTTGTTTGGTGATTGTGTGGAAGTTCAAAGAAAGCGTCGCTGTGCAGGGGTGAGATGAGATTGTATTATGCGGATAGGTTGGGTGGGAAGTTGGTTTATTGTAGTTGATTGAGGAGGTTTGGCCAGCGTAGAAAGTTAAAGTTGAGCAACAGTCTACAAAGAGAGCTATTGCGTATTTTTAAGGAGAGGATTAGACTGTTGTGATTAAGAATCGAATACTTTTTCACAGGGCTGTAACCTGTAGGAAAACCATGTTGAATCAGAGATAGGATAGAGTTGAGTTCAATGGGAGTTGTGATTGATTAGTGCAATCTGTTCGAGTAGTTTACTTAGAGTTTGGAGAAGGGCTATGGGTTCTATAGGAACCTGGGTCGTTTGAACGTTTGTTTAGTTTTACAAATAGTGATATGGGGGCGGTTTCAAATAGAACTGGGGAGGTCAATGTGGTAAGACATTTCTGGAATGGTGGGTGTATGGATTCTCTTATTATAGGTCAAAGGTTTGTAGAATTTGATTTGTAAACAAGTTTAGACCAGGGGCTTTTTGGAGATTTAACGTAGAGACCAGGGAATCTAAAAGAGTAATTTCTAATTCGGTTCCTGGGTCTGCGGTTAATGGTGTTGTGATTCATCAACAAGTTGTTGTTGTGCTAGTATGGGTAGGTCCAGTATTCAGGATGAGATTGCCGTATCTAGAAGAGATGGAGAGATGGGTTTTTGGGAATGTAATGATGTGTGATTGATGTAGTTTTATAGGTTTTCAGATTGTTTTTCAAAGGTTTGTTTGTTGTTCTTATATAAGTTGGTGGTAGTGTTGTCTCTTGTATAATATGATTTGTTCTTGGTGTAGTCGTGTTGTGTTTGTTGGTGTATATTTAGATTATGTTGATCAATACGTTTGGGTCAGCGTTGGCTCATTGGGCTCTTTGTAGTGTGTAGAAATTGAGGAATCTATTTGGTAAAGATCTAAAACCGCATATATGGGCTATGGGATAGTAAAGATTTCCTGGATTAGGACTTCAAGGTAGGTAGTCCAGTTTACTTTTTGTGTGTTGAGTGAGGTATTTTATGGTAACTTTGGAGGGACGTGCTCAATATTGTCCAGGAGGCGACTAGTTGTGATGCAGGTGGAGTGGAGAGAATATTGTCAATATTGGAGCGATGGTGTTGGATTCTCAGGTGAGAATGCATAATGGGGTTGTTCTGGATGTACCTAATATTTATCTTTTATGGTCTGTATTGTCATTGAACCAGCGTGGATTTCACGTTAGCGTCAGCTGACATGTCGATGGGTTTGTTACCCGTAAATATGTGGTCTAGTTTGTAGAGTATTGTATTGGCGTTTGTGCTGAATTGGAAATAACAAGAGATTAGGAATAAAGTGCAGCTTTATAACGTTCCATTACAATTATAAGCGGGATAGTTATAAGATAGGTTTCATCTATTTGAGGATCTGCGATGATGATGGTTGATGTGTATTTGGTATTTGAGGTGAGAGGAAAAGTAGGGTAAGCTTCCTGTACCAGGACTATAGAAATTCGGTGTTTTGGAGAATGTGAGATAGTTCCAAGGTTGCTGTTCGGGAGTATTGGAGGTTATATCGATAGATCGGAAGTGGGAGGGCAAAAAGGTGGGTGTTTCTATATGTCCTTGCGTGTTGCGTCTAGAAGCCATGGTATGTCATTAGTATGGTCGTATGCCGTGCTTGTTTACATACAGGGCAGTCGGACGTGTTGGGACGTGGTCATGAGGTCTGTTTATTCTGTAGTTTATACAGGAGAAATAGGGTGAAAGCGTTTGAGCGACCTTTAGTTATCTGTTGTCCGATACATCGACTACAGGAGGTTTGGGAACGGTAAAATTTTGCAGTGTCCATACCTCTGACAATTTTAGCATTTGAGCAGGGCAAGAGATCCCTTACTCTGCAAGATTTATAGTCTATAGACAGATGCAAGTTGGTTGTGAAGATGAATCAAAGCTTAAGAGAAACGTTGAGCAAAGTAGTCGGTTTCCTTCCAGTGGATGGCAATGGAAACTTCGGACCTAGCATTTTTCGGATATCAGAAAATCAAGGAAGTTTTGTGTGTATATAACATTTACGACGTCTGTGGAAGAGATTTCTTTATCTAGATCAAAAATGACAATCTGCAGAATTTTGGGATGGTGAATGTCATTACATCTGTTTGTTCGGATGGTAATTAATAAATTTGTGGGGTGAATACTTTAGATGTTGAAGCTTGCGAGTTTTGGGTGAAAGTGGGTATGACTTTGACATTGGGAGTGGTGTTTGTGTTTATAGGTTCTAGGGTTACGGCTTTCGAAAGCGGTCTGGTTAGGGTTGCGTGTTGTAGAAGTTGCGATGGCGTAAGTTCGTCTAGTTCTGTGGGTGCTGTTACTGGAAAATTTATTTGTTATATAGAAGCTTTTAGAGACTTGTCTAGTCACTCTTGTAATGTATTAAGTTTTTCCTCTAAGATTTTATACTTCTGTACTGCTTCGTTTGCCAATAGCAAGATATGCTCCATTTTTGAGGTATATAACACAACTCCTTTTAATTTCATTGGACTCTCTAAATACAAAGTCAATCATGTCTCTTTTTAAGTGGCTAATTTCCTGTAGTGAAGGCTGAGGTGATTTTACAGTTCCTAACTCTTGGTTACTCCTCTGTTTTTAAGGATAAGTTTCTATCAGCTCAGGCGTTAAGGCCTCGAAAGATGGTGGTAAATGGCTACTGCAAGCTTGTTTATCCATGTCAGCTTGTGAATTTCTTGCGGATAATATCAATTCTAGTTTTGTAAACATTAACACATGTTACTCTGGCGTGGTTTTGTGGTTCCAATTATGTGGATGTGGTAAATCCTTGACATCGAATATCTCTCTTATTCTTTGCCTGATAGAATTCAGATTTTAGGGGATTAACTACAGAAGTGCCAGCGCACGCGTTGGTGGGATTTTTTGTTTTACGGTTTTGATATGATATAAATGTGTATTAGTAGTGTTTTTAAACTAGTCAAAAAAATGTATTTTTAATTGAAAATGCTTGAAATTAAGTTAAAAATCGAACCTCGAAGTGAACACAACCTTCCCCAGCGACGACAGGATACCGATTTGATGATATGTAACAGTTATCCAATGTAATGTAATGAACATCCAATTAAACACTTTTGGTCATCGACTCGATTTGATGTGGTACATATCGACATTTTCATCACCATTGCGATTGCGCCCACCGTGTAGTTTGGTTCTACTCTGCGGCAGTTTTCGAATTCAAAATCAATAATAAACATCCAATTGAACACTGTTAGTCATAGACTCGATTTGATGTCGCAGCTTATGTCACTATTCTCACCACCGTTGCCATTGCGCCCAACATGCAGCTTGCTTGTACTCTTTGACAGTTTTTGAACATTGAACAACTTCAACAACTTGCCGCATCATTGATCTTTCTCTTAATATATACTGCAATGTCCCGTCATTAGGTAGTCAGTAACTCAAAACACTCACCGTCTAAGGTTGACCGCATTGTTGGGTATCAATCGCAGAAGTCGGAATCACTTAAAAACTAACGTTTCTGTAGGGATACGTAGAACATCTTTCATTAAACCTGAACTACTTGCGTAAGTGATTTTCTTAGCTTGAGATAGACCAACCCTTATTTTTGGTTGGCGAATATATAGATAATAGCTTTCTTGCCCGTCTTTTTCCTGACACTATTCGCAACCGTCTTTTCTTGATGGATTTTGCAGTCATATGTTACTGCAGATGTGAGAATGTCTCTAATTTCAAAAGAAATAGTTTACATAGGGTAACTGTACCATTTGTGGCCACTTTAAGGAAATTTTATGTTGATGATAATTATTAAACGAGTTAAAATAGCAACAGACCACTTGGACATTTTCGTTTCTTGACACGATTGATTATATTTTTTATTTGCGCTATAATTTATATGCCAAAATTATATATATATATATATATATATATATATATATATATATATTATTGTAGTTTAATTAATATCGGACTACAAGCAATTTCAGCTTTTTTGGCCACTTTGTTCCTAAATTGGTTTTTTATAGCATCATATTTAGCCAGTGGGTTTCTAATTTGGTCATACTATGCACCTTTAGTGGCCATGTTATTTTTTTCAATAAATTTATTCATAACTATATCAAATACAAATAACCCAAACAACAGAAACTGCTAGTTGAAATAAGAAAACTTATCTAGGTAAGTATAGGTACTATTATTTCAAAAAATTTGTTAACCATCACTGTTACAAAAACTCTGTGTATTTTTCCATCTCCTTTACAGTGTATACTCCTCGAGAATGGTATCTATTATATCAATTTTATCATACCAAATTTCATCCTTCTGGTTATGCCATTTCCAGTCTGCTCCACTTTTTTTCATTGTGCTAACCAGTATAATGCCAGACTTTTCTTCAGTAATTTTTCATACTGGACAACAACATGTTTATTTATTGTTGTTGTTAATAGTTCCTGTTCTTCATTTAAATGTTCTATTATTAAGCTATGTTTTTATTATTCACATTAGTATTGCTTATCGTTTCTGCTACTATATTTCTTTTTTTGCTTCTATGATCTAACTCATCATATCCGTTTTCCTTATTTTCGTCATCTATGGCAACCATTATTAAACTTTCGGTTGTGCGTTTTTCATTTCTTAGATATTCTTGCATAGGTAGAGATTTTTTTTGACTGTTTTAATTTTTTGCTTTCAGTTAAAGCCTTTTTTGTTTAATCTCTCTTGTCGTCTCTGTAGTTTTTCTTTGCTTTCTTTTTCTATTCGTATTGTTTGGGCTCAGCTGGTTCAATCCACTTTGAAGATGTTATAACGAATGGTAAATGTGTTTTCTTTTTTGATGGTGTGGAATCTATGGGATAAAATATTATTTCACCCAATACATCTACTACTTTTCGTTTTGACTTGATAAAAATACTTGGAGAAATGTCCTCAGGAATGGAGCTTGTTGATTATGCAAGCCATTTATTGTAGCTATTGAATCATAATTTAGAGTACTCTGACTACTATTGCTGAATTCAAAATCGTGTTGTGTTTCAGTTTGTGTTAAACAACAATCATCTAGAGGTGAATCACCTAAGGTAGGCGCACCTTCGATTATTAACGACCCTATAGGTTCAGAGTCTCCATAGCAGCTATTTTTTAAAAGTTTAATAGAAATGTCTATTTTCCGTAAACCACTAGTACTAGTACCATTCTGATTGCTAATAACTGGATGTGTGTCCGATGGCAATTCGCTGTGTTTATTACGATAGGATTCTTTAACAACATTTAATATATTTAACTCTGGAAAATCAAAAACCATAGAGCCATCACCTGCACCAATTTCATTTGCTACTAGGCTCCCATCATTTTGAATCGGTTCAACTGCAATAAATAATTTTAAATAATCATCTATTGGGTTTTGTTGACTATCATTGTGGATCTGGTGCATATTGTCAATGAAACCAGAATGTAAATTGGCATCTATAGTAACATTGTCTTGTTTGAATGAAGTCCAAACATCAAACAACGATTTGGTTATTTCGGTGTACTGTAAATTTTTTAAATTATTCAAAGTATTTGGATCTATTTTTGATTCTAAATAGTCTAAATGACTGAGAGGTTCATGATTTACATCTTTTATATTTTGCAAGTTTTGCTGACGTTGAGGTTCTGGCTTCATCGTACATAGTCCATAGTCCACGTGGTCTAGACAAAAGGGAAATAGTCCGCATCTTCGGAAACCATTTATGATTGCCGCCTTAAAATCAATTTCGTTTATTAGTTTTTGTAATATGTTAGGAATATCAAATTTTTTTATTTCTCGTCCATGTACAATCCTAAACATCCTGATTTCAAAGGGAAAAAGAAAACAACATCTGAAGGTTGTAGTATGTGTGTAGTGTTTGCATACAAACATACTACTACAATTTGCTTTTCCAAACATAATTTGCTTAGAGGCAAACTCAAGTGAGATGAGTGGCCATCTAAAAATACAATTACAAGTAGTGTTGCCTTAATGTCTTCTAGATATGGTATGAATACATTTGAAAAATATTCATAAAAACAACTTGAATTCCTTCAAGCTTTAGGAGATTTTCCGATGCCCCAGTTTGGTGGTGCAGATTTTTCTACTTTTTCTGGCAACCTGTCATATTTACAAACAGTCAAAGGGTTAGCAAATTGGCCAATTGCGTTAACTGCAAACAAAGTTGTAATATTTTCTTTGTCTGAGTTGGACGAGGTATTATACACCGGTATGCCTTTTTCAGCTAGCACCAAACCACCTTTAGGACATAAATAGATCGAGGTTTTGTCCATATTTTTTATTCCATATCTGGTTGATCTAAAATATCTGCACAACTTCCTTCTACCAGTAACTCTAAGGTTTCCTTAAATCAGCCTTTTATATGACTTTTTGTTATCAGTGACCGTGCTCGACTTAGGTACTCCGATCGTTTTTGAGATACTTCGGGATGGCGCGAGTTACACATCCCCAAATTAGAATATATATGTAATTAAATGGAACTATTAAGAATTAAGAATTATTAAAACTTAAGTTAAATGCAGTAATGTAAACTTGAAGGACATAAAAGGGTTAATGAAAGTTCAACAAGCCAGACAGTGATAACGGAAACAGACATTGTATTTCAGACGAAACGTGATACTGCAGGTGCAGGTCATAGAAGGTTATAAGACAGCAATTATTAGAATTAAGATTGTTACTTTGTATTGTATAAATGAATATAGAAAATAGCAGACATGAGCTCTGTAGTTCTCACGAGCAATATGAGGGGCAGGGGTAGCATAAATACCCTCGAGAGCCCAAAATGGCCAGTCAGTCTAGAGCTTCACAACCTTTACATTGTTGGTTGTTCAAGCTACTCACCGTAATTTAGTTTACATATTTAAAGTGAATTTCAACGTAGAATTATTTCGATCTCCAAACGTTATTAAATACAACGTAGTTGTAAATTGAAAATTAATTGTAATTTCAGTATAAAATCAATTGATAGAAGAAGTTTTTTGGAAAAGCCCTTTTAAAAAGCCGCTCCAAGAGGCCCAAAACCTATCTCGCGCCATGAAAAAATTAAACCACTTGCGTGCAAAGGCGTTGTGAGAAAATGGAGTTGACAGATTAGCTTTTTCAAACACATTTTTGACGGAATAAATAAATCCGTCCTTTGCTATAGGAAAACCCATTTTAAAAATGTTTTTAACCCATTCCACTAACTTATTCAACATCGACGCCCAAAGTTGAGTTTCTTCCCACCTTCCCCGTACTGTCAAGAACTTTCCCACTCAATTTATTTCGTATTGTTGATTACGAAACTTCATACATCTTACAAGCTGTTGACACTTTCATGCCGTTATTTCTTATGGCAGCAAGAGCATAGGCAATATGACAGGGTTTATATTGGAATAACTTCTTCTTTTTTAGACTTTTTCTTACTTTTATTCTTATGTACTAGAGCCATATCTTGTAAATAATCTAAGTCTGATAATGTAAGAATGAATTTACCTAGGTAGTCCCTATAGGTACCTATGCGAAATAATAGGTAAGCGTCTGGAAGGTTAATAGGTACGATATGGCTAGAAATAGCTCAAGTCGTTTCCCTTAATCGTCACTCAGTGGTCTGAAATAGAAAACCCAGGTTCCATTAGTGGTCACTTAGTGGCTAAAAATAGAGAATATTGGTTAATTTTAGCGCCATTTCTAGCCAGTTACATTATAAATCAATTTTTGGCATAAATTAATACATTCAGCACAAAAACTTTATCCACAACAATCGTACTAACAACTTCGCTTTTAAAAGTATTTTATTAATTAAAGCTTAATACATCTCACCTCGTTTCTTAAATAAAACTTTAAGAACGGTGTCACATACAGCTTGGCATCAAATAAAGAAGCTGCCATTTGCAATATGCAAGAGAGAAAGAAGTATATAAGTGAGAAACTTTTGGTGGGATATTTAAAAGCCGTAAGTAAGGCATCTTCCCCGCTTTCTACTAGACTAACGTGACCATACGTTCCGCTTTGAGCTGGACCGTCCCGCTTTCACACTGTCTGTCCCCAGTAAGAGCAAAAATATCCCGCTCTAGCTGTAGGCTAAATGAATGCATGCTATAAGTATGTCAAATTTGAAAATAACGTGGACGACAACGCGAGGCTTCTTACGAGCGGGTGGTGTGGAGAGGGCGAATGAAATCAATGACGAGAGAGCGGGATGGATGATTGGTTACCGCTCCATCTCTACTCAGCGAACAATCATATCAATGTTTTGCTTTGGTTAGAGTTAGTGTTTGAAGCGCACTGTCACATTTTTGTAGTTGTCTCCGTTGTAACATTACAAAAATGCCTAAACGCAAGTGTATCTTTAATATTACTTTGCAAAATAAGTATCCATTTATAAAGCAAAGGAGTGGTGCAGCAGATGATAGGTGTGAAAAGTGCCGCACTGATGTTAGTGTTGGACATGGTGATGTCAGCGATATTGAGAAACATTTGAAATCGGGAAAACACAGACTTTCTGATCAAGCTGCTACTTCAACAGGAAGGCAATCGGAGGCTGCTTTGATCGCGTTGTGAACTATGTGGGCCCCACATCAGTAGGTATGGGGTCACTTGAGACTGGGAAAATTTTGAAGACCGTGGGAAAATTCCTTTGAAGGGCGTGGTCCTTTGATGTTTGCCGCTTCCGGGTGGGCCATACTTGCAAATCTTTTGGGGTCCTAGTAATTTTCCCTCCGCTGACGTCACAGTTACACAGCTCTTTCAGAAAAAAAGTTTGACTGAAGCGCGATTCGAACTCGGACCGCCTGCATGCAAAGCAAGTACTCTAACCGCTAGGCCACAGAGTTGATCGATATAAATACATTCACTCTCTTAGTAATGCAGTACGAGCGCATAAACAATTTAATTTATTTTTGAATATTAGCATAAAAAGTGTGTCTAGTTCTAATTTAAATATATAAAAACCTTTTGGGTGAAATTCGCATGACTAACAATGCGATTGTACTTATTCTGGGTACGGCCATTTTAATTACATCCGTATATTGACGTATTTAACGACAATTGAAAAAGCTATTAGAATATACGTGTTTAGTAAGATTTGCATTCCATTTTTAAACTTTTCAGTATAATTAAATAAATATAGGGCCTTGTAATTATTTAATAATTTTTCTACATTAGGTTAAATTTTTGATATTGCAATAAATAAACATTATATTACTACGTATAAATGAGTTGCATCAACAACAAATAAGAGTCAACGTCCTTCCTTGGATAACTGACGAGGTTTTCAGTTTACTTTGAGTGTACCTATCGATAATTAATTTCTTGTTAATTAATTTACGATATAACACAACAAGGTTCCGAAAATGGTAATAAAAATTAAATAATAATGGTCGATGTTCATTGTGTTAGCGAGTACATTGACCCACTTACCTGTCCGACCTTAACCTACATTTTGTATAATCATACGTTTGCAAATTCAAACGCTTTATAGTAATGAATATTCTCTTCAATCAAATGCACAAATGTCCGTTCGTACGTATTGTAACGTTTGTTTAGGATTTTCGTTTTGTTATTAGTTTTTGAAAACTGCGACAATGCTTTCGGCGACCTTTAGACGGTAGTTTATAATGCGTAGGAGAAAACATTTGACTGAATTCGAATACGCTAAACATTCTAATCATTGTCATTATTAGGGCACCTCCAACAATTTATGTTTTAAGTTTTATACGACCGATTTTCAATAATTATGAAATAGAAATAAGGTTAAAGTTTTGTGTTAATTCAAAATGGTTAACAGTTTCATTAAAAAACTGCGAATGATCATACCTCGATAACCAATACTAGCTACATAATATTAGTAATGATTGCGTCACCGGACCGCATAGTCGGTGACAGACAAGTTCATACAGGTTCCGCACTATGATCACGGGATTTGTTTTTTCTGTGTACATAAACTATAAAAGAGAACATCTTGCGATCGCTTGATCAGTCTTACGTCATTTGTTTAACTAACCTGATCGGTTGTTATTTGAGAATTTTGTTACAAAAGCAAAGATCAAATAATGGATAAATTTATTACGATCAGAGATTTTGTAAAAAGAATCCGCCGTTTTAACTTAATGGGGCGTACGCTTGAATTCAAAATAAAACCGTTGCCCGAAGGTGAAGAACCTGTGGCGTGGATGAAAGACGCTGTCAGGCAAGTGATAGAAACCGCCACTGAAGGACTTGCAGCTGGTGATCAAGTAGGGTTTAGTTTCTGCTCCAAGGATTTGCAGAGGGGAGATGGATGGGTTCGCTTCCGCCCCGTGGAACAGCTCACATACGATGACGTTTGGGATGTTATAAGCAACATATACCAATCCAATTCGGAAGGGTGCAGTACATTTTGTCTGAGCGTGACATCAGTTAGAATGCCAGTGGGTAGAGGGAGGGGAAGAAACTATAATACTTTTAACGAAGAAAACGGCATGAAACGTGGAATTATTGTTATCAGTAACAAAGACAACTTGTGTTTACCGCGAGCTTTAGTGATGGCTATTGCTTGCGCAAATAAGGATCCAGATCGTGCCAAACTACGGCGCGACATGGCTAAAATACAAACCAAAAGAGCTGTTCAACTGTGTCTTGATTCCGGTGTAGTTGTTCCTGAAGTAGGATGTGGAATATCTGAACTACAGCAATTTCAAGAGCATCTTAAAACTACAGAATTGTTGTTTACAGTTATGGCACTAAGGGACGCGATATAATTTTGAAAGGTCTGCAGAAGGCACATCGTTAAGTTTATTATACCACAAAGGACATTACAATGTTATAACATCCCTCACAGCCGCATTCTGTTGTACGTACTTTTGTGAGAAGTGCCACACACCTTACAATACCAAAGACAAACATAGGTGTGGAAACACATGTCCCTGTTGCCTACAAGCTCCTCCTTGTGAGAAGGAATTTAATATTGTGTGTGAATTGTGCAATCGGGAATTTAGGGGTCAACCGTGTTTGACGAATCATAAAACAAAAGGTGTATGCGAAAAAATTAAACGGTGTAAGGGATGCTCAAAAACGGTGAAAAATAATCGCGAGCACAGTTGTGGCGAAGTATATTGTAAAATATGCTGCGCTCACGTTCCAGAATACCACCTCTGTTATATGAAACCTGATACAGGAAAGCCAAATTTAAAAGGTGTTCTTTTTGTTTTCTATGATTTAGAGACGAGACAAGAAAGAATATTAGAGAACGGCGATCACCTACATGAACCTAACTTATGTGTATTAGTTTCTAGATGTGATATGTGTTTAAATGAAGATCATCTTTACTTTTGCCAGAAATGTGGATATAGACGGATTGTATATAGGGACAACGTCATTCGTAATTTTATGAACTATATTTTAGCATCAAGAAAAAAATTCAAACACCTGGTAGTTATTGCTCATAACGGACAAGCATTTGACCATCAATTCTGTCTAAATTATATATTAACAGAAACAGATTTAAAGCCGGAACTCATCATGAGAGGAACGAAGATAATATCACTGACGATGAAAAATGTGCAGTTTTGGACTCCTTAATTATTTTCCAATGGCTTTAGCCAAACTTCCCACAGCGTTTGGACTGGGAGAAAGTTTTAAGAAGGGTATTTTCCTCACCTGTTTAACACCGCCAGTAACGCAAATTATGTGGGACTTTACCTCCCATCGAATTTTATGAGCCAGACACTATGAACGAAGATGACAGGAAAACGTTTATGAAGTGGTATCAAGAGCACAAGGATGACGTGTTTGAGATGCAGCGCGACCTAGTCGACTACTGTATTTCAGATGTGGAAATTTTGACTACCGCATGTCTAAAATTCAGACAGCAAATGCTTGAAACAAGTGGCGTGTGTCCATTTACAGAAGCGTGCACTATTGCTTCAACTTGTAACAAGGTATATCGACGCAATTTTCTTAAATCAAATACTATTGGGATTATCCCTAAAGGTGGCTATAGGTGGCGCGATAACCAGTCTAAAATAGCTATTCAGTGGCTTGTGTGGGAACAAAAGCAGCGTCAAATTAACATCATGCATGCTGCTAAACAACAAGAAATCATAATCCACGGTCTCAAAGTCGACGGCTTTTGTTCCGAAACAAAACAGGTCTTCGAATTTCACGGTTGCTACTATCATGGTTGCTCTAATTGTTTCAAATACGGCAGAGACAACCCTTTACACAATGATCCCGACCAAACACTAAGTACAAGACAAGAGGCTACTGTGGCTAAAATGGAAAGACTAAAAGAATTAGGATATGATGTTATTGAGATGTGGGAGTGTAAGTTTCGGTCACATATAATCGAAAACAGAGAATTACGAACATACGTCTTACACCATCCGTTGGTTGTACAAGCGCCATTAAACCCACGTGATGCTTTCTACGGTGGTCGTACGGGAAACACTTTTGAATACTATAAGGCTAAACAGGATGAAAAAATTAAGTACGTAGACGTCTGCTCTTTGTATCCGTGGGTATGCAAATATGGAAAATTCCCCATGGGACACCCTATAGTTTGTGTGGGAGAAGATTGTGAACAGCTAGACTTAGAAGTAACAGAAGGATTAATCAAATGCACGATCCTTCCTCCGCAAGATATTTATCTTCCGGTACTGCCTACAAAGATGAACGGCAAACTCATGTTCGTCTTGTGCCGTACATGTGGGAGTGAAATGAATCCGAATGACTGCAATCACGACGAACAAGAACGTGCACTCACGGGTACATGGGTGATTGATGAAGTGCTAAAGGCTAAGGAATGTGGCTACAAGATAGCAAAAATTTATGAGGTTTGGTCTTATCAAATTAACCAATTCGACAAGATTAAAAAGATTGGTGGTGTTTTTCGAGAGATGATGGACAAGTTTTTAAAAATAAAACAACAGGCGTCAGGGTGGCCCGGAAATTGTTCAACAAAAGGCGAAAGAGATAAATACATTGACGACTTTTTAGCCCACGAGGGGATACAAATTGAGTACAGTGAGATTGTAAATAATCCTGGTCTACGATCTTTAGCTAAACTCATGCTTAATTCATTTTGGGGAAAACTGGGGCAAAAGGAGAACCAGCCAAAAACAAATATTATCAACGACCCCGGAGAGTTTTTTGGAATGTTGTCGAATCCTAGTATAATTATAAATCATGCAATGCCTGTTAACGAAGACACTGTGATTGTTAATTGGCAGTATAGAGAGGAGGCTTACGATGTGCAAGCTACGGTAAACGTCGTCATAGCAGCATACGTAACTGCACAAGCAAGACTAAAACTCTACAGTTATCTTGAAAAGTTGAAAACGAGGGTTTTGTATTTTGACACAGACTCCATAGTTTATGTGTCTAGCCCCGGAGAATACGACGTCCCCACCGGAAAATTTGTAGGCGATATGACGGATGAATTAGAGGTTTATGGGCCAGGTAGCTACATCAACGAATTTGTGTCTGGAGGTCCAAAAAATTACGCATATAAAGTTGTGTCTACGGACAAACAAGAAGAAGTTCTTGTTTGCAAAGTAAAGGGTATTTCGCTCAACTACACAGCCGCACAACTTGTAAACTTTGAAAGCATTAAAAAGATGGTTTTAACCCCAACGAGGCCTATATTTATTGTTTCGAAATGTATCAGAAGAACAAAGGAACACGAACTAGTTACAAGAACTGAGACAAAATGTACAAACCAAATTCAACAAAGCGTAAATTTTTGATAACCACACTTCACTTCCATTCGGATATAAAACTCAAAAATTCTTCGTAATTTGTGAATATCTGAAAATTTGCACAGGCACACAAAAGAAGTCCTTGTTTGCAAAAGTAAAAGGTATATAGATATGGCTTACCTACACAACCGCACACCTTGTAAACTTTTGAGAGCATCAAGAAGATGGTTTTAATCCCATCGCGGCCTTTATTTATAGTTTTAAAAAGTATCAGAAGAACAGAGGAGTACGAAGTAGTGACAAGAACTGAGAGCAAAATGTACAAACCAATTCTACAAAACGTAAATTTTTTGATAACCACACTTCACTGCCATTTGAATATAATAAACTTAAAACTCTTCATAATTTGTGAATATTTGTGAAATTTGCATTTTATAAACATTTTATGCAATTATGTATAACTGTAATTAGAAATTAATATTAATAGGTGCAATCGTATACAAGTATTATTTTTGGTTCGAATGTATTCAAATCTTCCAGTTTAATAATTTCCACTTATAGAAAATGCGTTCACATGTAGTTACTTTATGCCCCACGTTCTCCACATGATAGTTTACTGACTGTATATTTTCTAAAGATTGTATTAATAAATGTACGTACAGTTATCTGTATCGTATAACTACTGAAACAACATTATTTTCTGCAAAGTGTACTTTTTATTTTTAAAAATGTTGTACAATAATGACTATACATATGTAATTTCTGTTAGATTAAATAATAAAATATACGAGTACCGATCTGCAAGTGTATGTGTTTAAAACAGGTTTACCGCTCAGTTATCATCGAAACTGCAAGCCGGTGTTGGTAAACCGGTATCGATAAAACCGTTTTGGTAACACCGGATTTTGGTAAAATCGGTTTTCACTAAAACCTGTTTTGGAAAAACCGGAATTGGTAAATCGATTCTGACAAAGCCAGTTCTGGTAAAACCCGCTTCGGTAAAGGCCGGTTAAAATCGTAAGCCTGTTCTGGTAAAACCCGCTTCGGTGAAAACCGGTTAAAATCGTTTTAGTGAAATAGGTTTTGTATAATCGGTTTTAATAATATCAGTCCTGATAAACCGATTTTGGTAGCTATACAAACCACTTTTGGTAAAATTGGTTATGTTGTAATCGATTTTTGAAACAAAATTTTATTTTGACAGATACGGTTTTGTTGCCCCAGATTTCCATAAATTGGATTTTAAAATTTTGTTCGTTCATCATTTACGTTTGGAACATCTTTACCCCACTAGAAACATAATGAAAAAAAAAGAACAGTATTTCTATTGCAAGTATGTGCAAAATAGGTCAACAAAGCGGTAACTTGCTGGACAATGAGTTTCCAGATGCGGTAACTCGCTGGACAATGAGTTTCCAGATAGACGAGTTTTGACCAAACCGCGGAGTACCGTCGGTTTGACAAAAAAATTGCAAGTGATCGATTGTTTAACATGGTTAACAGCTAATGCAAAGAATTAAAATATACTACAAATTTGTGTGTCAAATAACAAGTCCCGGTGTTAATAAACGACTTGTGGATCATATAATAATAGATTTTCTACGTTGTCCGGATGTACGTTTAAGGAAACATTCGCATCTACTTTGGTTAAAGAGCATGGTATTACGCACCCACCTTCCTTAGTTCGTCTATGTCATCTGCCAATGTGATAAATAGGTTCTAAGAAAAACCTTTTAAGTAGTATACCAGTTTAATACTATCCCTTTCCCCAACGACACCCACATAACTAAAAGAGTCTTTCTTACAAACCACAAATGCTTATAGCTCGTAAAATCCAGATGTAATTAAGTCGGTCTACCGACACACAAAATAATCTTCTAATTTTTCTCATTTCTCTAAGATGTTCTTTGTCCAACACATCTTTATACTGTTCTCGCATTGCTGGGGTATTTTCCATATAGTCCAACTTCCGTCTTTTTGCATCAATTTCTTCTTCTAATTCCAACTGTTTTCTCCCACTTACAGCGTATGGGGCGCATAAAGGGTAACTTCTTTTAGCGTAAACGGATAGAGTTTGTTACCAATAGTTATGCGTTGTCTTACAACCGCGGGGGAAGTGTTAGGTATATTCACTAATCCTGATTCACAATGATTATGTCTTTTAGAGAGATTGTAGAATACGCGGCTGCAGATTGTGTAAAATATGTACTACAAGCTTTAATGTAGCAGCTGTGTAAGATTTTTACTTTATGTTGGCTGTCTTCTTTCTGTCTCGGGGGCATGATTCGAGCAATCAACGACCTGCTTAAACATGTTTATGCCTGCATGAATATGCGTGACGTCCTAAATATCATAGCTCATAAATATTTCTAGGTATCGCTCTCTATTAATTGTAGAAATGACCATTACTCACGATTTATAGGAAGATACTTGAAAATACCAGTGCCGGTTTGATATATAGCTAATTTTATAAAATAATTGCTAATTCGATAACAATAAGAATGTTTAGTTTGAATCCAAAATTTATTATTAACGTTTTATACCACATTACTGTTAAATTTCGGGCTTATAAACCGAGTAATACCTTTCTTGAACAAACAAATGTAATTTAATTTAGGAAATAAATTGTTTCTCTAACAACGTGGTTTCTGTACTATTTATGTATCGTTTTGCTTTATGCAAATTTACAGAAATGACTGCATTCCATACGATACGATGACACATCTGTCTATAATTGACTACAAAATACTAAATTATAAAATGAGCTATATATTAAACCAGAGAAAATTACTTTACCTAACGTTGAGATAATCAAAGCGGTTGATAATTAATCAATTTATAAAACTGAATACCCTTCAAATCGACAGATTTACATATATTTTAAATTCTGGCAATTAATTGTTTTATGATGTAACTATGGCGTCATGACTCATCCAAATTCTTAGACACGTCTGTGCGAATCTCGGTAAAATTAAAGGTCGTCATAGCTTTTATTAGAACTCGAATATTTCAGTGGATCCTAAAATATTAACAAAAAATCGTTAAAAATCTATTAGAAACCATCAATTATCCCGAAACTAAGCCGAATTTACGCTAAATTAAAATTAAATATGTAATTCATTATATGCAACATTAAAAGCTCATCAAAACGTGTTAGCGATCATATTAATATACACGTCTATCTAAAAAGCGAATGCTATACATATAATTAAGCTAAAATGTGTCTTTTAACACTGTAAAACTTGCAGATAATCTGAAAAATATGCTGTTAAATATGTATACAAAGGTTTAATACTCACTTTCAACCACTTCTCAAAACTGCATTGATAGTAAACAGGAACCGGAGAAATAAAAAAAAAATGGTCCGAGCGCACTTTACGTTATTATGTCAAAATATATCGTAACAAGATGTCCCGGGAGTAAACACCTGAGGTCCATCTATATTCATACTACACCAACTATACCTATGTGCTATTCTTTAAAAGAAATCTGCGTTAACAGATCGAGACAAACGAAAAGAATAGCACATAGGTATAGTTGGTGTAGTATGAATATAGATGGACCTCAGGTGTTTACTCCTGGTGCATATTGTTACGAGATATGCTAATATAATAGTGTGAAGTGCGCTCGGACCAGTTTTTTTCCGGTTTTTACTGTCCGTTAATCATAGCAGTTAGGTGAGTGACATATTTAATTTAATTATACGGAAATTCTGCATAATTTTCGATATATAATTTATGGTTTCTAATAGATTTTTAACGATTTTTTGTTAATATTTTAGGATCCACTGAAATATTCGAGTTCTAATAAAAGCTATGACGACCTTTAATTTTACCGAGATTCGCACAGACGTGCCGAAGAATTTAGATGAGTCAAGACAACATAGTTACATCATAAAACAATTAATTGCCTGAATTTAAAATATATGTAAATCTGTCGATTTGAAGGGTATTCAGTTTTATAAATTGATTAATTATCAACCGCTTTGATTATTCAACGTCAGGTAAAAGTAATTTTCTCTGTTTTAATATATAGCTCATTTTATAATTAGTATTTTGCGGTTAATTATAGACAGATGTATCATCGTATCGTATGGAATGCGGCCATTTTGTGATTTGCATAAAGCAAAACGACACATAAATAGTACAGTACAATAAATAATTTGCATAAGAAATCGATTTTATGAATAAACTATATTACAAAACCTGTATATCAGCCTACCTATTCGAAATCGCGTTATTAGAGACACAACATATTTCCTAAATTAAATTGCAATTCAAGAACTGTATTAGTCGGTTTATAACCCCGGAATTTAACAGTAATGTGATATAAAACGTTAATAATAAATTTTGAATTCAAAACTAAACATTCTTATTGCTATCGAATTAGCAATTATTTTATAAAATTAGCTATATATCAAACCGGCACTGGTATTTTCAAGTTGTATATATGTATTAATCTTCCAAAAATCGTGAGTAATGGTCATTTCTACAATTAATAGAGAACGATACCTAGAAATATTTATGAGCTATGATATTTATGACGTCACGCATATTCATGCAAGCATAAACACGTTTAAGTAGGTCGTTGATCGCTCGAATCATGCCCCGAGAATTTTTTATCTCTAACGGGTCGATAATTATTTTTGAAAATTCATAAATCGATTCAATGTATAGATTTTTACGCTCTTATAATTGTTATACAAATTTCATGTTTGGACTTAAATTACAGCTTAATGTTTAAAAAACATCACAGCAAAATTCGAGTAACCAGACGGTATATAGTATATTGTGTCACAAGGACAAAAAGTGCTCATTAGCAGCCCGCAGCTATTAGATGCCTGAGCGAGCGAGGACAGCTGATAGCTAAGGACTACTAATGCATTTTTGCCTGTGTGATACACAACTGTTTTTCGTCTAACATTAAAGAAAAAATAGAAAAAACCCATAAAATAAAGAAAGTTAATAACATTTGACGTATTTATTTATTATAGTAATTGATATTAATTATCCCATGACCATTATTATGGATAGTGATACCAGAATTTGTAGGCACTTGGTAAGTATTTGAGATGCTGGTAGCATGATGACATTTTTTACAATAACGTTGACGGTCTATCTACATTAACTGGTATTTCATTTATTTGGTTTAAGAGCAATTAACATGTGAATTGTATTATTTGTGCTGGTACTAGACAGTTGATGTTCTTGGTTTGTTAGAATTTTGAGAAATTTTAATCTTATTTGATAATCAATCACCTATATATCCTTAAGCAATTGCAGAAGAACACCATCCTCCATATATCTTAAGTGTTATTAAATTACTTCCAGCATTAGCTAATAGAGTTGCAGAACTACGGCGGAAACATTGGCCTGTGTATGTACTAGGTTCAACCAATTTCAAAAGGTGGCTATTTTGCTTAATACATTTTCCAGATCGGCTGTATTGTACATTTATTATTTTTGTAATAAATGAAGAGGAATTATGAGTAATGTGGGAGGTCTAATAGAAACATATTTGTTGTATATTGTAAGTAGATTCAGTACATCAACTGTAGTGTTTGTGACTGTAAATGTTCTTGTAATATTATTTTGGTTTGTGGAACTGTAACAATCAATACGTGTCCACTAATATCTATGTGGTCAAGTTTCATATTCGTCAACTCATTTCGGCGGCAAGCTCCGTATACTCCCATAATAAGAGAAACTTGCAATGTAAAGTTAATCTAAAAATTTACAATAATTTTATTTGTACACCTTTATCATTAGATATTCCTAATCATCTGCCTCCTTAAAATTGAATACATTTATTGTACTTGAATCAAAATTTTAGATTTTTTGGGAAGGTAGTTTACAGAATGCTTTATGATGATTATCAAAATTAATATTTTCTTTGACTTTAAAAGTGCTTTTTAGCATTGAAAATTTACCCCATCGAGTAGTAGCATTTACACGTTTCGATCTTTCTGATAAATACGCAATTACAACATTCTCTGTTACATTTTAGCTTTTTATTTTTTTCTATTTATTAAATAATTCATAGTATTTTTGTACCGTTCTCTAGACTTTTAGGTAAAAGATTTAAAGAAGCATTGCTCACTTTTTCTTGCAACACCGGTGGAGTACTTGTAATTTCTTCATCATCATCACAGTCTAAATTATCATTCATCTTCACTAACAGTTATTCAGTTAGAATTACAATTATTCACTACTCATCTATGATAATTTTATATTTTTATTTGAAACTCTTATTAACAATACACCGACGCCGAGGTTAAATGATAAATTATTTGAAACGTCAAAGCCGCAATATATGAATCTCAATGATAGTCATAGGTGTCTAGATCGTGAAAAACCTATAAAATCATGCTATTATGAGTTTTGCGGCCCTAGAAACGCAAAGATTTACTTTCAGTCAGATTTTTAGGGTAGATATGATTTATTTTCATATATGCTAGGCGAAAAACAAATTTTTATAAAATCAAGTTAAATTGGCGCGCTGAAGAAAATATATGTATCGTTGTGATACTAACGATTTAATTTTCTAGTACGGTTTAGTGTGGTTCCAGATATTGACAAAGACGAACGCAATTTTGTATATGAATTATATATTTAATGCGACTTTTAGTAAAATTCTACATAGTTTTTGAGATAGTTTTAGGTTTCTAATTAATTTTAATAATTTTGTTAATATCTTAGGATCCATTGAAAATATTCGAACTCTATATAAAAGCAGCGCTGACCTCAATTTTACCGAGCTTCGCACAGACGTGATGTAGAATTTTGGATGAGTCATGATGTAATCATTTTATAACTTTTGTGGGGTTCGAGACTAATCATAGTCGTCGGGTGATCGTGAGAGGTTAACACTCCTTCGACTGATATTTTTACTGTAATTAAACATCGTTCTAGGTAAGTCGAACATTTTTGGGCGTGTGTATGCTTGATTGGATATTTATATATTTTTTAGATATGTATAATGATTTCACTTTCTGTAAATTGCAGAAAATAGCCGCAATCTATACGATCGTACATCAGTAGTTTAATTGTCATACAGAAACATCTTACTTATTTAAATTTACTAGTGTTTGGGGTTAAACAACAGTGTGAAATTCGATGAACCAGATGGCATGAACAAATTTTTATAAAATCTGCATTAATCGGTGCTCTGAAAAATATGTGCCGTTGTTATTCAATTTTCTGGTGCGGTTTCATGATACATAATTGTATCGTGGTACCAAAGACGCTCGCGAATGCAGCTCTCCATAAGGCAAATTAGTACGTATTATAAAAATCTTTTCTATTAGTGACCCATTTTTAAAAAATCTGTAAATTATATTGGTTATTATGTGTTCGGATCTTTAAATTAAAGACCGACATTCTGTGAATACAAAACAATTTTCATTTTAAAAATAGAACTTAGTAAAGCGCGAGAAGCCTCAAACGTGCATCCGGTTAATATATTTTACAGCTAGAAATATTTATAAGCTATGATATTTATGACGTCACGCACATTTATACAAGCATAGACATGTTTAAGTAGGCCGTTGACCACTCGAATCGCGCCCCCAAGAAGTTTCTATCAAATAACTAATCGTTTGAGCTCACACACCGACATTGTTTTTAATAGTCAAAATAGGCTTACCTATTGTAATAATTATTATTGTATTGTATAATGAAAATACCTCATTTGATTATGTAAAGCATTATTTCGTTCTTTAAATTACACAAATATTGAATGTTTACAAATTTTACATACGTGAATTATGTAAAACGGATGATGCAATATTTTAATTAGTTGCTTTCAGACATCAAACAAAAAACAGCATTGGACGTAATATTTATGCAGATTTGTGCAGATTTCTGCTAATGAATAGCACAATAATAGAAATGGTTAAGCATTTTGCTCATAGATGGATTCCTGGTGTTTACACTCGGAGCATTTCCTTATGACATATGCTGATACATTAACGTAAAGTGCTCGGCCTTTCAGTTTGCGAATCGAGTTTTGTGAAGTCGCTCTAGGTAAGTAAACTAACTTTTGTGGCCAGATTTTAACAGCACATTGTTTCAGATGATGACGATGCTTATTTTAAAAGACTTATTTTAGCATAATTATGTGTTTAGTATTCGCCAGACGTGTATATTAATATGACCGTTGCATACACGTTTTAATAAATGTTGCAAATAGGCTGGCGCTTGGCTATTTTATTTACATCTTATTTATTCAGTAGCATGAAAATTTGTATATGAATTAAGTTTTATAGGTTTATAAACTGTAGCAGCAACTTAAGTCGCCGCTACCGCTAGTTTTAGTATTATGTAATAGGATTATGATTGGTTAGCATCATGATATATTATAGGAATGAATTTGGTGCAATGTCTTTAATAACTGAAATACCTATAAAATCTATTTTTGACCTGGTTGGTGACATGCCCAGTCTCCATGTAAACTACTGGTTTTAATTTTTAATTCTTATATTATATTATATTTACACATCAATTCCAATATCAATATCAAAATTTACAAACTATTAAAAATACTACAATAAAACTGAAGTAGCCCACGGTCGTATTCATTATAAATTATAGAATGCTGTCGTTTATTATCCCTTCCTCCTTCTGCTTACAATATTACTAATTCATTTTACCTAATAATTTGCATCATAACAAAACAATCGCATTTATTCATTCTGTTATTGGCTACGCATAATTGCTTTGAGAGTCCATAATTCTATACAGGCTGGCACAACAGGCATCTTATCCATCGTGCATATGTAACTGCATGTTTTGTTAATATCAATTTAATAGCTATAATTCATTTATAAAGGTGTCAAAAATATTTACTATGTTGCTTTGATCTTTGTGCGCATGGTAGACCATTGCACACGCCTCTGACTAAAGCCGGGTCCACGGTGCTTGCGGCATGGTTCCAATTCAACATCAAAAGCTCAGCGAATAGGCTATGAGGTAAGTGTTATTGCACCGTGTTACCTTGCGCCCAAATATCATAACAATAAGTAAACTCGGTTGTTAACAATAGCATCATGGATATAAAGCTACTGGAAAATGGTTTGGGGTTTAAACTGGTGGTTGGCCATATTTATACGACAGATACCACAATGTGGGAGTGTATCGGCATTGGATGATCCTAATCCTGCTTACAAACCAGGATGTCATCCATTAAAATGTCAGGTATATATAGTATAAAAAGCGCTGCCTGGTGGCTATAAAGAACCGTCGTACCCCACCCCTAGGCTTTATATTGCAATATGCTATTGTGATTAACTGTAGTAAGTTACTTAGTAATGTGACAATTTGGATATATATGGGACTGTTGGATCATAGGTTAGAGTAACATCGGGTACGATTAGAATATCACAATGTATTGGCGACTTAGATTGCAATCGATTGAGCAACTATTGATCGAGCGTAGCCCAATAGTATCCGTTACGACGACCTTAGCGCTGTATTCGCAAAAGTGATGTAAAACGACATTTCATTATGAGCGTATTATCAAAACATTATTCAACTTTATACAACTTTATTTTTACAAAATACAATGCTGATACAAATTATATAGATATCCAGTTATTGGCTATCCTTTGGAATCTTTTCGGTAGTCTAGCGTTCCACCCTATTGGATGTATAAGGAAGCATTTTTCTTATCCAATTAATATTTTGCTCCTGCCCATTATAATATTAGAGACGGCAAAGCTGATGTTGTGGGCGTTGGTGCTGTAATTGCTTAATGGTTTCATGAGGTTGGTAAAGTTGATTATATTGTTGATATTATCGATGTTGTTGATGTTATCGATGTTGTTGATGTTGTTGATACTGTTGATGTTGTAAATTCTCATCATTCATTTCTTATGACAGTAATTGAGACAGTTAAATTTTTATCTTAAAACTTGGAATTTAAAAGATATTCCATCTGAATATCTGCCAACAGTTTTATAAATCCCATCTCCTCGATTATTTCCATAAAATCATCCAAATCTTCGGGTAATACTAACACAGCAGTACAGTGCTGTATTGCTTCCTCGTATGACTGGCACATAAGACATTTTTGTCCTTCTATCGAAAACCGTTGCCCGCATTCCGCCTTTTTTACTCGTAGAGCATTGCGAAATCTTCGAATAACCTTCCCAAAGTCTTTATACATATTTGTTTAATCACCTCTTTAAACTGTATAATCGATAAATTATAACTTCTATGCCAACAGTCCTTTTATATGAGCTACTCTTGTTCGGATATGCCCCGATTGTGCTCGATTTGTGTTATGCTTATTCTATTATACAACCTCTTCTCTTAATTCTTCTATTATAGATACCCCTCTAGTGCTAGGATGACCTCTATTATTTAAGGTTATGTCACTGTTTTCTGTATCAATTTCAATATACTTTTTCCCGAACTATGAGTATCAGATTGGGGATTATACTTAACTCCATAAACTGACGTGTATATATTTTCGTCTTCAGTTTTAACCAGCACGTTCGTATACTAACGATGTACAGGCTCGTCGTTAACTGGTAACTTAATCTTTTTTTAAAAGTTCGCCTTTGTTTTTTCAACTTTAATCTCCTTCATAGGTTTTAGTATTTTTCCGCTATTCCTTATGACTGGGAAGCGGCGATTTGCAAAAGGCTCATGCAATGTTTATGAGCTTCTTTGAAATCTGGTTGTGAAGTAGTATATCTTTTTTTTTTTGCGTTCCACAAACTTCCTTCGTACGGCATCCTGCATAAAATGATGCTTATGTTTGCTTACAATAAAATCTTTAGCGGCCGTCATCATGAAACTTGAGATTGGGGCTAACCATTAACGGCTTCTTCTATATTTATATACTCATCGAAATTTTTCTATATCGCCCTTACCCAAATCAAAATCTTTTACAATAGTAATAAAACTATATTTCGAGTCACCACCATTCCAGCATCGCTGACAAATTTCTTTAAACTTTATAAAGGGCATATCACTGCCAACATGATTTAGAAAGATATGCCAAAGATTTGCATCATCCTGTTTCCATATTGAAATAACATTAGCGTTATCTCTAAGTCCGTGCTTTACTGTGCTGGCATACGTTTGGCATAAGTAAAAGGAATCGATACTCTTATGTCTACCACAGGAGAAAAACCGTGCGATCTTGTTTTGTTCGTTTGCATGAATATCATCAAAGACAATAATTGAATCTTCTTTTGCATCCTCTGGCCTTATCAAATCTTTATAATTCCCAAATTCGTAGTACCCAATATCCGTCTTTAAGGGTTCAAATAACTTTCTTAACAGTTCATACTTTGGCTGATATAAACTTTTAGAAAACACATAGACGTTTTGAATGCAAGTCCATTCTCATGTAAAATGAGAGATATTAGAGCGTTGGTTTTTCCACAACTCGATGGTCCCGCAAATATTGCCCTTATATTGAATGGGAACAAAGGTCCATGTTTACCAACTTCTTTTGCACTAGAAGTGGTATATGTATCAAAGTTTTGTATGGGTATTTTAACTTTTTGTCGTGCAGCTTCTACCGGGATATTTGATTCTCTACTTTTATTTCGAACACCAAGTTTATAGAGGTGATCCCGTAGCGTTGTTCTAGGCACATTATACAACCTACTAGCTTTACGCGTATTTAACACACCTTTCCGAATTTCACTAATTGCTTTTTCTAAAGATTGCTTTGTGTACATCTTTCAAATATACTGCTAAGACTGATTCAAAATTTCAAAAGCAGTCTTTTATACTAAATAATCCATCCCTGCCCGCCCGTCCGTCTATCCACCCATCCGCCCACCAGCCCGTCCGCCCGTTCATCCGTATTCGTTCGCCCGCCCGCCCGTGCAACCGGTCCGCCCGCCCATACGGAACGTTGCGCTGCAGCCAACAAGTACATGGACGAAGAGTACGATCTCATTACAACGTGTAAGTATTTGACCTACTACGATGCCAATAACTTTTCCCCAAATCTATGTTATATAATTTCGATTCGATTTTTAAACCCCAGGACATATGTTCACTGAAATAAGTACAATCGCATTGTTAGTCATGCGAATTTCACCCAAAAGGTTTTATATATTTAAATTAGAACTAGACACACTTTTTATGCTAATATTCAAAATAAATTAAATTGTTTATGCGCTCGTACTGCATTACTAAGAGAGTGAATGTATTTATATCGATCAACTCTGTGGCCTAGCGGTTAGAGTACTTGCTTTGCATGCAGGCGGTCCGAGTTCGAATCGCGCTTCAGTCAAACTTTTTTTCTGAAAGAGCTGTGTAACTGTGACGTCAGCGGAGGGAAAATTACTAGGACCCCCAAAAGATTTGCAAGTATGGCCCACCCGGAAGCGGCAAACATCAAAGGACCACGCCCTTCAAAGGAATTTTCCCACGGTCTTCAAAATTTTCCCAGTCTCAAGTGACCCCATACCTACTGATGTGGGGCCCACATAGTTCACAACGCGATCAAAGCAGCCTCCGATTGCCTTCCTGTTGACTTAGAATACATCATTGTCAAAATTTATTCACTTTTCTACATCTACAGCATTCGAGTAGAATATTTGATAGAGATATGTAATTCCATTGACACAGAGTATAACAAACTCTTGGTCTACAGTAAAACTAGGTGGGTTGCGTTAGTGCCGGCGCTTGAAAGAGTTTTGAAAAAGTTTGAGCCTTTGAAAAGCTATTTCCTGGGCATCGAAAAATGTCCAAATATTTTAAGAGCATTCTTCAAAAATCCCAGCTCTAAGTTGTGGTTATATTTTATGCATGCACAGGTAACGACTTTTCATCAAGTCGTGTTGAAAATTGAGGGTCAAAAGGAGACTTTGAAGAAAATTAATCGTCTACGAAATAACTTGGTACTTAAAGAGAATTTACATTTCCTTCCTCACACTGTCCGTAATCTACTGGTAAAATTACAGGAAACTGATCAGGAGAATGATCAGGAGAATGTGAAAACTGTGGCGGTTGAATTTTATAAGACAAGTAAGAAATACTTGGAGCAATGGTGTCAGTCAGATCAGTACAGAACTAGAGGTATTTAAATGAACAAATTTGACAAAAGTACCTACTTGGGCAGAAGTCCAGAATTTGACGAATTTGCTGATCACGCAAGGATTTCTTAGCTGCAGCCAAGATACGGAAGTGTTCGACGAGTTTTCGCTTATTTGCATTTACGCCACAGACGCAAAATTAACAAGCTGAAACTGTGAGAATGTTGCTGCTGAAGACCGTTGGATGGAGTTGTTTACTCACATCCGTGCTAACAATCTCCAATGTACGAGCTTTCTTATAATTATTGAGTATGTTTTATGTTTGCCTGGAAGTAACGTACCTGTCGAAAAAGTGTTTTCTCTAATGAATAAAATATGGACAAGTGAAAAAACACAATTAAGTATTGTAGTTTTGAAAGCCATATTGATCACTAAGACGGACATCTACAAATCATGTAATTAGCTCCATTCTTACTTAAAAACGAGACCCGATATTTTGAAACAGATTTGCTCCGCCGACAAATATAAAACAAGTCTCTAGATACGTTATATTAAGTAAAGTCATTAACTTTCTTATTATTAATAAATAAAACGGCAATCAGTTTTTGTTTTGTTAAAAATTCTGCAGGTGTCCGCTCTGACGAAAAATATAAATACGAGGGTAATGTGAAAAATTTTCGGCCTACAATGAGAGACGGCAATTTTCAGTAAAAAATAAATTTTATTTTTCGACATAATCCCCATTAACTTCAACGCACTTGGTCCAGCGTTTCTCCAACATCAGTATTCCTTCCCGGAAGTGAGAGCTTGGATGGCCGTGAAAATATTCGTCTACGGCCCTCCCAACTTCTTCATTGGACATGAAGCGCTTCCCAGAAACAAATTTCTTTAAGTTTGGGAACAAATAGAAGTCTGAAGGCGCCAAATCAGGGGAATAGGGGGATGGCCGAGTAAGTCGTACCCCAAATCTGTCAATTTTCCCATCGCCTACGCAACCTTGTGTGCAGGTGCGTTGTCTTGGTGAAAGATAGTTTTTTTCTTCTCCAAGCCAGGCCTCTTCTGGCGTATTTTGGCAACCAGTTAGTCAAGAAGGGTGGAGTAATATTGGCCTGTAATTGTTCTTCCTTTTTCAAGGTAATTTATTAACAGGATCCCTTTCGCAGCCCAAAACACTCTGGCCATCACCTTTCCGGCAGATGCGATCGACTTCGCTTTCATTGGCGCTAAACAACCGTCTTCCACCCACTGCTTCGACTGCCCTTTCGTTTCTGGCGTGTAATAGTGGACCCATGTCTCATCCATAGTGACAAATCGCGGCACAAAATCGCTCGGATCCTTATCGAACCGGACCAAACATTGCTGCGAAACTCGTTTTCGCATTTGCTTTTGATCGGCATTCAGCAAATGCGGTACCCATCTTGCGCAGAGCTTCCGCATCCCTAACTCTTTGTGTAAGATGTTTCGCACCCTTTCGTCCGATATTCCTACAGCCTCAGCTATCTCCTTCACTTTCACTCGCCTATCATCCAACACGATATCATGCACTTTTTCGATCGTTTCCGTTGTGGTTGCGGTTTTTGGTCGTCCTTCACGTGAGTCATCTTCGAGAGACGTGCGACTACGTATAAATTCAGCCGTCCATTTTTTAACAGTTGACAGGGAAGGGGCAGAGTCTCCGTAAACTTTTGTCAACTTCGCATGAATTTCCTGAGGGGTTAATCCATCCAAAACAAAGAGTTTTATGACCGCACGATATTCAAGTTTATTCATCTTAAGGAAACATGCATAAGACGTTCGCTTGAAAAAATTCGTGTAACCAAACTACTTGAGATAGCGAGTTGAAACTTGTCATACGAATTAATAACATGTACACGCAGGCGGGAAGCACAAATTTTTGCTGATTGGAACGCCATCTCTGTGTCAGGCCGAGAACCTTTCACTTTACCCTCGTACTAGACCCAATAGTTGCAAATAACACAATTCGTAGAAAGTGGCTAGAAATAGTATAGTGGCCATAAATGGTACCTACACCCTAGCAATTTTTACAACTACTGAACAGAGAACATGTGATAATTAGAAGTTTCGTAGAAATACAAATTTATTAATCAATATTTCCCGTCAATAATGAATAGTTTTGGTTGATTTTGGAATATTTCAACTTATAAAACTGTTTATAACATATCTTATGTAAGTAGGACCTGATGTTTATTTTTTTTACAACAGCAGTAATTTTATGGAAATCGGTAAATTATATGGTTTTAAAGCAGTCAATGGAATGGAACAGATATTAAGTATTACTGAGATAGCTAAAGTTAATTTACTAGGTATGCGTTTAGCTTGGAATATAAAATTAACGATATAGCTATATTTTTCTATAAAGATTTGTTTCATTTACATACAAATTAGGCGTATCCTTGGATATGTCAAGTGAAGGTCCAATTAAGTGTCTACTAATCTTAGGTGATTTAGTAATTTTCAATACGCAGCAGTTGCAGATTATGTGTTTTACAATAATTTGTTCTAAAATAGCAAATAAAAACTGTTTAATAATTCATGGATTTCACAAAATAAGACATTAGTCAACAACCTGGGAATGTAAACATGTATGTGTATAACCTTTAAATAGGAGTATTTCTACACCATTGCGTCTGAGCAGCCTTGGGCATGGAATCGCCTAAAACTTGCATTTCAAAATCAATTAACCTTACGTCATATTCCACTTTTATTTACCCTTTGCGAGCTGAGTCATAAGCGGCTCTGGCATAATGGTCAAATTTTTCTGCATGCCTTCTGTTGCCTTATTGCTAAAGTTACACCAATACGTCAAAACAGTTAGTGTATATACCTACCACATCCGTAGTGTTAATATATGTACCTGTTATTGCTAGTGTGCTGTCAATTTATTATGCACAATCTCTTTTGGGATTTTCTTAAAATAGTCAAAGAAATTTTCAGTATTGATGTTGCCATACGTCCATTTATTGTTCTGGACAACTCTGCATCCCTCTACGTCACGCTTTTCAAAACCTACTTGTTATATACAGTTTTGACCTCAGCAAATCTAGCCGGTGATCCACATAGAAACTCGGTGAAATATTTCGCTAAAAATTCTGTTTCGATAAAGTACCAAAAATGTCGCTGTACCAATAAAAATGGTTACCGACCAACTCAGTGGGAAGGGTGGTCTATATGTAAGAAGACGGTACCGGAACGCTATCATGTGGGAAATAGGAATCTCAAGCGGGAGTTATTTTGGGTGCCATCTAATATCGAAATATAGGAATTCCTAGGAAAAGCCCCAGAAAAATAAGGATAATCGAGTACCTACACTAACGCTAAAACCAACCTAAAATATATATTAGCAGTAAGAACTCTAATATACATATTTAATAACTTCTAGCTAAAAAGAAGATAAATTAATCACGCCTCTATGTAATTGATATATATTTTATTACATCAAGGCTGGAACTATTATATTTACATTAATTGGAAAAAACAGCAATATAGAAAAGTCTTTACTCTATTATACAATTATGTCTTCATCACAACTACATATAAACATGATTAAGCCAAAAAGACCAAAACATATCACAAATCACTTAGCTTAATGAAAACGTTTTTGCAATACAAAATTACTTCCTTAGTTCTTAAACTATTAACAAAAACGTATTGTGAGTATGTTCATAGTTCCATATAGTTAAAAAAAGTTCATTAATTTACAGTTACTGTAGGTGATAGTTTCAGAAGTTTTATTATAAAGACATGGAGTAGTTAACATTGCTGTAGATATTGGAAACAACTAAAATCAATCATGTTTTTGGATCAATTCGTTTTAATCAGATCCTATGGGAATTCTGGTTCATCGTTAAAAAGCTTAATGTTGTTAATTATTTCTTCAGAATAAGGTTGTCTATAAGAACTAATTGTTTCTCAAATTAAAAGCAGCCAACCCGGTAAGGTATTATTTCGAATTTCCTTGATTAATCAGTTTGATACCTTATTATTCAAAAGCTAACTTTAGCTACTCAAGCATGCTATGTTTTTCAATGGTAATGACAAAGTGCTCAACAAAATAATTATTCCTCCATAAAACAATTCGAGATTATCGTCGGCAGAATTCGGACAAATGAATTAAGACTGCAAGCTAAAATTACCTTGGTCGTCTTTTTTCTTTATCTAACATACACAAAATTAGCTTACTAAAACCATAACTTAAACCAGAGAAAGGAAATTTTCATTTTCTGAATCAGCATAATATAGCGTGTGGAACTTCTTAGTTTCAAGACGTTGGGGTCATCAACGCCAGCGTTATATCTTATTAATCTAAACAAATGAATCATAGAACTGTACTAATTTGGAATACAAAATAAGCATATCATTTCTAACCTAAAACCGCCATAATGAATTTTATAACTCATGAGTATGACCAATGTAAGATTACCAAAGTAATCCTTACTTAGATCAAGAATGCATGTAACCTAAAAATTATATTTCTTAAAAGTAATAAACCCTAACACTATTGGTGGGATTTACCTCCACAGAAACTATTAAAATGAAATATGATTATAAATATTTTAAAGGAATGTTACCTATTACTTTGGCTGCTTCCTGACTAATGACTTCCTAATCATGGTAACATCGATGTAGAAAGTGTTATTTATTCTAATCAGTGTCAGTGGTTCTCCGTCGTTCAAAAATGTGCCTCTACGAAATTTTCTCTTTAGTAGCCGTATGCTTCGATCATTCGTCACAGCTCTTCCAGTATAACCATTATTGTAAAGTACTCTGCCATCACCGCCTTGTTACTAAAACGTATTTCTCTTGCGTTGTGAAGAAATGTTGTTTGTCTATGCCTCCTCCATCTGTAGGTTTTTTCAACCTCGGACTGCTTGAGAATGTAAGGAAAGTTTCACACTTTCAACCTTCTGCCCGATGGCTAGTTTCTTCTCACACCGCAAAATTCTCATTCTGACACTCTTTATCTAGGTGTCCATTCTGGTAGCAATTCCGGCATCTCCTAGACCTGCCTGGGCAGTAGTGAACATCGTAATCCAAATATCGGCGGTATTTCTAGACTTTAGCCCTGCTATCCCTTTTCTGTTTAAATTCAAATCGGGGTTCTACTAGTTTCTTGCTTATTGTATTTTATAATTGGTTCAGAAAACTAATAGTGTAAAAATTCTTGCATTCTTGTAATCGTGACTTAGAAATGTATCACTAATTATCTGTTTAAAGGGTCTGGTGGTAAATCTTCTTTTTATATTTCCTATTTATTATCCAATGCATTGCGCCCTCTGTCGTATTAAAAACAAATTTAATAAACATACTGGGAACTGGTTTTTTTCTTAGCCTTGCCACTTTAGCTTTTTACGCTGGTTTTCGATATCGGCTGCTCAATGTATAGTAAAATACACACCACATTAAACGCGCTACAAGAAAACGATAAAAATACACCCAAAAAGATACAGAAAGAAGGTATATTTAAAAAAAACACATTTAGTACCATAAAAATGGTAAAAAGACACCTCACCTTCATCATTCTGAAGCAGAAAATAAACTCAATAATAGCAATTTCTCAAGCGCAAAGGTCATTTAGAAAATCTACTTAAACATCAGAAAAAATATTTAAAAACTAAAACGATCTATATTCAGTTATACACCGGTTACCTTTATAGCAGACTAAATAAGCGAAGAGGATATAACAGGGTGGAGGAATTTAAATAAAAGAAATCACATAAAAATTTATCGTAAATGAAAGGCACGTCACTCAGGGGTGAGAAAGAACATAAGAGAGAGAGAGAGGAGGCCGAGAGAAAAGAGAGAGAGAGAAAAACATGACAAGAGGAGGAGAAAGGAAGAGACAGCGAGAGGGAAGAGAAAAGAGAATGAGATCATTATTATGGATTTCAAATATTACTTCGGAAAATTGTTAGAGTTTTCACCGAAAATAAAAATAAAAATAGTAAACAACTTATGTAATACAAAGCGTTTAAAATCACGATACAAAACATCCTTGATATAAGTCGCAGTATTGTGAAAAAAACGACGATCATTGTAAGTGTTGGCTTATCAAAATGGAAGTAAATTAACGGATGGTCTTTCAAGAACGAACATATGCTACTTTTAATTTTTTAAATTCTAAAGGATTACGAAAAAAACACTTTCAGGAGAGTGTGACCCATTTCATGCTAAAACGAATAACAATAACGTAATAGGAAGTTAAAGATATTAAGCACAACTTAGGGCACTTAAGTCTAATAAAAATAATTCCAGTAAAACGAACGAACTAAAATATTTAAAATCGATTACTTTGAATGCGTTGTACAGGGGATTGGTGGTTAATACACGTTTTTTAAAACGTAAGAATTAGACCAATTTTGAACAAAAATTTCAGTTCTATTTATCGATATATTGCAAAAAGTATATAATGTAGCAAGTTGAAGGCGCAAAACTCGTATTGTGAAAATAGCGTCCAGTGAACATAAAGCTGTGCATTGCTTTTTGCAACACGTAATGGGTCGCGTTCACTATAAGTTTAATAGAGTAAAAAAGATAGTTACATTTGAATGTTGCATTGTATTACCGGATCGTGATCACAATTAATAGGATTTTTATAGTGGAAGAAATGACAGGAGGTAGACACACGACGGAAAAGAATAAATTAATTATGTGCGAACAGCTAATTAGAGACGTCAAAGTATACTAATACAAGGTAGTTGTAACAGGGGCAGAAAATTAAAAGTTGAAAAGAAAGGGAGCTTCAAGTTCAAGATGAGAAACTTCCGCACAAAAAAAACTTGGCGTGCGACTTCCTTTTTTGAACTTTCGCCTGTACGGGCAGGGTACGTTTCAATTTACGTGTTGTGGAATTAATGTCGTTATGACTGGTTATAGGAGTTACAGACCTGGAGAGTTCATGCTCCTTAATTTAAAAGTCTACGCTGTGTTATGTTAATGAAGCTCTTGTATGGAGGACGAAAAATTGAAATGTTGCAATTTTCCAGACATCCTGAAATTTTCTACGAATTGGAATTGAAACAGTGAATAGATACAAACCTTTATGTCGATATTCTATAATCATGCACATGCGAATGTTAAAATGCAAACGGCTTGGTATTTATGTAGTAGGAAATTAATAGATTGAAATGTAAGTTTAATTGGTGAAATTTAATATTAGTTTATGCATCGAAGTGTAGCATTTTTGAATGGGCAATGAAACAATATAAGAAGATGTTGCTATTTAACAGTTTGCTATTTTGTTAAAGGCATTTCCAAAAATTGGGATTTACAATGTCATGAAGTTTTATATGGGAAACTGGGACATCGATAGATTTGATTTAATCTTTTTTTATGACTTCTTTTAAAATACCTGAATAGAATGAGGTTAGGGAACTAGGTTTTTTTAAGTACATTTGCAATTATTTAATGGTATTAGAGGTTAAGTATATGTTAAACTTTATTTATATTTATTTATAAACTAAGATAAAAATTAGGTCATTGTAACAGAATATCCAGTCACCCCAGCAATGTCATCGTATTTAGCAAGCAATTTTATTTAATTTGATAAAAATTTAATGTGTTTTTAAGGAGGCAATGTAGAGAAAAGTAAAATATTGTGATAAATTTAGGAAACCAGAAGCCAGGGCGCCCTATTCGGAATAAGCGTCTTCCGGGTAGAGGATAATACCGAAGGGTTTGCTGAGATACATGGTTTGACGCCTCCTAATTATGATAGTGAGTAAAAATCTTTCAGGGTAAGTGAATATGGTAACGTAGTTTATTCGTAATTCAGCTGTTTTATAATTTTTATTTCTTTATTTTTCTTTTCATTGTCTCCTACCTGCTTCAACTGCTGTCCCATATTTCATAGCGGTACTGTGCTGTGCTCCATACATATGCTTTCAACATTTTCCCTTCTTTCTATTTTTGTTGTCTTCAAACATAACAGCTGCTCTTTCTTGTTAGATACAGCTCGGTTCCATTCTATTGTTCTCCAAATATATACCATATTTCACCAATATTCAGCGGTATGTGGAGAGGGTTAAGCAATCTGCGACTACCAAAATTCCCCAACACTTAGACATTTGCCGTACTAATAGTTTTCCAAGAAATCCGATCGCACAATCAATCGTAGTTGAGAATATTTCAGAACCAACACCTGTAGTTGTTTATAATAATCATCAAGTTCAAGTACAATTATTTTTTTGCTCATTAGGTTTTTCCGTTTTGGAACTGATTAGGCGCGTACCTCCATATGTTTCAATTCTGAGCTAGCCTACACATTTCCATGAAACTCCCACAGCCCACAGCTTTGACCATCGGTGTGAAATAGTCGGAGAAGCGCTGTTTGGTACTTCTTTATTGAGTCACACCTAATAACCTATTTTTATAAAGGGGTATATTTTCTTTTACTTTTTAACTTTGGACGCATTTGTCCAAAATAAAACAGTTGTTCAATTAAATCATATGATGGTTCTTTAATTAAATTTGTCTTTTTCTGTAGTAAAATTTTATATACAAAAATGTACAACAATAAGTCAGTTTAATCTTTCAGACTGATTTATCTAAATATGAGAATTTTGATAATTTCTCCTATGAATCAAAATGTCAGCAATAAATTAAATATGACCGTAAAGTTTTTAAATACCCAAAATACACAGATCTGTTTACTTTGGTTTACAAATATGTGTTATATATTCAAAGCTAAGTAAAATTAGTTTTTGTAAACTTGAAAGAAATACTTTCACGGATTAAATAATCTTAATTTTTTGCAGTAATATCAAATGTAAGCAATAATTTGTACAATAATGAAATCCAAACGATAAAAATTTAATCGACTTTCTTGTAAAACAATTAAAAAACGCTACCATTTAAGTTTCAAATATTCGCCTCGCTGTTAAGTTATTTAGAACATCTGTTGCCATGTCAAATCCTTATGCTAACGCTTACCTCAGCAACTTGGTTGTACTTTGAACTTCATTGTAACAAATACCTTGCCGAGATCACAACAAGTGACGTCAACTTTCCAGATCTGCACCTTACAAAAGCGTAAATTTGAACTTCTTCTTTTAAACTAACGACGAATTAAATGCATTACAGCGTATTATACTAGACCATTATAGGGAACCAATTTCATCAATTTGTTGTGCAATCCATCGAATTAAATCGAAACATAAAATCAATCCATAAAACGAGTTATTCAATGTGCATCACTTATGACTTTTCTTTAGCCTATTTCAAGGCAAAATTATTTAATGGTAAACTGAGCAATTAAACATGATATCTAAACTTGTAAGTTCGTAACCTTCTAAATTGTGAATTAGTGAAATTAAAAATTAGTAAACGTGTAAATTATCGTTATCGGTATTATAGGTGATAGTGAGCGCTATAATAAAATTATTTAGTCTACCTTAGTAATTATTTAACTTGCTTACCGTTATCAGAAACAAACAAAAGTCAAGTGCATTCTGCACTTGATTACGCTGCCACGTTTATCGCCACGCGTAGATTGCTAGCTCGGACGTTATTGATCTCCATGATGCTACCAACCCCTGCGAGTGGTCGAGCCAGACTGACCTTACTGTCGACGGGATGCGCACAAAGCACAAAGATCGTCTAACATTGGAAATGCAATTAAAATGACCAACATTTACAAACGGAGCTTATACTATTATTATTAATTAATCGTGATTGGACTATACGGTACTGATCTGAACATTTATTAACATCATACAATTAATTGTTTATTTATATAACCTGTGCAGTGTATTTTATAATTAGGTTTATAAGCTTTTATAATCGTCAAAAAAAATTGTTACAATATAGTGTCCTATCTTTTTTCGCATAACTATCCCCACACTCGAATTTCTTTCCTCTGATCCTGTATGAATTACTCTAAATTCTCCTCTACAAAAATCTCCCGTCTCTGGCTAGTGAACTTCGCTAATCCCTACTATATCCAGTGCTAACCTATCGATTTTAATTTTCAAATGCTCTAGCTTATTGCTTCATACTACTGACATTCCTCTCTCCGATTCGCAAAATGTTTCCGGCTCTTCTTTTAAACCTTTCGATCAGATCCTCCGGAGTAGTACCCCTCCCGGTGATCCTAATGAAGGACTATTTTAACTCTTGAATCTTTTACCCCAGAGGATGCCATCATCTTAAATAACACTTTAAGTACGGTTTGTACTTGGGAGGTAATGTGGTGGTTTCCCGTTGCCTTCCACACCGCAGTAGTCTGTCTTAGCATGCCATATCACTCCTATGGTCTATTATATCGCTGATGTTTATTTAAATCGATGTAAGTAGCCTTAAAACTTTGTAACTTTAACACCTCACAGGAATAATGTGGTAATGTTAGTAGAGGAAAATCAGTGAACCCACCGCCTCATTTCCTCCAGAATCCTCATTTCCTCACTCATCTGGACCAAAAGTTATTCTTCGCAACTAACCATTTTCATCTTTCGAGCATAAATATCTTAAGATCTTTAATCTTTCGAGATAAATATCTCAGTAAATTTTCCTCCCACGAGACGTTAAACCTATCTTTAAGATTTTTACCGCTAACATTCTGGACCAAAACGTTTTTTCGACAGCTGGCACAGCCAACTTCTTGTATCATTATCATACTGAACCAATAGTTAATCCTTTGTCTAGCCATTACATCTGCGAGATCAAACCTATCTTGTTTGGTATCAATTAACAATAGCAATTTTCTGCATGCTACCAGACGAATCTCTAAGAATTTTTAGATAGCATCACCCCAAAACAAGCCTACCAACCCATTAGTTAAGATTTCTTACCATGTAGCGACTTTTGAGCGTCCATAAATTTTTCTAGTCATGCGATACATCTTGTTAGCTTCAGAATTTTATGTCACGTAAACCGAATCACATTGCATAACAGATTTGAAATCGGACCACGCCCTGCAAAGTTATACTTTAAGCTCTCAAACCTCTAAATTTCGCCTTTGCTCGTATATATTTAACTCCATTTTTAAAACCTTTTCCTACCCAAGGTATATGCTTTAACCAAACAGTTAGAGGTAGTAACACAAAGTTTAATAATTTATTTATCAATTTACAGTTTAATAAACTATTACAATTTTACAACAGAAATATTAATAACTTAGAACATCAGACAACACGAGGTGCCGAACACTCATTTAGAGATCGACGATCAAAGCGTTTATTACGAAGCCGAAGACCGAGCACAAACCTCAAACCAACACCATTTCAACATTTTTCAACACTGGAGAATATTCTCCCACGCCCGTACTCATGTTTCGAGGCAAGTCGTTAAGACCCATCCTTTCAGAACCTTTCACGGATCAGTAGACTACATACCATAAAACATGCTAACTTATCATATCGACACATTTAAACCAAATAAAACAGACGTATTACAACGTTCATTAATCACAGCGATAAACAGCAAATTCAAGAACTGTTTAGAACAGACGATAACACATTGAAACCGTCAGAATGACAGCATTTAACATGCGCACGATTGCAGCCGCATCTGCAGAATGGGGAAACAATGTTCCAAACCGTTCCAAAATGCCGCAATCAACAGAACGAGATATGCCTTCTCAACACACGTTGAACCTCTTTCCGTCTTCAACTTTTATCACATACAAAGTTTCACACCAACAACCCCATTTAAACAGACACAGCATTGATGCACGCGCAGTAGACAACATTCCCATCTTCGTAATCTCCATATTATATAACTTTCAACACCACATACATCATTGCAGCCGCAATCTGAAATCTTGACATCGCATCACACACGTAGTCGACCATTTGTGCATTGATTTAGTTGAGCAATTCTGAAATTCCCTGAAAGCACACTTCCAACGATAGAGAAACTTATCAGACACACAACAATCACTGCATCGTTGAACGCATACATCACACCATTACACACTGGTGATAAAATCTCTAACCCCTTTGGCTGAACTTGCATCACCCAGTGCGACATGTTTAATTTTCACGCATCACTTTCTTAACACACAACCTCCAATTTAAATTTTCAGTCTCTAAACCTTCGAGACCCGATGACCCGACCATGAAGAGCATTTTACCTCGATGTCCAGAGGCCGCACTAAATACCTAAGTTGACTTGACGGAAGGCGCCAAATCCACACATACTGCTATGCCCATATCATCAGGCTTTACCATTTTATAAATCAAAAGCATTTAAACTTATTATCGAAGATCTATGTTAAGGCATATCACCTATCACGCTATCTCACGATTCATTCTCACACGACAAATTTTTCAATTCATTTTCAAATCGATTTTTCTTAGATAATACCGTACCCATGAAAACCTATTTACTGCACCGAACATTCAAGTGTTCTTTAAACAGTTCTAACAAGACCAGATATTTTTTTTATCATACATCACAAAACCATCTGCATTTTATTTAAAGATTTATCGATACCCGACTTAATTAACATACAACAATGTCCTTTTGATTTAACACTAGTCCAAATTTTAGTCAGCGTACATACTTAGCAGACACTTAGTCGAACCATCTAAACAGATTGAAATCACCAGCCCAATTACTTTAATCTCAAACTATTTCGATTCTCGTACCCATTTTAAAACCTTTCCACACAGGATATTTTACAATCTCAGCAGGAGTTAACAAGTTAAATTTTTTAATTTAATTATACAAGTTTACAAATAGCCATTTTCCATGCGACATTAACCAACAAGATTAAGTGTTTTAATCCTGTACATAGCTTAGAAAGCAAGTATTCGAATCAGCTGGTTTGTTAACAATGTTGACCGCAACGACAAGATGAGTAACGCTGCCAAACTAAGAATATAAACAAAGTTTTTTCGGAAACCTCTAAAAATCAGCAAATATTTTCCAGAACGAATTTCAATTGCGTACTGCATAGTGCGATAAGAATTTTTTACGCTTATTACACAAGTACTAAACAGCACATCGCAGAAGTTATGCAGCTAAAAATTGAACAGGCAAGGTGACTTTGATGCATAATTTGAAAACAAACGCACTTTTGTATGAAACATGGAATTTCCCAAGAAAGAAATGATTCGAATGAAAATTGCACCTTTCAGATCCACATGTTTATTGAATTTGGATACACATAACTACCAAATTGAATTACAAAGATAAACCAATTAAGTCAAAGTATACCAACAAATAATCTACAAATTAAACGTTTATAATTTTCTGGCTTTTATTAAAGTAGAAATGTTTAATGACCATTCAAACGAATAAATTTTAATTACCAATACCCAGGTGCGAAAATTATTTGAAAACAAACCCATTTATATTAATTAACGGTTAAATGAATTTACACCACGCATTAAAGGCGTGCTGATATTTTCTTTGAAACAAGAATTGCCAACCCGAATGCACAAACCGGCATAAACCACAATTAATAACCTTAGTTAATAGTCTTACCATACTTCAGTACCAAAAAGCAAAACCTTTGGAAGCCCAAGTTAAACCTTCGGAACTTAAACATCGTTTCCAGTAGTCAGACCATTTATCGACTTGTTTTGAGTCTGAGCAAGGAATTTGAAATTCCACTGAAAGCACACTTCCAATCGAAGAGAAGAATCCCCCCCCCCCCCCCCCCCCCCCCCCCCCCCCCGACCGCCTAGCCGATGGTCGAGCGCGCAGCCGTACAGTCTTGACGAAAACGCACATAATGTTTACTCATGCAACATTGACTTAACAATGCCAGCATTAACACATCGCAAGTATTCACATGTTCTTTCAATCAACGATCACGATTTGCAGATTCCAACCGCAAAATCTTCAATCATTTCAAATGTCGCTGCTTGATACCCCGTAACCCATAGCAATTTCCGGCACCGAAATTATCAGGTCTTTAAAAAGTTCACAACAGACCGATAGTAAATATTATCATCAGCAAACACCCAGCATTTTATTTCAGATTTAGTCGATCGAGTTAAACTCAAAAATATTTTGCGGTTAGAATCAGCACCAATTCCAGATCGACAATGACACGCACATTAATTTATGATTTACAACGAATAACACAATAACAAAATTTAGCATCTGCCCAGCTCGACGACGTCGACCGATCCCAATAACATCAATCCATAACACAATCTATGTTACAATTTAGGACAATACATACTTTCATCGCATAAACAGGTTCAGTTTATTGCTAGCGTCGTATGCCATAATACATCAGTCTGGTTTGACGTGAGGACCATCAAAGCAGTTGAATTTGCAAACGAAGAAATTACGCTCAACATAATCCTTTTCAGAACGAACATTATTGCGCGTCGCAAGGCATTTACGATGACAAAACATACAGACATCGAGACGGTTTATTTCGGAGAACTACAGTTACGAGGGGAACAACATGATTTGAAACCGACGCAGCAAAAGAACGAACACCGCAGTTAAACGAACCGTATTTGAAACACCATACATCTCTTCCAAACATCATAAGTCGAACACCACGATTACAAACTTTCGACAGCAGCAGATGATGCATCAATCAGGCCATATCCACAGCACGCACAAGAGCGCAAAACAGACCGACAACGCTTTTTAACATGACATGTGCAGATGATGACAGGATATTACATGATATTTACCAGCGAACAGAGCACTTTGCACGATCGCTCAACCACTTAGAACAACGGAAAGGACCCACGACAGTTTCAGATGTCGCACGGAAAGATAGATCACGACCACAGCAACAGCAAACAGGATACACATTACAGAACACCAAGATTGCTGAAAACGCTGCAAAACCATTCATCGCAGCGACGTTTAGCCGAAGACCGAAAATTGAACACCATCATCAGCTTTGTTACGTTTTCAACGCAGCCATTCAACCAGACAGACGTCACAACTTTAGTTTAACAAAACGATTCGATCTTTGAAAACGTTATACACCTTACAACATATATATCCTTTATAATATATAACCATTGTCACGTGAACATAACAGCCAATCGTATTTTTAAACGTAACTTCAACACAATCATCATTTCATACAGTTGTGGTAATATTTTAAACCACACCATATATTCCATTTGCCGAGTACAACCATCCTCGATTTCCACAACATCCAGCATCCGGGACCGTGATTGTCGACAGCGACATACTTCATTGCACATCACGCCACTGCAGCATTCGACTCCAAAGCAGTTTTATTTCAATGTCAACAACAATCTTCACGCGAACAGTCCATTGAGCTCCTGATATGCACGACATGCACGACAGAACAACTGACATTATTCACTCAATGTGCGACTAACCATAACCTTTAGTTCAGCCCGGACAAACGTATATTTTCACTGCGAATCATACACTTTCTCAACCATGCAATTACACTCATTTAAACACCGATTCATAGTCACACGTCCTAGCACAGCCTCAAACTCGGTGACTCAATCTTTTAACCAGCCTGTTTACTACACCGTAGATCTTTCGACCAGAACAGATGATCGCAGCATATTTACACCACATCAGAGTCTCCAATTCAAAACCAGACCAGCGATCACCGTTCACAACAGTTCTATTTAAACAAGCCAGTCTGTCACCATAATGTCCACTGAAGTCCATTTATATCCACACAGTCAATAACATCAATTACTGACCATTCGTAAATCAGTCGCCATTCGCAACGTCTGAAATCGAAATCGATCCACGAAACGTCCAGCGCACAGACACAAGAATCAACGACTGACATACCATGCTACTACTAACCTATGGCAGCACCTTACGTGTGCACATGGGGCATCCATTGTCGGCACCATGATTTGATCCTTATCATTCTGTTTCGACGCAGACATGACTACATCCACAATCCAACCGATTAGCAAAAGAATCCATATTAACACAGAAGTTATATCTACCACTTAAAATCTGAAATAAAGGACATTGACGTTAATAATACATGTACGAACCGAAAACTGACGCATTGCCGATGAACATCGACTTGACCACTGCTACCATCGCACGGTTCACTATCGCAGCGCTGGTACTCACTGATAAAATTAATGTTCCTGTCAGTCCAATACCACTGTGCAGTAAAATCAAATGGATCATCTAGGACGTTCTCGCGATGCCAATACGAGACGACGGCAGTGAAGTCAGCTTAACGAGTTCTCATTAACACACACTTCTAAGTTTTTACCATTAAAAAACAGTGCTTGATGCGAAATATAGGTTCGTCCAGCGGCGCGACCCAACCTATTAATTTTCCTTTTATCTAACCTAGGTCCACACTTGGTTTTTAATGGAAAAACTCATTAAAAAGCAATTAGTGCTAATGTGTTTTTAATGAGAAAACTCATTAAAAGCAATTACCCTCCACCCTACTTTGTCCTTCTCCCTCCTTTCGCATCCGTACGACATACATCCAAACTATATCCAACATACACCTGAGATATCTCCATTTTGAATATTTTGGGGCTTGACAAAATTTTTAGTAGTTCGGACTTAGAAAAATTTTAACATAAATTTGTAAATTTTATACCAAGGCCTCTAACTCGAAACTGATATAGCTACCAAAATTTACAAAGCCAGTTATTACGACTACTTGTGGTCAGACAGCCCCAACCCCACTTACTGGAGTCGGAGCTACACCAATTCGCATCGATTCATCAACTTAATTGCACTGTTTCTCGGTTCAACCAGATATGGTACCACTGTAATGATAAAACTTAGTCATAACATCCATTTTAAGTTTCAAAGACAATTTTTTTAAAATTGGTTGTTACGTATAACTTTTGTGATATTGCAATAATATTAAACTATTTCTTTATTTGCATAATCGGATTTAGGTCTGATTGTGGGGTGCATTAATGGCAAAGTTCCTTGAATTTATCTGCATCAGAATAGGGTGAAATTACCCCATAGGGTAAAATTGCCTCATAGGGTGAAATTGCCCCATAGAGTGAAATTGCCCCATAGAGTGAAATTGCCCCATAGGGTGAAATTGCCCCATAAGGTGAAATTGCCCCATAGGGTGAAATTGCCCCATAAGGTGAAAGTGTCTCCGACAAAAGATCATTGATTTCCTTTTACTTATGTCAAACTTACGCTAGGACCTTAAAACATAGACTCTGAGATGACGCCAATGTAATCGCATTATGGAAACAGGGTCACACAAACTTTCACCATATTTTTCTTGACCATATAAGTGGCGACATGTCATATCCAAAATTTAAAGAAATGTGCTTGCAGTGTTGGGGGTGACTCGATACATAGTTTTATTACTATTGTAAAAGATTTTGATTTGGAAAAGGGGGCGATATAGTAAAATTTTTGAGGAGTATATAAATATAGAAGAAGGCGTTCAATGGTTAGCCCCAATCCGAAGTTTCATGGTGACGAACGTTAAAGATTTAATTGTAAATAAACGTAAGCTTCATTTTATGCAGGATTCCGTACGAAAGAACTTTGTGGTATACAAAAAGGGAGACACTACATCTCTACAAAATTGAAGAGGTGTACAAACAATTGATTAAACCTTTGCAAATCACCGATTCCTAGTCACAAGGAATAGCGGAAAGAATCCTCACACGTACAACAAGGGTTAAACTTGAAAACAAAGGCTAGTTTTTTAAAAAAGATTAAGTCACCAGTTGACGACGAGTCTGTGCAATCTTTATTATACGGACGTGATAGCTAGAGACTAATACGAAAATATATACAAGTCGGTTTATAGAGTAAAGTGTAACCCCCAATTGATACGCATAGTTTAGGAAAAGTGTGTAGGAAGTTGATTCAGAAAACAGTGACACAACCTAAAATAATAACGTTTATCCGGAGGCTAGAGGTCTAACAAGAGTTATAATTATTTTTAAAGTCCTTAGCATTTTGTTTAGGAATGTAATAGATTAATTCATAGAATACATTCCCTACCTGTTGCTTCGTACGTGTACACAAATCGGGTGCAATCGGTACATATCCGAATAGAGTAGCTCATATAAAAGGACTGTTCGCGTAGAAGTTATTATTTGTTGATTGTACGGTTTAAAGAGACAATATAATAAACATGTATAAAAACTTTGGAGAGGTTATTCGAAGATTTCGCAATGCTCTACGAGTAAAAAAGCAGAATGTGGGCAACGCTGATAGAAGGAGAAAATGTCTTATGTGTCAGTCATACGAGGCAGCAATACAGCACTGTACTGCAGTGTTATCAATGCCCGAGGATCTGGATGATTTTATGGAAATAATCGAGGAGATGGGGTTTATAAAACTGTTGGCAGATATTCAAATGGAATATATACTAAATTGTAAGTTTTAAAATAAAAATTTAACCACCACAACTGTTATCATAAGAAATGAATGATGTGAATTTAGAAATTATTTTTGTATATATTAGCTTGTTTACGTTTTAAAATATAAAGCATACATTGGCATTGTTTAATTTTTCAAATGTTCACGTAACTGAAATGGGTATCTAAGTAATTATAAAAAGAATTATAACAAAGATGTGTATTATTTATTAAAAGGGTGTTATAAACGTTTTACAAAATTATTAATCAGAATCGTTTTATTTAAAACTATAACATAATTTTATTGACATCTATTAATATCTGTAGTTGAAATACAACAATTTAGAAACGTATAAGAAAACAAAAGTGTAATTAATAGTGTTACAAAATTTTCAGTCTTCGGCTTAAAATTTAAACATCGCTCGTAAATGCGTGGAATGGAAAACTGTTGTATTCTTCCATATACTCAACTTGTTTACAAATACTGTTTTCAAACAATCTTGGGTAGGTTCTTATAAATTGTATAATATGACCCCAATATCACTATTACTGTATTTGCTTTTAATTACGTCATGTGCGAGATTCTGTGGAATATCATTCCTATTATATCTTTCCATTGCGACATCTAACAGAAACAGATCTATATTAGAGTAATTTTTCCGTTAGTTCTTTTAAAGTATTAGCATGGTTGAGAACGATCTGTGATACCCCAAAAGTGCTCTAAAGTTCCTTTGGTAAATATCATATAATTCCCATCAAATGTCATCATCTTCACTAAACAATTTTATTTAAATAAAACGCAAGTTGTCGAATTTGCATATCTGATTTTGCATGCCAACTTCCATAGTGCGTATAATGTGGAAGATTTGATATAAACTTCCTAAATACGTTGAGGGATACATCAAGTACGCTCATGAAATGGTGTCAACAAATCTAAAAATTATTTTGTAATCGTCGAATGGGTTCAGACCTACAATTATGATTTTGGAAGAAGATTTTGTTATGGTGTATGGTTTTTCAAATAGTAACTTGGTTCGTTCTAACTGAATTGCGGTGTTTATACGTTCTTTATGCGCTGCGGTCGATTGGTTTTCCAAACCTTAATTTGTTCCCACTCATTGGCTGTAATTTTTAGTTCCTCCTGAAATAAACCATCTCGATGTGCCTTTCGTTGTGTTTTTTATGGCATCACATCCAGTAAAACATTTTCGCACACACTGCACGCAATACTTAAGATGTTCATTCTAGAAAAATTGTTGATTAACAGTTTTGAATTATACATGTAAATATTAATTTCTTCTACGTTTGCAAAATTCAAACTAAGACTTACTCTTCTTTGTCGATAGTCCTCACACGAAATTTTAAACCAAAGACTGAAAATTCAGTATTACTATTAATTACACTATAAACGACTTTACGCTTTACAAAATAAACTTAAAATGAACTTTGGCATCATTTCCCGTATTTATGTACATAGAGAAAGTATAAGTATAATTTGTCCTTACATTAACCCAATTTAAATCAAATTATAGAATGTGTATTCCCGTATATTAACTAGAATTGTGGAAAGTGCTTTTATTAAATTATTAGTCAGACGTCATCGACAAACAATGCAAGGCTAATGATCATACATTTCACCAAATTTATTTAGAATTTACGTCTTATGTTGAACTACATTTAAAATAAATTATCCAACCACTTTCTAGGTCACCGTGCAGAATTAATGTATGTATTATACCTTTTGGTTTAATCATTTGTATGTGGATTCACTAATTGAAAATTTTAACAATTCTAACCACTAATAAATATTTTTGAAGTTTAACTCTATTATCGAGCTAAATCTAAATAAAATGCAAAGGTGTTTTGCTGATAGGTTTTTGAATATTAATACAATATATACAGGTCTTTGTTGGAACTATTTTAAAAGACCTGATAATTAATTTCAATTACCCAGGAAAATTCTATACTAATTTTATGGGTTACACCAGGGTTTATCTCAAAAGACAGAGCGATACGGTTTAGAAATAGATTAAAGATGAATTATATACGGTGCTTGCAAAAGGTTAATCTGCAAATCAGTAAGGGTCATTCGATTTTGAAAAATTCCGAGGGATTTGAGAACCTGAGGAAAACACAATAATAATTGAAATCTTACACGATGGTATATTAAAAATACTGCTAAGAGTAATTTTGTTTAATAATTCTAAAAATGGTGTTGGTGGTTAAATACATACAGGTAAAACCCACTATAAACAATTATACACGTCACTTTTCCAGTCAAGACTTGCATATAACGCCAACTAATATAATAAGGAGCTGCGCACACTCGACCATCGGCATAAAAGGCGAGAGCTATGTTCCAGTGCATTAGTCGTCAAAGTATCATCGAGTTTGATTAAAATTATAAATTAAAGATGGATTTTTCTTGTGTTAACGTTACAAGTGATGTGCGAGTACCACAATTAAATATCAACCAACTAGTTGGTAAGTCAACCTATAGGTTAGGCGAATTTCCTCCAAATTATCACCACCATATATTAGAAGTTGGTTTTGATTTATATGGTGGTCTTCAACCTGTCATCCAAGTGATTTGCTGTAGTGGTATGTGTGCTGATTCTACGATAACATTCTCTTACTTCGATTGGAAGAAATTGTGTACTTTTCAAGTGGAATTTCAAATTCACCAATTTGCTCAAGACTCAAAACAAGTACGATTAAATGGTCTGACTACTGGAAACGATGTTGTTGACATACAATTGGATCAAGATTTCAAATTGCAGCTGAGCACAGCCTTTAATAGAAGTATATGGTTGTTGAACAATTTTGAAAAGAGAATTTATATAATATGGAGATTACGAAAGATGGGAATGTTATTGTCCTACCTGCGTACGAGTGCATCAAGCTATTAAATTTGCGAGAATTGATCTGTTTTAAAATGGTTGAGTTAAGGTGTAGAAACTTTCCAGAATTTTACGAAAATTTGTTGGTGATATAAAAAGTATGTGGAAATACGACGGAGGAAGAAAGGGTTCAAACGTTATTAGAGGAGAGAGCAGTACCATTATTTCTCTGTCTAATGATTGCAGCAATTTAAATTACTTGACAGTGTTGGAACTTATTAAATGTTTCCCATTCAGTACTTAAAAGATGCAACTGCAAGGCAATCGCTTGCGCAAATGTTTAGAGATTTGGCTATCCCAGATTCGCCAGACTCTGGTTACCACAGCGGTTTATAGATGTTATCAATACGTGTATGTATTCTATTAAAACATATTTCTTGATAAAGTTTGTTTTACATATTTGTATCGCCAACATTACCATAAATTATTAATAGACGTATTAAACTATCCTGTTTTTATTTTTAGGTTTAAAGTGGTGTACGCGGAAATAATAAACACAATATACCGCATGTTAACAAAAGTTGTGGGGAAATTTAAAGACGAGTTTTACGGTGACTTGGTGTTGGAATTTGTAGGTAGTAAGGCTAAGTCCTACTGTATTGTACGCGAGAAGGACACGATTAAAAAGATTAAAGGGATCTCACAAAGTGTAGTTAAGTAAAACCGAGGGTCTTACAACCTATAACGAGCATATACCTCCAAAAGGAATGGACATGCAACTACGTAGCAGTGCGTGGAGAATAAGGATTCTCCAATAAGAAATTAAAGTCATTGGTAATGGTAAAATGTTAAACCTATAAAGGCGATTATTAATTGTGGTTTAGTGACCGCGTTTGTGCACTCTTCGAGTGTCTTCGGCAATCTTCGATTGTTTCCAAAGAAAATATTCAAGCACGCCATTTAATGTCGTGGTGTAACATCGTCCACTGTTAAGCTCCGTTAATTATACTACTAAATGAGGTTTGTATTTTCCGTAAATACGCACTTTTCAGCACCTCGTGGTATTGGTAATCTACAAACAATTATATCTCGATTTGAAATGCGTCATTGAAACATATTCTCAACATAATTAATAGAAAGTCCAAGAAAAGAAATTATAAAACAGTATTCAAATGTTCGTTAAGAAATCTAGAATATTTGTTGGATTACGAGTTACTTTCAGTACTTAATCTGGTTTATTACATTTTGTTAATTCTGGAATTTAGGTAGTTAATGATGTCATACACAAAATTTCTAATTAACATACATGGCTGGTATCTAGCGAAAGTTGTAGCATGCATTTTCAATTACGAATGCATTCTTCTTTCATTACAGGAGAAATTCCATAGATTTCATACCAGCAAAATGCGCTTTCTTAGATATTTAAAACACATTACATTGGACATCAAAAGTCGACCTTGCCATTTCTACATTATTGTTAAGCATGCATTGGAATTTTTGGATGCGGTAATTTCTTGTTTAAAGTAACTTAGTTAAATAAAGTGTAATTTAAAATTCATAAGTGATTGTATAGTCAGTTATTGCAATTGAAAACACATTCAGGGAATAATTTATTTGCTCTATATATTTTACAGTAGCGTTTCCGAACAAAACTTTCTGCTTTTAATTAAATTTCCTTTGTTCCCGGCGGCATGTGTTTACCTCCACGTGGTGTCGCTGGACGGTAAAACATATTGTTAACAACAATATGTCTTATTGACTGAAAACACGTTTCCTTTCTTTTACATTAATCTCATTTTGTTACAGGTCTATTTAAACAACACATTAATCTTTTTTTTGTTACAGGTTAAACTTTCGGCTACACACAGGAAATAATGCTATACTTTGTAAAAATTGTAATAGTTTATTAAACTGTAAATTGGATAAATAAATTATTAAACTTTTGTGTTACTACCTCTAACTGTTTGGTTAAAGCATATACCTTGGGTAGCGAAAAAGGTTTTAAAAAATGGAGTTAAATATATACGAGCAAAGGCGAAATTTAGAGGTTTGAGAGCTTAAAGTATAACTTTGCAGGGCGTGGTCCGATTTCAAATCTGTTTGCAGATTCGGATTCTACATAAAATTCTAAGCTAACAAGATGTATCGCATGACTAAAAAAATTTATGCGGACGCTCAAAAGTCGCTACAGGTAAGAAATCTTAAAATGGGGGTAGCTTCCTTGGGGGTGATGCTATCTAAAAAATTCTTAGAGATTCGGGTAGCAGAGAAAATTCTATTGTTAATTGATACCAAACAAGATAGGTTTATCTCGAAAGATGTAATGGCTAGACAAAGAAAACTATTTGGTTCAGATGAAAGATAAAAAAATGGCTAGTCGAAGAAAACTTTTTGGTCCAGAATGTTAGCGGTAAAAAATCTTAAAAATAGGTTTATCTCGTGGGAGGAAAAATTTAAGAGATATTTATCTCGAAAGATAAAAAATTTAAGATATTTATCTCGAAAGATGAAAAATGGTTAGTCGAAGAAAACTTTTTGGTCCAGATGAGTGAGGAAATGAGGGATTCTGGAGGAAATGAGGCGGTGGGTTCACTGATTTTCCTCTACTAATGTTGTATTAAAAAAGATTTAAGCGACGCAGTGAACAGATATTTGTTGTTTTCTTTGTGTACACATATAGTTTGCGTTTTGTAAAAAGAACTTAAATTCAACAGAAGGACAACGTACTTAAAATCCCCAGAAATACTTGTCTGAGATATTCTCGCAAAAACTAGGCTAGACTACACGAGGTGGACAGCGTTGAAAAGCCTTTCAAAGTAAGTTGTCGGAAATTTAGCTTGATATTGCACCTAGTTTTTAGGTAAACTATTCCTTTTGTTTGTTTCATTTCTTTATTTGTATATATAGGTTCCCACTCCAGCACCACTGTAGTTAGCCAGTGCGCCCTTATTTTGTTACGGGGTTTCCGCCCCTTCTGATCAATTCCAAATTTAAATATTTAACCCTTCATTCATCTGTAACATGTTTCCTTTTAAAACTTTTTATTGCTTGCTTATCAGATTTTGGGGTATCGCAAAAAACTTAATAACGCAGAGTGACCAAAATGACTATCATAGTGTTCAAGATGTGGTAGTAATTTCCTATTTCTTTTTGGGTTATCGGACACTGCTTACTTTATCAATAAATTCATGACTTTCAATTTCATTTTCACTTTCAATTTCTTCACTTTCATCAAGAATTTTAATTCTCATCAATTCATTTTTATCGATATTATAAAAGTAGTTACCATTGAATAAAATATTTCTACCAAGAATAATCCGATTGTCCTCTTCATTCCATAATCTGTGTCGATTCTCAGCATAACCCATAAACTTATACACAATCCCTCGATCGTACAGTTTTTACATAAGGAATCCGGCATTCTCACATATGCTATGCAACCAAAAACGCGCATATTTGATACATCAGGCTTTTTTCTTTAGCTATATAACTCGTAAAGGAATTTTATCTTCAACAAAACATGACTGAATACTGCTTGTGTTAGCTGCTGTTAACACACTTTTTTCCCATAAAGCTTTATCTATTCCGTCGTCATAGCTCTTGTCATATCTAGCAAAGTTCGATTCATACTTTCAACTACGTCATTCAATTGAGAAGTAAAAATTTAAATAATGACGATATATACTCACCCCAGGCATCACATCTGAGTTTTGCCAACGTGACCTCACAGAACAATGATCCTACTTGAACTATGTAATTCTGAAAACTATGAAAAACCTTCTTTTAATCCTATAACATACCATCAATCATTTATAGGGAATTTTCAATTTAAATTGTTGACTATCCCGTCTTAAGGAATACCCTGCATGCTATTGATTGTAAGTACTACTTGAAATCGTAATGGCGACATATAAAGGTATCATATGTTTACCGTCAATGAAAGTGTGTTCTATTAGATAAAAATGAAGTATTTGTAGGCCATACTTTTTTTAGTTACATCATCTGCAGGATTAATAAATAACTAATTGTTTATACCATGCTGAATATATTACATATTAGGTAAGTAATACCTACAATCATTGACCTGTGCATTAAAATAATGAAAAAAATTAATGTCAATGTCATATGTGTAGTTTGGAGATAATTGGTTGCGATTAGATGGACCTAAGACTACATAACCCATTATTAGTTTTATTATTTTTGTCCTAGAAATGCCTAGAAATAAAATTCGTACAAAAAATCACCGTGCTTATTCTGAAAACGAATTGAAAAATGTAAACCATTCTATATTACACCAAGGTTCATCCGCTTCCCGAAACAGTGATATTCCTCAAAAAATAATAAAGCGATATGTAAAAACAATTTAAAGATATTGGTGAAGGTTTGGTCAATTTTAAGGCAATGCACGAACATTTAAAAATCTTCATATATGAAGGGGAAGGTTTGTTAGTAGGCTACCTTAAATAATCAAGTAAGATCACTACGGTTAACTAAACTTGCTTAAGGCCACTTGCATACCAATTTGCAATTGCAAATAATAAGAAAATTTTGCCTATTTGGAACCAGAGATGACGGCTTAACAAGATTTCGTGATCGTCACAAGTAATCGTTGTGTATTAGTGAAAAGACGTCGTTAAACCGAGCTACAAGTTTTAAACCAACGAATGTCAATTAATTTTTTGACAATTTGGAGAAGGTTAAACAAATTCCTCAAAATATTTGTAATTTAGATGTACACACACCGTCAACGATTTTAGCTGCAACTGGTGTAAAGCAAATCGGTTTACTCCCTGTATGTTTGTTGTGGTTTGTTTACCATTTTTCGCAATCTTCTTTGGGAATTAAACTACTCATAGTTTTTAAAATCATCTTTATGTACGTTTCGATCCATGACCTAGGATCGTTGTCAAAATAATAAAAAATTTAAGTTTGACATTTATGACAAAAATTGAAGGTGACTTTGGTTTATTATTTTTGATTTAAATAAATTAGGTAATAATTTTTAACGTTTAAAAAAATGAGTACTTTCAATTTGTGTTGCACCCTGGGGCGACTTTTTAAGGTGGCCAATGCGCTTAACGTGAAATCGGCTGATTAATTTTTATATAGATAAATTTCGGAGAAATAGAGTATATAATTGTAAAACAATAGAAGGTGACCGAACTGCATCTAACTAGAAAGAACAGCGCCTATGAGGAAAGACAACAAACAGAACAAGAAGAAAATTGTTGAAAGCATATGTGTGGAGCTCAGCACAGTATGCCTATGAAATACGGACAGTCTGAAACACAGACAGAAAAACGGTAGCAGCCTTTTGAAATGCTGTGCTTCAGATGTATGAGGACGTTAGCATGGACAGACAAAGATAATAACAAATAGGTTATAGAAATAGTAGGGGAACAAGGATATCTGGGGAAAAAGATAAGAGAAATAAAAGGGCAGAATACGTTCTAAGGCATTTTTGGGGAATAGTATGGGATATATTTCAAGCACAGTTAGGAAAAAAGAGGTAGATGTAGACCTAGATCAGATAGTTATAGATGCAGATTGTGCAAATTTCAGGGAAATGTGTAGGTTAGTTCAGAATAGGAAACAATGATGGTACGCGTCTAACCAGTTCCAGGACTGTAAACCTATTGACGATGAGTTAAATTTCATATAAATTTAATAACTTAATGATTGGAAACATTTTTTAACATGTTTCTATTTATGTGGTTGAAGGGATGGTTATTAAAGAAGTTTAATTGTTACTGCCGCAAATTATTAAACTTGTTTTGTATAAAAAGTTTTTTCGTGACTTTCCGTAAGTTCATAGTGTTAAGAAAACGGTTATCCCCTCTCTGTCAAGTGTAACCGCCAGTAACTCACCTCCAAACACTGGGAAGTAAATTTCCGTGTTCCCCTATAACCGCTCATCGCGAAAACGAACCGGTTACTGATTTACCTTTAACGGGAAGTCGCGAAAAAAATCTCTTTATATATGCTACAGGAAAGTTTGTAATACCTTATTTCGTTTTTCCTAGAAAAAAGTTAGTGTCACATTCTTTAAGAAGCGCACCACCAAGCAGTAGTGGTGGATTAAGTGATCCAGGATGAAGTAATAGTGTACCTTCTGTATCAATTTTGAAGCATTTTATACTGCATGAAAAATCGTCTAAAGAAAATCGAAAACATTGTATTGGAGGGTCTCTTTAATATACAAAGGACAATGGCATAGTTCTACTAATATTCCCCCCATATTGCATTCACAAAATGCAACCTCTTACCGTCTTGACCTTAGAGTATTTGGACCATTTAAATAAAGGTTAAATGTTGTATGTAATGACTAACTTTTCTGGACAACCTTCTAATGTGCAACTATTTATGACTAAGCAAAAAATGTTTGAAAGGGATTTCCTGTACCATTCCCCCCAGCAATATTATAATCAGATTTCGAAAACTAGCATATAACCATTTAGCTGAGAAAATTTCACTGATAATGACTTTCTGTCCAATTATGCTTTCGACAGACTTTAACTGCGTCATCATCATCATTAGGTCTTCAGTCCTGGAACTGGTTAGATGCGTACCCTCATTGTTTCCTATTCTGAACTAACCTACACATTTCCCTAAAATTTGCACAGTCTGCATCTATCGCTATCTGATATAGGTCTACATCTGCCTCCTTTCTCCTATCTCTGCTTGTAATATATCCCATACTATTCCCCAAATATGCTTTAGATTGTATTCTGCCCTTCTATTTTCCTATTTTTTTTCCACAGATATCCTTGTTCCCCTACTAGTTCTATAACCTATTTGTTATTAACTTCGTCTGCCCATGCTATCAACCTCATACATCTGAAGCACAGCATTCCAAAAGGTTGCTACCGTTTTTCTGTCTGCTTTTCCTACTGCACGTATTTCATAGGCATACTGTGCTGTGCTCCACATATATGCTTTCAACAATTTTCTTCTTGTTTCTATATTTGTTGTTTTTCATTTTTGTTGGATGCAGTTCGGTCCCCTTCTATTGTTTTACAATTATATACCCTAATTCTCCGACATTCAGTGGTTGTGAAAGGGGTTAAGCAGCCTGTGGTTGCCAAGTTACCCCAGCACTTGAACATTTGCGGATTTATTTTTTTTTTCCAATATATCTTTTCGCACAGTCAATATTTATTGCAGAAATTTCACAACCAACACCTGTAGTACTTCAACTACAAGAAACAATTATTAAAACACAAATACAACAATTAAGAAAGTGTGCAATCGTATTCAAACGTTTCCAAACCGATGAATAACACAAAAGCTTCACCTCAATAGAGTTCTATCACAAAAGACCTCCAAGTTCACTTTCGATTCAACAATTAGTTTACTTTTAGACCTGAAGTTACGACCAATTTACCATCTCACTCTGCAAAAACCAATCAAAACACCAAGAAATTTGTGGCCACTACCAAAAACAAGATCAATGATTTCTAATAAAAGCAGAAAAATAGGAAGTCCTAAATTTTAACTGATACATCAATCAGGCAAACATTAGAAGACGCAGCTAATGAAACATTGATATAGACCGTTGCAGTTAATAAACCTAAACTTAAAATTAAACAAAGTTTGAAAAAATGAGTTAAAATAAATTTAAAAATGGTAAAGATTCTTTAAAATGTATAGAAGTTATTCCGTAGCAGCGATTCATAGTCTGACCTACGATGATTCTTTAAATACAGGGTCCAATGACGACGAATAAGAAAATAAAAGCATTGACAACATCAAAATAGAAGCATTTGCAATATTAAGGTTTATAGAAAGAAAACGGCTAGAAATTATATCGCTAAACTTATTTAACAAGCAACCGGTAGTTACATCGTACAATTTTTTAAACGTTTTGTATCAACAAAAAAATTTACAACTACAGAAGAGCCTGAAACCTTCGTAGATGTCGATGATATTGTTGCTTTGTTAGCTACTCCAATTTTTATAACGCGAGCTCGGTATCAAAATATGATTCGCTTCAGTATTGATATTACTGACTATGGAGTTCATTGCTGTTGAAAAACTACTGTATAGTTATTTATGGACAGTGCGTTTAACGAACAGATTCAGTAAATGTTCCTCGAATAAATGAGCGCCATGTTTATGTAGAAATTTTGTATTGGTTGGTCGGGTTCACACAACCACTTAATAAATTCTCGGCGTGTTATTGAGCACAAACAGGAACAAACGGTTGTCTATCCTTATATATAATAAAAGCACAACCATACAGTTAACAATCAAATTAAGTCAGTTGAGGACAAATTCAGTGTGAACAGTGTTAACACGGGCGCGGGTTAATAAGTACAAGCAAGAACAATTGTTAAGTTAATTAAAGCAGACACAATATGAACACAGGGTTAACACGGGTGCGTGTTGGTAGGCACAAATGAGAACCAACATTAAGTTACCTAAGACAAATACAATATAAATGCAGAATTAGCACGAGTGTCTGTAAATAAGTTCAAACAAGAACAAACGTTAAGTTAATTAAGGTAAATACTATATCAATACAGGGTTATCATGATTGCGTTTTAAAATGCACAACAAAAACAAACAGGAAATAGACGTGAAGTTTATTTCACAATAAACATACATCTTTAACCTAAGAAAATGTTATTATGGAATAATAAAGAATTATTATTAGCCAAAAGAAGATACAGGGGTTCTTGAAGTGACCGTCAGCGACAGGCGCGGAGCTGGTACTTCCACGACTCATTGCTGTACGTCTAAAAGACGTGGATCCGCCGACAAAAACTAGCAGGCTGACGACATTGTCGAAATGGTGTTCCGGGTTTCCAAGTGTGAGTAAGGTAGTATCAGATTAATTTTGTTCCACCAGGACACCAATCACTGGCTGTGTAACGATGAAGTAAGAGCGTACTGCCTGGATAACAATCCCCGACGTTGTAGTGTTCGAACTGGGATAACAATCAGCGGCAGTGAAAGAATAACGTGTGTCAACCATGATAATAATCACAGGTAGTGAACAGTCTAATTTGATTTATGCAAACTTACACGTATCGTATAACTAGATTTTTGGATATGAATCACAAGAATGTTGGTAGGTACTGTTCACTGAATAAAAATCGATCAAGACTGAATTTATGGCCGGTTCGTGTTGACTACATCACCGCACCCGAGCTAAACACAGAACAGACTAACAGTATTGCAGTTGACTACATCAAAGTACACGAGCTGAGCACAGAACAAACCAAGAACCGCGAGAAATTCCAACTCATTTTTTGTGGTACCCAAAAATCAGCACGCTCTTTGGTCAAACTAAATTTGGAAATTCTTTTACATTTTAAAATCGAAATACACAATTCCATTGGTTAAAGACATCATTAACGTTTTTCAACACAGGAAACATAGGAAATGGAAGTGTATAAATGTAATTTATAATTTTCCGAAAGACATTCGTTAGTGCTCATCATAGTCTAAAATCACCTTGCAGTGCTCCCCATAGCCTACAAAACCTTCAACGAGCAGCGCTCTCTATAGCCTGCTTTACTTCAGCCCGCAGTGCTCTCCATAGTCTGCATATCCTTCGACGGTGACGCTGTCCACTGCCGTACCTAGGGCACGTCATTATAATTCATCAATCAATAATCAACAAACCACGTATGGACGTGAAGCTCCGTTCCACACTTCACCGACAACTCGTTATTGTAATTGCGCCTGTCAACTCTACCTCCGGAACGACAACCGCGTAGAGTTCAACGGCGACGTACTCGACGAGGCTTAAGGCACCACGACCACGAAGCTGCCCGAAGAGTTCCAAAGACAACCAAAGACTTCTGAACCCTCTCTACTTGAATATATTGTCAATTATTAGTCTTTGACACATCATTATTCTTTGTAACGTAACCTTGACCCACAATTAAAACATGGAGCCCTCCGAAGACCACCGAAAACGTCCGAACTGCTCAAACTGTTAAAATCATTCAATTTCACTTTTATTTTTATGTACTTTTGAAAATTATTATTATTTTGCTTATATTAATTAAACAAATAATCAAGCCAAGCCTACATGCTTTCAGACGCCGCCCACTCAAACGATAACACGTGGCGTCCAAAATGATTGGGCCGTCTTCATAAAAGATTTTGCAAACAGCGCGCTTTCAAAAATCATCATCATGCCCGAAACGAGGAGTCAAACTACAACACACGTCCAGCGGGACACCAACCAGCCGCCTCCAACCTAAGAGGTCACACAACCACCAACTGTCTTGGGACTGCAACAACCCAGAAGCGTTCAATAAACACAAGCAAGCAACAAAATGGTCACAATCAAGACGCTCGGGGAAGACCTGCACTACGTCACCACAGCCACCTTCGAAGCAGAAAAACCAACATTCTCTGGCACCCTTCTAGAGGATCCCGCAGAATTCCTTCAACAGATGGAAGCGATGGACGTGGATGTACCTAAGCGAACGCTTAACTCCGTGGTCAAGATCCAACGCGATGTTCCAACCCACCCACAGCAAATTGAAAAGGTTATTTCTGGACAAGTACGACAGTCCAACCATTAGAGCCAAAATAACCTCCGAGTACTATAGATAGAACCAGATGGTGTCTCAACTAATAGCCGCCTTTTTTAGCACTAAGGTACAACAAGCTCGCCGCCTAAAACAAGACAATAATCGGGACATAGAGCTGTTCACGAACCTCTTGCCGTCACTGAGAACCCTAATTTAGTGTCATATGCCGACGACATTATGGGAAATGGTCACCCGCCTTACAAAAATCCAAGAAAACGTGAAAGAGGCAGCAAAAGGGACATTCGTCCCCACACCAGCGACCTGATTTCCACGAACAACACAGCAGCTACCAATGTGCGCATTCTGTCCACACATACATTGCTACCGAGGCTGCCCAACCAAGGCGTCGGGAAACGACCCACCGGCCGAACCACGCCAACAAACTGCCCGGCCAGACAAAGCAAACTGGCGCGATTAAACATCAGCCACGATGACCCACTACCAAGAATCCCCGTCACCATACAGAAAATAAACTTCGAAGCATTAATAGATACAGGAGCATCGACGTGCAAGATTATAGAAGATCAAATACCCGCAGGTTCACGGGTAGAACCCTATCATGTCTCGGCCTGTCTAGCCGAAGCAGGGACAGAAATGACAATCAAAGCAAGTTCCGCACGCCATTCGCCCTTGGAAAAGTGACGGACTACAAAACCTTCTTGGTAGTAGCAAACCTCGCTGAGGATATCATTATGGGTCAACTTTTGGGAAGAATTCCAACCAGTGATTGATAGGTCAGCACAACCAACTACCACAGCCAGCACTAGCCTATTATTACTGGACACCGAAACATGTAGACCACGAGCTAACCACACAGCCCGTGTCGTTCTGCCCAATTAGAAAGCCATATCTGTGAATGGATGTCCCGAGAACAGGTACCCTTTCGACCACAATCATCCCACCTAGCAGCTGGCTGTCATGGAAAAGTCCGACGCCGCGGCACAAAACGTAAACGCAAACGTCGCCACAGGTTCAAATATTTTGACAACAAGGACCCCGATGTATCGTCACAACCACCTAGCTACGCTACGCTCTTCAGTGGGGAGGGAATGTTGACTATATCACCGCACCCGAGCTGAGCACAGAACAGACTAACAAAATTGCAGTTGACTATATCAAAGTACACGAGCTGAACACAGAACAAACCAAGAATCGCGAGAAATTACAACTCATTTTTGTTGTACCCAAAAATTAGCACGCTCATTGCTCAAACTAAATTTGAAAATTTTTTTACATTTGAAAATCGAAATACATAATTCTATTGGTTAAAGACGTCATTAACGTTTTTCAACACAAGAAGCATAGAAAATGGAAGTGTATAAATATAATTTCAAATTCTCCGAAAGACATTCATTAGTGCTCACCATAGCCTAAGGAATCACCTTGCAGTGCTCCCCATATCCTGCAAAACCTTCAACGATGAGCGTTCTCCACAGCCTGCTATACTTCAGACCGCAGCGCTCTCCATAGCCTGCGGATCCTCCGACGGTGACGCTGTCCGCCGCCGTACCCAAGGCACGTCATTATATTTCATCAATCAATAGTCAACAAACTACGTATGAACGTGAAGTTCCGTTCCATACTTCACCGACAACTCGTTATTGTGATTGCGTCTGTCAACTCTACTTCCGGAACGACAACCCCGTAGAGTTCAACGGCGACGCGCTCGACGAGGCTTAAGGCACCACAACCACGAAGCCGTCCGAAGAGTTCAGAAGACAACCCAAGACTTCTGAACCCTCTATACTTGAAGATATTGTCAATTATTAGTTTTTGATTTCATATCATAGTTCTTTGTAACATAACGTTGACCCACAATTAAAACACGAAGCCTTCCGAAGAGTTCCGAAGACCACCGAAGGTATCTAGACCTCTTCGAACTGTACATATTTTCTAACTATCGTTGTTCAAGTTTTCACTGGGCCTCATAAGCAAATTCCGAAGCCTTCCGAAGAGCTCCGAAGATTAACGAAGACTTTTATATTCCGTTAAACTGTATATACATTCATTCCATAAGTGTTTAAGTTTATTTTTGTTTCCACAAGCAACCATGAAGCCTTCCCAAGATTACCGAAGACATCCGAACTGCTCAAACTGTTGAAATCATTCAACTTCACTTTTATTTATATGTATTTTTGAACTTATAATTATTTTTGCTTATATTTATTAATCAAATAATCAAGCCAAGCCTACATGCTTTCAGACACCACCCACTAGAACGATAACATTCGGAGCTATTTATATACGTTTGCCCACTCCTGATTGCAGGCGTAGTTACCGTGATCGAGGTAAAATGAGTTACGCTCGTCTGGGTTTTTACGTCTGATAACACTTTCATCGACATTTTAAACGATTTGTCTTTCATTTTATAAGCATATCCGAAATTAAACATCTCCAGTAAATTTTCCACCTAATTTATAATTGAGCAATGTAATTAAACCCAAACGCAAACGCCATCTGATACCTTCATAACTGAAACGAAGTAGGGTGTATAGTATAATACAAAAGTTTTGCAGTGTTATATAAAATCCCATAAAGTATTAATCAATAAAAGTATACAAGAAACTAAGTGTAGATTAAATTTCATAGATTTTATTATTATACGGAAGTTAAATCACGCTATCGCGAAATTATGGAGTAATGCACATTACTTGTAAATTTATCGAGACCATAATCTAATGAGAAATGTTTTTGTTGTTGAATTGCAACAAGACAATAAAATTACTAAATGTTCGTCTCGTCCAATATATTTAGAGCCATACTGCAAGAAAGCATTTGTGGATATAGCTGTCATTAACAAGATATTTTTGATAGATGGTCATAAACCTATTTTATTTATGACATATTTATTTGCGTTCTGAATCAATTAGCAGTAAAAGTGTTATATAATATAAAATGCTGGCGCATTACTACAATACCAACCTGCTGGTGTTATTTAGAAAGTTAAATTTCATTAAAAGAACCAATGGGCATTTGCAATCTTTATTTAACACTCAATCGATACAGGTTTTCACAATATTAGCATTTAAACTTATACGTAAAAAAATATAAACATAATTTTAGGGTATGTAACACTCGCACATTCCTTAGATAAACATAAAATAATAGAAATGTGTTTATTAATTAGAGCTGATAGATTAAATTTTTAGTAAGGGTACCAGTTACATATCCCCAAATTGATATACATGTATATTTAAATGAAATTATTAATTCTTAAGACAGATTGTTACATTGTATAATTGAAGGACATATTATAAAAGGTTAATGAAAGTTCATAAACCAGACATGAAAACGGAAACAGATACTTTGTACTCCAGACGTAATATGACACTTCAGGTGCAGATTATAGTAGGCTATAAGACAGCAATTATTATAATTAAGATTATTAAAATGTAATACGTTGTATTCTATCAAGAAATAGCAGACATGAGATCAGCATTTCACACAAGTGATGTATGATCAGGGATAGCATAAATACCCTCGGAGCCCAAGATGGCCAGTCAGTCTTAGAACTTCATAACTTTAGAATTATTGGTTGTTCAAGCTACTAACCCTAGTTTTAATTAAATATTAATTAGTAACATTTAACTTTAATTGTTTTTGAAACGAAGACGTTAGTGAATATAACGTACAACTTTGTCAAATCATTTGTAATTTCTGTTTAAATAAAAATTGAAAGAAGAGTATTTTGGAAGAAAATCTCTTTAAAAAGAAGCTCCAAGAGGCCCAAAACCTATCTTACGCCGTGTAAAATTCGAAAGATTTGATAATTTACTTTAAAAACGTTGCGCTTTCAATGAGCTATAATGTTGCGATTAATAAAATAAATAAGAGACCACCCTGTATGTTAGGAAATCCAATAAAAATGTGGTAAATACTCGTATTTCAGATCCCTTTGCGTTAAACTAAATTAATTGCATACAAAAGCGAAAAATAACTGTTCACATTAGAAATAGTTCTATATTAGGTCGCGGGTTTAAGTAAATATGTAACTCTAAAAAAGTCAAATAAATTCTATAAAGTCCTTCATAAAAGGTTAAAAGTACATATGAATCATGGCAGGGCACATAGATAGCGCGCAATACTCTAGACATAAAACCATAAAAACCAACCGCATGTTATAAAAATGCAACATGGGAAACCCAAACATAGTAATTGTGCTACATTAAATTTTTAAAATTGATTGATTTCTGCATACTGGAAATAAATTGTAACTTTCTAATTAATTTGTTTTACTTCCTTTTAATAAACACGGCAAATACTTTATGGTTTTCTTTGAAAGATTATAACTTATCGTATCGTTAATATTTTATTAGTGGGTTGGTTAACAACCGTTTACTAGGAAATAATCAATGTGGTATTTCACTATCGATGCAGGTGTTCAAACTCGCTCAGGTTTATGGGCAATAAAATCGGTCCCATATCAAGCCGTTCTCGGTCGATGTAACAAATCACTGTCGTTTCTATAACAGTTAAGCAACTTGTTATACGTTTCGCTTCATAACGCCGTAAGGAAAGTTGCAAACATACTTAAATCAGACGTCGTTTCTCATGCGGACAAAATTCAGTGGAAGTTATTTTAGTATATCAAGGCCTTTTTTTTAGTTAATTGGTTATTGTTCTAGGAATATCTTGCAGCGTCTGTTTGAGAAAATATCTAGCAGGTGGAGTTTAGAGATTACTTCACACATTATCGCTGAGAATTGTTTTTAAAACGAAAACACGTTCCTTCTCAACACAGACTAAGTCTTTGAAAGAGAACTAACCTATACAACGTTCTTTTACCGCAAGGAAACATTGTAAACCGCGGTGCTAAGATGCTTTGTTATGCTTAGTGTTACTAGTCTAGTTAAATTGGTTCATCCAATACCTATAGCCATAGTCCGCATTACAATACTGAAAAGTTTTGTACATAATTATGCTTTCTAAGACTTTGTAGCGCTCGCGCATTAATTAACGTACATTTGTATATAGAAAAACATTAATGAATTAACAAAAACCCTGTAAATTAGTACATCGTGTAAATCCCCCGGGAAATATATATATATATATATATATATATATATATATATAAAAGTAAGATGTATCTATAAACAAACTCTTATGAAAATAATAAGAGCCATTGACAAATACAAATCGGGCTGGTAGTTATATAGCCATTAACAAAACATTAGCTTTATTACTTCATAGGGGAGGAAACATCCACTGACCAATGGTTTCGGCTAGTTAGCCTCATCAGAGTGGAATAGTTCCCAAGAACCCTATGAAGTAATCGAAGCTATTATAATGATATAATTTCGAAACAATCACTGTACTATGGCAAAAGCAAATAAAACCGCCATCAGGTGATAAAAACCAACACTACTAAAGTGTGGAAGTACAGAATTGAACCCGAAACTACATAATAAATTTTATAAATGACTATAAAAGTACGTCTGGCCTTTGAGATTTGCGGAATGTTACAGCAAAATTTATTTGCATACGTAACAAACCTTCTCGTGGCGACACCCGGGTTCATGCCCCAAAGGCAATTCAAATGAACAAAGACAAGTTATTTGCAGTCCGCAATAAGAAAATTGTATAAAAAGTTTTATACAATTTTCTTAATGAACAAAGACAAGTTATTTGCAGTCCGCAATAAAAAGTTTTATACAATTTTCTTATTGCGGACTGCAAATAACTTGTCTTTGTTCATTTGAATTGCCTTTGGGGCATGAACCCGGGTGTCGCCACGAGAAGGTTTGTTACGTCTGCAAATAAATTTTGCTGTAACATTCCGCAAATCTCAAAGGCCAGAAGTACTTTTATAGTCATTTATAACATTTATTATGTAGTTTCGGTTCAATTCTGTACTTCCACACTTTAGTAGTGTTGGTTTTATCACCTGATGGCGGTTTTATTTACTTTTGCCATAGTACAGTGATTGTTTCGAAATTATATCATTATATTAGTTGATTACTTCATAGGGTTCTTGGGAACTATTCCACTCTGATGGGGCTAACTAGCCGAAACCATTGGTCAGTGGATGTTTCTCCCATGAAGTAATAAAGCTTATGTTTTGTTAATGGCTATATAACTACCAGCCCGATTTGTATTTGTCAATTGCTCTTATTATTTTCATAAGAGTTTGTTTACAGATACATCTTACTTTTTATACAATTTTCTTATTGCGGACTGCAAATAACTTGTCTTTGTTATATATATATATATATATATATATATATATATATATTAGTAGTTAATTACACAAGGTAAGTTGATAAATACTCTCGTATTATAGTGAATAAGATGAAATAATAACTTAGACTTTTATGCAAAGCCCAAATAATCATTTCAAATCGAGCTAGTAATTGAAAGATGGAAAATATAAGGTCTTGGACAGGACTTGGACCTGTATCTTGGTTTTGCCGGAAACATGCGTTTACCAATTACGCCACCGAGACCGATGACACAATTGGGAAATTTACAAATTTAAATCGTGTACACGACGATACATCAACCTAACTTTCAATTACGTTCGGCATTTTTGTCAATCATATCTGACATTGTCAATTTTTTACTTATGTCAGTTATAGACAGGAAGCTACGCTCAAAATTATGGCTATAAGCCAAGTATTAAATATATAAATATTTTAGTAGTTAATTACACAAGATAAGTTGATAAATACTATCGTATTATAGTGAATAAGAAGAAATAATAACTTAGACTTTTATGCAAAGCCCAAATAATCATTTCAAATCGAGCTAGTAATTGAAAGATGGAAAATATAAGATCTTGGACAGGACTTGCATAAAAATCTAAGTTATTATTTCATCTTATTCACTATAATACGATAGTATTTACCAACTTACCTTGTGTAATTAACTACTAAAATATTAATATATTTAATACTTGGTTTATAGCCAAAATTTTGAGCGTAGCTTCCTGTCTATAACTGACATTAGTCAAAAATTGACAATGTCAAATATGATTGACAACAATGCCGAACGTTATTGAAAGTTAGCTTGATGTATCGTCGTGTACACGATTTAAATTGGTAAATTTCCCAATTGTGTCAACGGTCTCGGTGGCGTAATTGGTAAACGCATGGTTCCGTCAAAACCAGGATACAGGTTCAAGTCCTGTCCAAGACCTTATATTTTCCATTTTTCAATATATATATATATATATATATATATATATATATATATATATCTACGGCATCGCCGACTCGCTAGGTGTGCAACGATCAATTGCCTGCTGATCGCTACCTCTCTGTCTTTAAAATAATTTAACATAGACACAATCGACTTTGTGCCTTGACTAGTTCGGTGATTTCAAGTACAGAGTGGAACGTGGATATTATAACAAAGATATTTTACTCACTTCTCTCCAACACTCAATTCACACGAATATGACAAACGAAATTCACCAAAAGAATTTTGTATAATGAACTAAATAAAATTTATGTCAACTTATAATTTACGAAGATTATAATTTTTTCATCTTTTTAATGCAAATAAAGCCAGCTAGAAAAATGTATCTTACCACGAAATAACTTCGTTGAACGTTCAAAGAAATATTCCCTTTTGAACAACATTTTACTTAGCAATCAAATTTTTGTTGACCTTTTACACACTATATTTTAATCAAATACTAATTTTAAGCTCAATTCCTAATACACGAATTATATAAAATTACCAATGCAACCTGCAATAAATTGAACTTAAATAGATAGTTCTTACCTTATAATTCTCCTGAATTTTCCAGGTTGGAATTCTCTGGCCCAGGTATCTACAATTTTTGGAGTTTCCGGGTCCAAATTCCCACTTTTTGTGGAACTTCCCACAATTCTGCTTAGAAAACCCTCTTACTTTTAAATAACGGTTGTCGGTATTTCCAGATGCTTTTTAGCGATTTCAATAATAGGTTTAATTATTTCCCAGTTTTTTAATAAATTACTTAGTTCTTTTCTTAGTGTGTTATCCAGTAACTTGGAGCCCTAAATTAATAAAATTGTAAAATTTTTATTTAAATGTTAATTATTTCTGGACTTATGTTTATATCAACCGCAAAAGTTATATATAAAATTTATTACACTACGCACTCTATTATTCGAATCACTTTGTTGAAATTTTATAAAGTTCATTTCAAATTATAAATTTTCACTAAGAATCTCAATTCACGTAATAATCTTCTTTCAAATATCACAATCGGTGCGTGGACTTCAAAATGATCCTCATTTATTTGTTGCGTTAGTTTTAACGGATCGAGTTTCTTCTCGAATGTTCCAAACATTCTCATTGGTTGACGAAACACTATCAGTTGTTTAAATGTGGAAAGGGCGTTTCAATTATAGTTATATTTGCAATATGTTGGATTTCGAATAGTCTGATATCGGAACTTTCTAGAGGAAACTGATTAACCAATAGTATTAAATATGGAATTTTATGCGTGTTCTTGATTGCACATTTTTATCATGATTCGCCGTTTCCTCAAGTATCCATACTTTATTCAAATATGCTTGTTTTGAACGTGTTTTGGGATTAAAAATGTTTTTAAATGTTCTAAGATGATTGGATTGCTTCAACAATTATTTATTTAAAAAAAATGTAATGAAATTATTACGGAATAAGCTTCTTTTAATTAAGTGTAGCTTATTATTGATTTTATACAGGGTGACTTTCCATAATTTAAATGATTGGTTTTCGTGGTTTTTATGATATTTATATGAGTTATTCCTACTTTGTGACTTATATGACCTTAAATGATTTTATTATCATAGCAATATATATATATATATATATATATATATATATATCAGCAGGCAACTGACCGTATACATTCTACGAAGGGCAATATCGTAGCAATATATATTGCTACGCCACCCCTCTGTGCCTGTAAAATAATTTAAATTTAGCACAGTTAATTTTTACGCCCCGACTAGCTCAGTGATATCCTGCACAGAGTGAACGACGACGACGATATGATAACAGAGAATATTTACCCACTCCCCTCCAACACTTCATATACCTGAGTAAGCAAAACGAGATTTATCAAAATTTGTATAATAAGCTAAGAGAATATACAATTTACAACTCTACGTCCATTGTAATATCATTTGCTATTTACAAAATTTTTGATTCAAAATTAAGATAAATATTCCTATTAAATCTGCTCATTACCAAAATTATAACCTTTTTTAAGCAATTAAAGCCAGCAAAATTTATTTTATAGTTTTATCTTGAATGTTTCGTTGAATGTTCAAAGAGCTATTCCCTTTTTAAGACGTACTTTTACCAACCAGAGCTTTGTTGACACTTTACATAAATTATCTAAATTACATGTAAGATTTGAATATTCAAAATATTCTTTGTACTATAAATTGTAAAATAAATTCTAAACTGATATTCCTTCTATTGGTTCCTACGGGAGCTTCCTGATCCAAATCGGTTGCTAGTTTAATGTTTTCCAAGTTGTTGACCCTCAGCTTGGCATGTACCCCCATAACTTCAAAAATGTTTATCAGCTACTTGGAGTTGTTTTTGAAGTATTTACCCTGTACTTCGAGTCGATATAGTAATGATTTTAGTTTTCCTACTTAAAGTCGATTTATATTAGTTTCCTTGGTTCATTACTTAGTTAGTTCCATAGTTTATTGGTTAATTAGTTACTTAGTTCATTGCTTAGTTAGTTCCATAGTGCCCTAAGTTAATACATAGTAAAGATTATGTTTATTTTAATTAAATTTAGACTTACGTTCGTATATTAAGGGCAGAGCTTTATTCATACGTATTTAACGCGCACTTCTACTGTGTATTTCACTTGAATTCTTTAATTTGTGTTATTTTATTTTATACCACTTCTAATTTCACTCAATTTCAGTTTTACGTGATAAATAAGTTTTGACTGTTACAGTCACGCGTCGTTTTATAGAATGAATCAGTCTTTTCGGTTTAGGATCATTATATAGACAAACTCTTCTCTCCTATTTATCTCTACCTATTAGGTTTTACTCAGCATAGCATGCTTACTCAGACGCTTAAAAGTCACGTACTTAGCACTCTTAGAGCTTTGTATTATGGAATTTGCCAACAAATGGTTTATCATTTACCTTCAACTTACACGTGGCCTCAATTTAGTCTCCGTATTTTGTTTACTTACGTTGGGTTTTATAAAAATGTGCCAATTTCTACATTTCTCACGTCACGTGCGCCTTTGCTTTAATATCTATTCCTTATGACGTTACTAAATATGTTTGTTTCTCAAAAATCTGTTTATTACAAACCAGTACAAATTATATGCGTTTCATTGACCTCCATTCCTCGCGCAAATACGCCGAGTTTAAAAGAGATTTTATTTCTCGTTTGTTTTACTTTAAATATGCCTAATTTGTATTTATTTTGAGTTTATGAATGTTTTAAGTATTTTAAAATGGATTGGGTTGCGTCCGGAATTACTTTATTTACTAAATGTGACTAAATTATTACAGAATGAACTTCCTTTTATTGACTGTAGTTTGTTATTGATTTTATACAAGGTGATTTAAATTTGCTTTGGCGCTTGAAATTGTTTTAAATGTTTAAAAACTGATTGAATGGCTTCCAAAATTATTTATTTTGATGAATGTGTTTAAGTCATTACATAATAAGCTTTCTCTTATCAATTGTGGCAAATTATTGATTTTATACAGGGTGCTTTGTATTTGCTTTATTCATAATGAACGAATTATGTACTTTTATGATTTAAATGTTTATTTTTTTTTAGTTTTATGATGTTCACATGCAGTGCACCTCCCCTGTGACTTTTTATGCCCTTAAATAACCCTATTAACATAGCAATATATATATATATATATATATATATATATATTACTGTTAGCTTAGGCTCTGGAACGTCTCTGGAATCATGCCCCACTGTAGGGCTGCATAATTACTGTGTAGCTGAACTCGAATCTTTGCCCTTGGCTGCTCCTAATATTGCTTGTACCTAATTTCTTAAATAATATTGTTGACACCTTCCTGTTGCATCCAAGAACTTCCTCTCAATATCCTCATGCTGAAACCTAAATATACATTGACACCAATCACACACTCAAAATAACTCAATTGACCAAATATTTCACACGCTATTTAAATTAGATCCATAATACATTTTAAAACACCATTTCTTTAGGTACATCTATAAAAGCCAATAATTCTATAACAATAACCATGCAAATTGATAACCTTTTAAACACATGCTTTTATTTAAAGTAAGAGGGCGTTCCTCATACCTTACGTTACCCTTTTGTCTTAGAATGAGCTCATAATATAACTATATAACAGTGCATATAATTTTCCTGCACTACCAAATATCAATAAGCCCTCTATACCTCTTTACAACATTTGGTTATCTGTAAATTCATTAATTATTTTCAAAAATCAATTTTCTTTTAAAGTCCCATAAATGTCTGTTCATAAAATATCAAATAATAATACAACACATCAAACTCAAATCCAAATAATCACAAACACCATAAAAATATTCACCACTCAATGTTCTATTCTATCGCCCTCCTGGTTTTTATCTTCTAAGTGTGCTCCACCATCTAGCTCCTTGAAGATGCTGCCGCCTAGAAGATGCCCAGTCCATCAGCTAACTCCCTGGTCCCATTACTATATCTGCCATGCATATCGCTGTTTACAATTTCCAATCCAAAAATTCCAATCTCCAAACTTAACTTTTATTATTCAAGCATCGCTTTTTCTTATCATCCAATCAATTTCAAATTTTATAATTTTCGTGCATTCCAATACCAACTTAACAAGCTTTGTACTTACGTAGCACTTTAACGTTTTAATACAAAGATTTATCAGCTTCTACAAAAAACTTTATTAAATTACACTAGTTCACTTGAAAGTAACTATTATCACCAATGCTGGATGAAATCAGAACGAAAAGGAAAGAAAGCCTGACCCCTCTGCCAGTGATTATATGAGTAAAATTTGCCCCCCTCCTTGTTTTAAATTGGCACGTACACTTGTATACCCGTTCCAATAATTCTTGAATATCTTCTCTAACCGCTCGTTGTTCCAGCGAAAAACCCCTAACGAACCTCGGATTTTTGTGAATTTTTATAACGCACAAAACAATACTCAGTAAATCGTTACAAACCGTCAACCGTCGTTCTAATTTAGCCTCTACATTTTCATTTGTCAATGCCTCAAACTTGAACAAACAGCTCTCATCTCTCTTGTGTCTATAGCTTTTTTCTCACACATATCCTTCCACCAGCTGGATCTCTGCCCCTCTTGTACAATTCACACCAATCAGTTTGCTTGGCTCCATTCTCCCACCTTTTAACAGACGCGTGTTTGCTTTATATATCCTTGAAATAACGATTTTATTTAGGTCTCCCACCTATACTGTCTCTTGAATTAAGTATACGCATCCCTCTTGCACTCAATACACTTTTATTCTGTCTTGGTCTTTTCTTAACTTTTTACTATACCACATTCAATGGTATTGAAATCAATATTTTAACCACCAAACCGCGTCTACATTATCCCAACGGCTGTTCTTTTCCAATAACCCATTAAAGTTTGTTTGTTGCCAAGCTTACCGAGAAATATTATCTCCCCTGGTTGTTTTGTTTAAACTTCTTGGATTTTACGCTCGAGAACAGAAATGTTATTTTAACACCTGCTCCGCGCTTTTAGATTTTCATATTATCACTTAACTACAAATTTAAATACGTTAGAATGATTTTACCCCAATTATTATTTATTCTGCCCTATATTTATACAAATATTATGTTACATTATCCTTGGCTAAATTTCATTAACCCTACATTACTATACAACACTTATGCTAAAAAATTATCGTTAAAAATATTACAACTCCCTATCTAATTAAATTTGTCTTCTCTTATTCAAACGCTCTCAACCTATGAGTTCACTTCTGCCCTTATATACCCCAAGGACCACTTAATTACACGATAATATATATATATATATATATATATATATATATATATTACTCTGAAGTTTAAGTGGATTGCCCCACGTTTGGGCTGCTATAATATGCTCTAAAGTCTAAGGTCTGCTAACTCGAGCACCACCGTTGGACGAAATAATTACTACGAAGTTTACCTGGAATACCCCTCCTTTGGGCTGCATAAATATTCTAAAGTTTTCTTGTGCTGCTTTGCTGAATCGCTAACTCAAGTCCCACCTATGGGACGTCATAAATATTGCGTACACTACCCTTGTAATAAAGCTTCACGATTTGGGTGCCATGAATGCTACGAAGTTACCTGTGTAATAACTCCAACGATGTAGTTTGCCACGGCTGCTCTGCTCCTAATACCTAAAAAGAAATACTACCCTACCATTCTACCAAAGAAAATTGACTACACAAATTCATCTCAATTTATTCAGACAGAAAATACAATACCAAAAATCTTTATCAACAATTAATTACAGCCATCCTCGGTTTTGAAATACTTCATTTTTTATCATATATTTTCAAAATAACATTTTGTTCATACAAAAGGACAATTTAAAGTAATATGGCTTAATCATAAACATTACGTAATCCTGGTTTAATACGAGCTCATAGTAAAACCTTTTAAACACTCGTGCTAATTTTTGCACTGCAAATTACCTAAAAGTCCCTATTACCTTGTACATAACCTGATATTATAAAAATTATTTTATGAATATAAATTCCTACAAGCATTTGTCAAATAATAAATCATCAACATTCGATGGGCTACTCTTTAGTCCACAAAGTTTATAAAAATATACCCATAAGGCACAAAAATATCATAACACACCAAATAAACACATAAAAGCAATGGTTCACAAAAATCTGTTACGGAATGTACCACCGCACCTGGATCTGCAATTACATTATCGAAGACGTTGTCCTCATCAATGATTGCACGTTCTGGAACCACCCCCAAGTTGAATCACACCATCCGTGAGGGCAATCTGCTACTTAATTCTCTCAAACCAATTTACTGTACATTCAACTCCTCCAATTACTCTACTGGTCCATTCACCATAGGTAAACCACCCAAATCGAGAGATCAATAAACTCTATTCTATATGTGTGCATAACTTGCACTAATAACCAAATTATAAAGCAGTCTGTACTTACATTACTTGCACCAGCTTTGCATTTTTTCAAAATATATCTCAATAATTTGTCAGAGTGTTAGTACATTACACCCACTTGTGCATGTTGTTATCAAATACTAAACTCACTTGTTAAGAACCAACAGTAATTTTATTCACCAATACTAGTGTACGCGTGGATGACTAGGAAAAAGAGAAAAGAAGAGAGCTCTATCACCAGCTGTCCCCCTACACTCGAAATTTTTGTAAATACACCACCACCAACAAACTTACTTCCTTGGTAATCTTCTAAACGGTCACAACACTTCCCCAAACTAAATTATCAACCGCTACTCAATTCTCATAACAAACTATCCTTTAATAATTCCCTGTAATTTTTCTATTCGAGCACCAACCGTCTTCGACATCTTGGAATTTTGAACGATACACACAAACAATTACTACGAAAATACTCGTTTAGCTTCTCAATCCATCTTATGTTCGCATAATTCTAGCCTCCACTAAAATAAGTTTAGCGGCTAAAGCACGCCTACATAATACGCGTATTAATATCGTCTCACTCTAACCTACATATGAACATTTTCCCTTTCTTGCTTTTTACTCACACTCTATTTCATATACCGACCACGCGTTATCTCCATCCCAGTCTAACCTGTGTTTTACATCCTCTATCTTTTTTACACCATGTTTGAAAGTTCGTTTAGTTCTACAATACCCTTTATCCTATCTAAACAATCTTAAAACTATCGTCTGTTCCCCTTGTTTATATATGAGATCCAATAATCTATCTCCGTTCCTCATATGCAAGCTTGTCTATAACCTCAATATCTATTCCCTAAACAACACATTTCAAACGATGTCTATTCAAACATGCTGCATCTCACTCGTACCTATAAACGTTACACTTCCTTTGTCCCACAGTTTCTTTCAAAGTCAAACAAACTCTTAACATATGATATCTTTCATCCCACTCTAATGCATGCTAAAAATAATCTCTTCTTATCTTATATCGATCCCTGTCTGATTATCTGCTAATTGCCATTCGTAGACTAGACATGTTGTTTGAGCACGTCCTTTGCTTGCCTAACGAGAAATTCAGTAACGGTCATCTTGTTTACAACACTATTAAGAAAACTTTCAATACCACCACACTATCGAGAAAACCTTGAAATAAACTATTACGAACTTGTTTTCAACAATATCCGTTTTAACTTTGAAATGTTGCACAAATGTTAAAGCTTCCTACTAAACTATGATAAAAGACGCAGGCAACTCCTGTTATTTTAGAAACATCAATATTTCATCCTCCTTGATTATGACTTTAAAATTATTGATTTTTACACTAAAAAAAACTGAAAAGCTTTTGACCAATATACATCCAATCTGCTATA